>JAJEJO010002517.1:85092-108132 GCA_020662805.1 Glaucomys volans | reverse complement strand
AAAATCCAAAAGCTGAATGGTCTCTCTGATAAATGAATGATGATGCACAATGTGTGTTGGAAAGGTAGCAAGAATGGAGGAAGTATAGATAGCATAGAGGGAGGGAGGGGAGGGATTTGGGTGGGGGGTTAATAATAACAGAATTTGTGACAGACATCATTGCCCTGTGTACATGTATGAATGCACAGATGGGGTGACTCTACTTTGTGTACAACCAGAGAAACAATAGCTGTACTCCATTTGTGTTCAATGAATCAAAATTAAATAAATAAAAAAGATAATGAAAAAATAAATACAAAAAGTTAAAAAATTTAAAATTTTTTAAAAATTAAAATTAAAGAACTCAAAAAAATTAATATCAAAACCCCAAATAACCCTATCAATACATAGCCAAAGGAACTTAATGTGTACTTCACAGAAGAAATGTGAATGATCAACAAATATATGAAAAAAAAACTCTAGCAATTAGAGAATACACTCCAGTCAGAATGGCAATTTGTAAGAGTAAACGTAACAGTAAATGTTGGGGAGGCTATGGGGGAATATGTTCATTCATACATTGATGGTGGTACTGAAAATTGGTGCAACTACTCTGGAAAGCAGTTTTCCTTAGAAAACTAGGAATGGAATCACCATTTAACTACTCTTCAGTTTATACCCATCACACTTTAAATTAGCATCCTACAGTGATAAAGCCACATCGATGTTTATATCAGCTTAATTACAATAGCCATACTAGGAAACCAACCTAGGAGGGGTTTATTCACACAAGATTTGAATTGTTTAGATCTTACATTTGCTTGTTTTCTGTTCTTTGGTGTTTGTCCTGTTTGTCCTGTTTAGAGTCCATTCTCCATTCTCTTCCCCCAAAGGTGTCCAATTTTTTAATTCCCTCTTCTTCTTGTTAATTTATAAATTATTTATAGTTAATTTTTTATTCCATTTTTATACTCAATATTTGTCATCTATCTTCTTCCTCTCCTGTCTTTACTCTTTACAACATTTCAAACTTTCTCTGACTTTTCTTCCCTATTGTCTCTGTACCTAGGAAATTATAATTTTATTAACTACAGAAGTAATTTTTATGCAATTCCTACCTCATTTATGTGGTTATGACTATTAACATAACTGGCAGTGTAGTAGGCCCCCACTGTCTAATGACTGATCTTGTTCAGTTTTAATTGCTGATCCCACCATTTCTCTATAGATAGCAATTAGTGTTCCAGATATCATAATAGATGTTGGATATTTGTCTTAAGGCTATAATCTGTGTGCCCACCAGTTCCTCTAAGTGGGGTTGGAAAGGAGCAGGTCACTTCAGGTTCACAGAATGCATATCCTGCTCCCAAGTAATACTACCAACACAGCCAAGTAACAAGAAATCTCACACCACACGTATTCTAGTAACACCTCAGCCTCAATAGTGCTTGAACACATAGACTTCAAGAGACAACAACCTGAAACCAACAACCAGGCCCCAAGGAGGATCCACCAGAGGGGGACTTCAGGTCACACCCCTAGACCTTTCTCATATATCAAAAACAAAGATAAGTCCTCAAACAAGATAACTACAAACAACAGGACATTGCTATGAAAGAGAAAGGGGAATCCATCTCATTTGAAGTGCAAGTCCACGACTTCCGAAAACTTTAGGAAACAAACATATCTTCCCCCTAAATTCATAATCCCCCTAACAGATTCCACAGATAGGAAAGGGTGTGAAATTCCAGAGAAATATGAGAAACTACTGATCCTTAAAGGAAGCCCTAAAGGAATGACTTAAGACAGAAAATTCAGGGGTGAAAGGAACATTTTGGTAAAGAAATAGAGATAATGAAAAAACAATAATCAGAACTGGACATGAAAGATACACTTAAACACAAAAAAAATTCACTCAAAATCATCGTGAGCAAATTGGAATGTGCAGAAAATTGAAAATCCCAGCATGTGACTATGAAACAATGAAGGGCAGGTGTACTCCAGACTGCAGCCATTTTAAAACTGATATCAAAGTATTAAATTTAAATGTTTCTTTAATCCCAGATGCATTGTTACATTACACTACCTCTAACAATGGAAAAGTATAAAAAGCAATGGAAACATCAAAATCCCCTGAGAGAATTTGCTGTACAACTATCTCTTTAAATAAATTGCCCTGTACTTACATTTAATTTAAAATGAAGAATTGATTTATTTACCCTTTACAAGGCACTGGAGAAACATGGACATACTTACATTAGTTAAGGATTTGGAGATGTTTTCAGCATCTAGCTGCAGGATATTCCCAAGAATTGGCAGAGGCCTGGGTCCTGGTGGGAGTTTCCCTAACCCTGATCTCTGTCTCCATAGTGAGAGGAGAAGCAGACAGGAGAGACTGATCACCAGGACCACAACTGGATCCATTGAAGCCTTCTCCTTTTACTGAAACAACTGTGAGCTTGCAATCAATGTAAACCTTTTGGAGTGCTCCCTGTCAATCAATATGTGTCCCTTTGACATTAAGTGCTGAGGCAATCAACTAGATAAGTTCTGATCCCTTCAAATCGTACAATGGTCATCTGATTAAAAAAAAAAAAAAACTGATGTTTACTCTTGCTCTCCTTTCCAAACCTCTATCCAGGAAAATCACTCTGGGATAGATCACAGGAATAGGCATTTTAAAACAATCAAGAAAACATACACACAAGCACACAATATCTGCTGGTACCAAAGTCAGGTAGGATTAAGAAAAACTGAAGCATTTTCTCCAAAATATTTTTCAGCATGATAGATTCTCAGACTGAGGACTGGTTGGAAATTCATGACTTTGGGGAAATAAGTGTAAGTCTCTGACTTTTACATAAAAATACTGAACATGTAAAAATACTTCACCAAACAGTAAGATAGTTTGTCTTTGAAAATCAAGCATTTTAATATTTAAAAACACTGAACTATCATTACAAGTGCCTAAGCATACACTAGGTAGTACAATTTAAACATTTTGTGGCATAGCAAACACGCATCATTATGTAACTAAGAAATGTACATAGCATTTGCTATTTAAGACCCCAACACACCAAAAACTGGGGACCAGAGGGCAGAGAGCAGTTTTTTTTTTTATTTGACAAACGGGGAAGCAGATTTTGTGAGAGCCTAGGAGACCCTCATTCATACAGCTCACAGGGGTCAGAACTGGAATTTGAATGAGCTCTACTGCCCATAATGGTGAGCTATGGCTAACCATTACCATTACCTCACAGTACATGTACATATTACATGCCACATTACATCAGAGCTGCCTCCAAACCCAAGTTAGAAAAGTAAAGCAAACACCACACTGGCTCTGTTCATAAACCGACAAACTTCCTCTCAAATCAGTACCCATTATTTCACTCTCAGGATAACTGGGTCATAGATTCTACAAAAGGAAGAGCACAGAAGGATTTCTCCCCCATTCATCAGTACAGAGGTGAAATTGATTCAGCAGAACTAAGGAAGAGTCAGTCTCAGAGAATTGAAGGGATAGGCTTGAGAAACTATGGCTCTGAAAATCTCTCACTTCTTCCAGGTAGGGCTACTTCTGTGGCTGTTTAGTATGTCCTTGTCAGATGTGATGGAATAAAAAATATTGACCAGAACTAATGATATTACAAACAGAAACAGGTACAAACAAGTACATACAGGCTTGCACTTTAGAGGCAGATGGGAGTCAGGGACGACACCAGACTCAGCACAGAAGAAACACTATGCAAATTGGAATATGAGACTTCATTTGATAATTGTGAATTAATATGTCATTGAATTGATGTATACTACTAGACTACTAAATAAGGATGTAAAAAGTTGTGTCCCATAAAGATATCACTGTTTATTTTAAATTGGTAAGCATAGCTATTTACAATTTATTTAGCAAGGAAAATTGCTATCAAGTTCCCAGTTATATAAAGTTTAATGCTCGTATGTGCAGGTATTCTCAAAATTAACTTGTTATTTCACACATATTATATCATTTTTGATTTTCTTAATTACCTTTGTCTAAAGTAAAATTATTCCATTTTGGAAATGAGGAAGCTGGGCCTCAGAGTTTCAATGCCTTTGACAATGGCATTCAGTCTGCAAGTGGTACAGATGAGACTGGAAACCACATGCCCTAGTGTCATGGAGTGTTTTTCAAAGTAAAAATACAGTTCAACCAAATTTAGTGTTTACCGAGTTGTTTTATAATGCAATATTTCCTGATTATACTAACCAGTGACTTTCACAATAGTCACTAACGTAATAATTGCAACATTCAATGCTTAAATGTGGAACAGAAAAGTTTGATTTTTAAACTTTAGAAATTGCCTTAACTCAGTCCTGACGAACTTTTTGTCCATGTGAAGGTGAAGCAGTAATATGCTATGTGACTCACAGAACTGTGATCTCTATACTAACCATCTCTGGCTATAAACACAGATAAACCACAATTTCCTATTTTTGATAAAACCAACTTTATCTTTAGACCATTAGCTGTATTCTCTCCTTCTTAATTACATGAAACTCCTGCCTTTCCCATTCTCTATTTATAGAAATAATCACATACCATATCAAAATTATGGGACATGGCAAAAGCAGTACTAAGAAGGAAGTTTATAGCAGTGAATGCCTACATAAATCAATTTGAAATATGTAACCTAATGGTACATCTCAGGGACCAAGTAAAGCAAGAGGAGTCTAAATCAAAATTAATAGAAAGAAAGAAATAACAAAGATCAGAGTAGAAATAAATGAGGTATAGATTTAAAAATTAAAACATGAGAAATTTTAAAGATAAAATCTTCATCAACTAGATGAAGAATAAAGAAGAGGACATGAATAAATAAAATTAAAGATGAAAAATAAATATATCACAAATTATATCACATTAATACAAAGCTCATTCAAGAGTATTATAAAAAGTATAAGATGATTAATGGAAAACCTAATATAAAGAGTTAAATTTCTGAACACATATTGCCATACAAGTGGAACTACAAGCCATGCAATCCATGAACACAATAATTGGCAGTGAAATTCAATTGATATAACAGTTCCCAATAAATAAATGTCTAGGATAAAACAACTTCCTTACAGAATTCTATCAAAGTCTCTCAGAAGAATTGACAATATCTTTTTTCCAAATAATTGAAAGGGAGGTCTTCTTTCAAACTCTTTCTACAATGCCAGCATCATACTGGTTAAAATGGGTTTCAAAAATGTTTGATAAGGTTAACCTTTAGAATTTGTATAAACTCAGGACACAATGAACCCTTTTTTCCAGGACAAGCAGAAAGTAACTTGCTTTTTCACTCACACAGGTCTAAAGTCCAAATCAACAAAGTCAGACTCTAATCTCTGATAGAAAAACATTGATTTATTGTAATTTAAAAAAAAAACTGATTACTCTCTTTGCATCATTAACTTTATTCTATGTGAGGTGAGTAGTTCTACTCTACTCCTTCAGAGACTCTTGTCTGACCTTTTCTCTTTATATACAAAGAAAAAATCACACAACATGTAAAAGTTATGGAATAAAGAAAGGGTAACATTAAGAAGGAATAGCAATGAATGCCTGCCATCAAAAAGTAAAATATTCTAACAAATAACCTAAAGATGCATCCCAAGGACATAGTAAAGCAATGGAAAACTAAAACTAATATAAAAATAAACTAACAATTATCAGATCAGAAAAAGATGAAACAGTAAGAAAAATCAATGAAACAAAGTTAGTTGTTGAAAAGATAGGCAAAATCAACAAAACTTTAGCTAGACTAAGAAAAATGAAAGAAAACAAATAAGTAAAATAAGAGATAATAAAAGACACATTACAACTGATACTACAAAATTAATAAGGAATATTAGCAGTTTTTAGAGAGGATATGTATTAAAATAGGGGAAATGTTAGAAGAAATAGGTGTTGCACCCATGGGTCCTGGGGGCTTCATGATGGGGGATCAAGGACATGAAGTCATGAAACAGACACCGGGAGTCAGTTAGGCACAACCAGTAGTGGGCAGCCGAGGACTCGTTCATTGAAGACGCTGCACAGCCTTTTATCTGTTCAAGAGCCAATGAAATCCTTGCACCACCCAGCAGGACCAATCATAGTTCACGCCATGGACCCACTCTTCCACCAATCAACACAAGTCTCTAACTCCCACAACTGTCAAGTTTCCAGCTCCTCAGTATGACCCATATTTCCACCTTTTCTTTTTTTTGTGCAAGTATGTGTCCTCTGGTCAGGAGTGACAGCATGCTACCATGGGGTGGCCAACCCTCATGGAGACAAAAGGGAATTGCGGCTGTGCCTGTCTTAGGTTGTTCCCTCCTGGGATCTTACCTGTCATTGACTACCAGCCATCATCAATCCTTGTCTAAGTTGCATGGTGTTATAATGGTGACATATTAAGAAGGAGAAGGTCAGGAGGGTCTTTTGTTTTTGTTGGCTTGATGAGGCATCTTGATATTGATGGGTATCTAAACAATTTGGATCTTGGTCCTGTAGGCGAGTGAATTGGGGTTCCGTGCTCACAAGCATGGCTGCAGATTTGCTTATGTTGTCAATTTGCACATGCAAGGAAGACTGACAACATTTTATGAGAAAAGGCAGAAAACAAAGGATAAGAAGAACAAATATTAATGGTCCAAGAATTGATGAACTTAGAGTAGGGAGTCATGGACTAGGATTATATAACCTTTGATACTAGGGCTTGTAAAGGTCAGGTTCCTTTTGCCTTTCTTGCAACCTGGTAGTTGCAAAATTCAGCATTTTATTGGGAAGAAAAATTACTTTCTTGTGCCAGAATTAGGAGAAAAAGTATTTTCATTGTAAGTTAGGAGGATCATCAAGCGCGAGATGAATGTTCTTGGCTGGGACCCAAATCGGGACAGAGGTGTCTTCTGGGAAGATACAGGTGAGGACTCTCCCCTGGGAAAGTAAAGGGTGTGGACCTTTCCAGGCTGAAGTAAGGGGGTCCTTCCACCTTACCAGCGGTAATGGAGTTGCAGCAGGGAATGAGCCCCAATGCTTGTAAGCAAGGGAAATATTACAATGATCAAAGGTGAGAAAGTTAAGAGTGAATAATGCATGGACTAACATCAAGTGAGGGTCATTACAAGTATGATGTATTTGCTGTTTTGCTATGAGGTCCTTGAGCACGCAATGAGTTCACTCAATAATAGCCTGTCCTTGAGGATTATATGGAATACTGGTTGAATGCATGATGTTCCATGACTGCAGAAAGGTATTGAATTCCTGAGATGTGTATGTGGGGTCATTATCAGTTTTAATTGCCCAAGGCACTCCCATAAGTAACATGGCAGTTTTTACAGCCTTGATGACAAGCATAGCCTTTTCTCCCAAAAGGGCAATGGCAAAGGTTAGCTTTGAATAAGTTTTCAACAGTAACATGTACATATTTAAGTTTACCAAAGGAAGATAAGTGAGTGACATCCATTTGCCACAATTTGTTAGATGAAAGCCTCAAGGATTGACTCCCTGTGGTTGGAGAGGTCCTAAGGGTGTGAAAGGGGCACAATTCTTGCAAGCTTGAGTCAAATGTTTACATTGGCTTAACATTAGGTCAGGGAATAGGGCATGTAAGTTTTTGGCAGATAAATGAAACCTTTGATGGATTATTTGGGCTTGCTCCAGAGCTCCCAAAGATGCATTACCACAGTAATGTCAATATGGTCATTACCTGAGGCAATTAAGCCTGGGAAACCAGTGTGGGATCTAATGTGGGTGATATACCACAGCTGACGTCTATTTTCTGCAAGGATCTTTAATAACTGAAGCACTTGATCAATGGGCTTTTTGGATGGTCTGAAAACAGCACAAGGGCTGAATTTAGCTACTTGAACTGTATACCTACTATCAGAAAAAATGTTTATAGGGGTATCTTGGCAAAGAGTTAGAGCCTGTATGACAGCTTTGAATTCTCCCAACTGGACAGATCCACTATGACGTTCCACAAGGGAATGTCAGGTTTGAAGAACTGCTTTATGAGGACTCCCAAGGAATGGGGTTTGGAATCTGTGAACACACAGGGGGCAAAAGGGATCAGTTGTGTGGAGGAGAAAACTTGGCATGGAGAGGAGAGCTCCAAGGAGTGTAGGGATCGTAACGGCTTGTCTTGAGGTATGTGATTGTCAATTTGACCAGGATATTCAGATATGAGTATTTGAAAGAGAGTGCTATTTTGTGAGAGCAAGGAGATTTCTGCTGTATTCAAAGGGAGGATTAGTGCATCAGGTTCTCTATGGAGGAATTTCTTCCAACAATAGCAGACTTTCATGCCCAGATAAAGGATACTATCCAGTTTACTTGTTATTTTGTGAAAATCACTCCATGCAGGGTGGATCCACATAAGGGGGCACATGATTGCCAGAGGGCTCCAAAGGGACCCCTGCTGTGCCCAACACTATGCCCAAAACCGGCTTGTTATGGTTAAGCCGAAAAGTTTTCAATTTTGATAATTTGGAATTAATAGTGGATAGGACATGTGTGGCCTTGGGTGTAAGTGGTATTTTTGAAGAAGGGTGAGAGCCCTGCCTTCATTGACCAAAAAGAGGCATAAGTTGTTCAGGGGGCATAGATAAAAAAGGCTTAATCCAGTTTATTTGGCCACAGAGTTGTTGTAGATCATTGAGGGAATAGGCGGAGCGAATGTGGAGAGAAGTCTGTACAGGCTCAATAGAGGAAGTGATCTTATATCCCAAGAAATCACAAGGCTGGAGTTGTTGGATTTTGTCAGAGGCTATTAGAAGCCCAAAGGCCTTTAGATTGTGTAAGAGCAGAGATACACAGTCTTGCAAATGAGTTTTGTCTGGATGGGCAAGGAGGATGCCCATACATACATACATCCATATGATGTATGACAAGGCACTCCTTAGATAGGGGCCCAGTAGCATGTGACACGTAATGTTGACACATGGTGGGACTATTTTTCATGCCTTGTGGTAAAACAGTCCATTGAAACCTAAGGGCAGGTATGACCAAATTGGGTTCCCACACAATAAAGGCAAAATAAGGTCTATCTTGGGGGGCAATAGGAATGAAAAAGAAGCAGTCCTTGATATTAATAGTAAAAAGATGAAAATGGAATGTGATGCTCATGGGATGGGGGATTCCTGATTGGAGGGATCCCATCTTTTTCATACGTTTATTGATTTGTCTTAAATCCTGAAGGAGTCTGAATTTCCCATTTTTCTTGGGGATAACAAAGATAGAAGTGTTGTGGGGACTTAGGGAAGGTTCTATATGCCCAAATTGTATTGCTCCTGCACAAGTTGTTTAAGGGCCACAAGTTTAGGGTCAAGAATAGGCCACTGTTCCACCCATATGGGATCAGTCCTATCCCAGTCAAGGGGGATAGGCTCAGGCACAGGAAGTAGAGGAACAGTGGCCCTTAGAATTGGGGGGTCATGTGGCCTCCCTGACATACCAATTTTATCCTGAACCACAATTTCATCATTCATGGCTTTGTCATCTGTGGTCAGGACAACATCAAGCATTTCTAAAAGATCATGTCCCCATAATGTGTTGGGTACCTCAACAATTAAAGGGTGAAAAGCACCTTTTTCTCCACATTTTGCCATATGACAGAAGAGATGTTTTGGGATGGTTGAAGTCCACCAACTCCCAAGATATTGGGGCCTACCTCAGTCTTCCAGTTAAACTGAGAGGCAGTATTTGTATCAATAATGGTAACATCAGCAGCAGTGTCCACAAGGCCTTTAACAGCCTTACCGTCTAGGATAAAGGGCATTCTGGGTTTGGTTTCAAAAATGGGTAATGTCCAGTTGAGGTGAGGAGAAGAAGGTATCCCTCTTATTTGAGGGGCTGAGTTGTCCCTTATGAAGTTTAAAGGTTTAAAGGTTTCTTGGCCCAATGATACCCTTTGTGACACTTTGGGCAGGGAGTGTGTGGTTTAGCAGTCTTAGGGGATCAATTAGGACAATTCCTAAGAATATGGCCAGGTTGTTGACATCCCCAACAAATAGGAATGAACAGAAATAAAAGAGGAGATAGAAGTGGAAACAGGATAAGAGTAGAGAATGAAGAAATTACAACGAAAGTGAAAGATAAATGGAAGGGATCCCTAAAAATGTGGTGGATCAATGTGAGTGCTTCCCCAGGGGACTGCCGGCTCTTGTTAGGTGTTGGCCATATGCCTGTGACAGTGTCTCAGAAAACCCAAAAGAAGGGTGGGTTCACCACTCAGGCATGATCAGTGCAAAAGGAGCGACCTGGACGAACCCAGAAGTGTTGCAGCTCACGAGTAAAAAAGTAGGGAAGGAGGAGATGGTACAAGACAGATAAAAATGGGTGAAAAGAGGAGTCCAACCTTACCCTGTTAGGCCCGTATAACAAAACCCCAAATAGGCACAAAGAGGTGCTGGGAGGGGTCCTCACCGGAAAAATCGAAGGGGCTGACCAGCGGCAAGACACGTTGTGTGCCAGATGTTGCACCCGTGGATCCTGGGGGCTATCACGATGGAGCGTCGAGGATGCGGAGTCACGAACCAGACACCAGGAGTCAGTTAGGCAGGACCAATAGCAGGCAGCCGAGGACTTGTTTATTACGGAAGCTGCACAGCCTTTTATCTGTTCAAGAGCCAATGAAATCTCAGTACCAACCAGCAGGACCTACCGTAGTTCTCGCCATGGACCCTCACATCCACCAATCAGCACAAGTCTCTAACTCCCACAACTGTCAAGTTTCCAGCTCCTTAGTATGACCCATATATGAGTAAGTTTCTGGGCACATAAACTACAAAAAATGACATAAATGAAGAAAAGTAAACACAAATATATTCTTGTGGTAGTGAAATTGAACTAGTAACCAAATATTTCCCAACAACTAAGATCTAACATAGAAAGGCTTCACTGCTAAGTCACAGAAGACCTAACAACATTGTGTTTTGTCAAAAGTTCCAAACAATTTTAAGGGAGGAAAACCAAGTGCATTCCTCAAGTCGAGCATCATTTTGATACTGACACATTCAAAAAACACAACAAAAATCTATAGATCAATATCTCTGATATACAGTAAAAATTCTTAGAAAGGACTAGCAAATAAAATCCAACAGTACATCCAAAAGTTCATTAACCATGATATAGATGGATTTTTCCAAGGGATGCATAGATGGCTTGACACAGACAAAATATTAATGTAATATATCACAGCAACACAATGAAGGATAAAAAGGCACTGAATTCACTTCATAATGAAAACCCTGAACTAAATAGCTATTGAAGGATTGTACATTAAATAAGGCTACGTATGGCAAAAACACAGGCAACATAAAAATAAATGGAGAAAACCATAAAACATTTCCCCTAAATCTGGAACAAACTAAAGGTAACCACTATCACTGCTCTTACTAAATATAGAAGTACAAGTTTTAGCCAGACAAGATAAAGGGAAAAAAAAGATGTAAATAGGAAAGAGAGATGTGAATTTTCCCTGTTTGCATATTATATGTTTCTAAAAATAAAAAATGCAAAGACTCTCTCAAAAGACTACCAGAATTGATTAAGAAATTTTCAAAAAACAATATCAATATTAATAAAATCAGAAGAATTTGTATACTAATTAAAGGATTTCTGAGAAAGGAATCCCATTCATAAAAGCTACAACAAAAAAATTAAATATTCAGAAAAAAATTTAGCCATAGAAGTGAAAGATCTCTAAATCTTTACAAGGCATTGATGAAAGAAATTAGACAACATGCACACACACACACACACACACACACACACACACACACACACAGAGTGTGTGAGAGAGAAAATATGAAAACCACTGTCTCCTGTTCATGCATTGGTTGAATTTGTACTGTTGGAAAGGTTGTAAAATTCAAAGAAATTCACAGATCTTATACAATCCCCATGAAGACACCAATGAAATTTTATTTAGGACTGGAAAAAAATTCCTAAAATTTATATGGAAGCATAAGAAATGCAAACGAAAAACCAAAATCAGCTTAAACAAAAAGAACAAAACTGAAGGCATCCTGATTTCTAATTTCCAGACAAATGACAGAGGCATAGTGAGGGCACTAGCATGGCACTGGCATAAAAACAGACACATAGACCAAGGGAAAAAATAGAGGTCCCAGAAATGAACTCAAGCTTCTGTGGAAAATGGTTCTGGAGAAAGTAGTCAAAAACACATTGGAGAAAGTCACCCTACTTAGTATAGCTGTGAGAATAATAAATCCACTTGCAAAGGATTAAAAGTTGACTCTATCTCTAATATGCACAAAATCAACTCAAAGTACACGGTGTCAAAGACATAAAAGAAACACATGAAGCTCTGAAACTGCTAGAAGACGATACAGGGGAAATTCTGCATGACTTTGAATCGAGGTGGTGACATTTTTTGCATACGATCCCTAAACACAGAAAACAAAAGCAAGAATGTACAAATGTATTACATCACATTAAAATGATCCTATGCAACAAAGTAAACAATCAATAGAGTGAAGAGTGAGCATACAGGTTACATAAAATACGTGTCATGTGTTCATGTGGCAGCATTTTAACATTCAAAATATATAAAAACAAAACAAAAAAACTAAAAACTAAAAAGGGAAGTGATCCAATTAAGGAATGTAGAGATTATCTTTAAATTTTCTTGCTTTATTTTGACTCATTCTATTGTTTTATTATGGTGAAATTTGCCCTTCCACATGTATATGTACGCATAATAAAATAGCATAATTTGACTAATATAATTTACTAGAATTTCCCCTTACCTTCATCTCCTCCCTCTCCCTGTTCCATTTCCTGTACTTATCTTCCTTTGTTTTCCATGATTTCTGCACATTTCCTTTTTTATTTTCCTCTCTGGCTTCTACATGTGAGAGAAAACATATGACTCTTGATCTTCTGAGTTGGGCTTATTTTACTTAACATACCTTTTTCAAGTTCCATCTATTTTCCTGTGAATGACATAATTTCACTTTTCTTTATGGCTGAATAAAACTCCATTGTGTAAATATACCATATTTCAATAATACATTCATCCATGGACAGAAACCTAGGCTGGGAGAAGTGTGTCATGAAGGGAAAATGCTTCCTTCATGGCAGCAATAAACAGAGAGAGAATGAGGGAGAGAAAGAGGGAGAAAAGGAATGCACCTTGTGACCCACCTCCTCTAGTTATGCCCCACATGCCTACTCCCTGCCTACAATTACCACCCAGGTGGTATATGTGCACAATGAGATACTATTCATTCTTAAATAATGAATTCCTATGATTGCAGCAAAATGAATGGAAACACAAGCCATTATTTTAAGTGCAATAAGTCAGACAGGAAGACAAGCATTATCATACATTGACTCTAAGAAAGGTCAACTTGAATTTACAATTGTCATTACTAAATGTTGGGTTACAGTGAGAAGGAAGAAGGATAATAAAGGGAGGTTGGATTTGATTATTATATGATGAATACAAGTGAGGAGCTATCACTTGATCCATGATAATATGTAGAATTAACATATGTTAAAAATTTATAAACAAAATTGCAAGCAGAGATACAAATAATTTCAGAGATCCACTGGCCAACTACCTTAATTTAAAGTGGTTTAGTAATAGGATATTGGTGACATATCAAGGTGAAATGTCACCAAGGATTCAGTACAAAAGCTTCTTTTAGAATCCAGCTCTTATGGATTCTAAAATCCTACTTCGGTTATTCTCAAATCAAAGATATGGTCTCTTCACTGTACAATGAATGAACAGGAGGCCTTAACATGAAGGCCCTCACAGATACAGATGCGCCAATCTCTATTGGCTAGAGCTGTTTCCTCTTATGTAAACATGTTCATTAAATAATAATTTGAAAATAACTACAAAATTCCTATGTACATATGAGTATAATACAATGAATCTACCATTGTGTAAATCCACAAAGGCACTACTCTGAAAAAAACCCCTGTAAATAATGGAAGAAAAATCAGTAAAAAGAGGAAAGAAAAAAGGGGAATGGAGAAGAAAGGTAAAGAGGAAGCACTGGGGACTGAATTAGAAACATATTCCACCCATTTAGAAGTATATCCAAATGACCCCAAACACTAAAATCCACAAGTTACCCTTAATATTATTCATAAGTAAAATCAAATAATGAAAAATGGACAAAAGTATGAACAGATATTTTTCCATAATCATGCAAATTGTCAACAGGTATATGAAAAGATGCTCACACCACATGTTGTCAGGAAAATGTAATTCAGAACAATAATGTGATGGTTTGGATGTGAAATGTCCCCCCAAATACATGTGTGAGATGACACAAGGAAGTTTGGAGGAGAAATGACTGAGTTATAGCCTTAAACTTATCAGTAAATTAATCCATGATGGGATTAACTGAGAAGTAGCTGGAGGCAGGCGTGGTGTGGCTGGCGGAAGCGGTTCATTGGGAGTGTGGTTTGGGTGTATATATCTTCATCTGGCAAGTGGAGATTCTCTCTCTCTCTCTTTTTCTCTGCTTGCTGATCACCATGTGAGCTGTTTCCCTCCGCCATTCTCTTTCACCATGACATCATGCCTCACTTTGAGCCCCAAGGAATGGAGCCAGTGTCTATGGACTAGGTCTTCTGAAACCACGAACCCCCAAATAAACTTTCACTGCTATACAGTTGTTCTGCTTGTCCTGTTAGTCACAGCAGTGAAAAAGCTGACTAAAATGTACAGTGAGATATGACTCACACCTTTTAGTATTGCTGTTATCAACATCTAAATATAGCATCTGATAGAAAAGAGGTAGAAGTAAACATTGTTCAGTGGTGGTGGGAATGTCAACTGATACAACCATTACAGAAATGACTGTAGGGCTTCCTCAAAATACTGAAAAAATAGGACTATCATAAGGTCCAGTAGCCCCATGTCTTAGTATATGCCAAATATATACAATCAGTCTGTTCAAAAGGTATCCACACTCCATATTCATTGCAGAATTGTCTGCAAATGTTAAATGACACTAACCTCAGCATCCACTAGTGGCTGGATGTGTAAATCAAATGGGATTTATATATAAAATAGAATCTTATTTAGCTTTAAAAAAGGACCTCCTATTTATTACCACCACATGGAATGAGCCTGGAGGACTTTAGGATGAGGGAGATAGCCAAAAGGAAGATCTTTACTGCCTAATCTCACTTACATGTGAAATCTTACAAAACGAGACAGAAAGCATCAAACTCACACTAATAAAGTAGAATTGTGGTTATTGGGGTCTGGGATGTGAGAGAAAAGATGAGATGTTGGTCTGAGGGTACAAATATTCAGTTATAAGGTGCATAAGCACTGAGGAAATAAGGCACAGCATCATGTAAAATTTACTAACATATTTGGGCCACAGACACATGAAACATTAACAATGAGTTCTGGTATATATTCAGTAGGTGGGCTGTGACAATCAATTGGCAATGTCTTTATTAAAAAATCACATTTTAACTCTAAATATATATACTTTTGTTTTTCAATCATACCTCAATAAAATCATTAATAAAAAGAAGGACTAAGGGCTGAGAAGCAGCATAATAGATGGAAGGAAACAATGAACCTTTCAAGGTCCTCTAGGTAGTAAGAGGATCCTTGTGGGTTTCATAGTCTGTAGTCTATGAATTGCTGCTGGGTGACAGAAATTGTTCTTCCAAGATATGCAACATGGCCTGGTGTCGCCTTCATGGCACTCACTCTCTTGCTGTGTTAGTGATACCTGTGGTCTCAGCCTATGAGTGTTAAGATCATCTGGGGTCACCATTAAAATTTTTGCTATATATCAGAGATATTGATCTATAGATTTTTGTTGTGTGATTTTGGGGGTTTTGTATCAAATGATGCTGGACTTGAAGAATGAGCTTGATTTTCTTCCCTTACAATTGTTTGGAACTTTAGACAGAACACAATGTTGTTAGGTATTCTGTGAGTGTAGTGTAATTTAGCAGTGAAGCCATTCTATTATGGACCTTCATTTGTTTGGAAATATTTGATTACTTGTTCAATTTCACTACCTATTAGGGTCTATTTGTGTTTTTATGTCATCAGATATACCAATTTTGGTAGTTTATGTGTCCAGAAACTTATCTGTTTCTTCTAAGATTTCCCCCATTTTAGTACATAGTCTCTCTAAAAATTGCTAATATTCTATTTGACTTTTTTATTATCAGTTGGAATGTGTCTTTTGTTACCTCTTATTTTACTGATTTGTTTTCTTTCTTTTTTTCTCAGTCTAACTGAAAGTTTGTTGATTTTGTATATCTTATCAAAAACTAGCTTTGTTTCATTGATTTTCCTTATTGCTTAAATTTTTTTCGGATCTGATATTTGTTATTTCCTTTCTTCTACTAGTTTTAGTTTTCCATTGCTTTACTATATCCTAGAGAGGCATCTTTAGGTTATTTGTTTGAATATTTTGTTTTTTGATGACAGGCATTCATTGCTATTCCTTCTTAGTTTTACCCTTCCTTTAATCCATAACTTTGTTATGCTCTGTGAATCTTTCTTTTTGGAAAAAGAGAAAAACTCAGGCAAGTGCCTCTGTAGTGGGAGAGTAGAAACCCTCATCTCATATAGAATAAAGTTAATGATGCAAAGAGAGCAATCAGATTTGTATTTAATTTAAAATAAGTCAATGTAGTTCTTCTATCAGAGATTAGAGCCTAACTTGGTTGGTTTGGACTTTAGATCTCTGTGAGTCAGAAGGTGAGTTAGTTTCTGTTTGTCCTGGAAAAAAGTTCATTGTGCCCTGGGTTTATGTAAATTCTAAAGGTTAAAAAATCAAACTTTTCTGAATTCCATTTTAATCGGTATGATCCCGGCCTTATAAAATGTGTGTGAAAGAACACCCTCCCATTCCATTGTTTGACCAAAAAGAAAAAAAAAAAGTTCATTCTTCTGTGAGAGTTTGATGGATTTCCATAGTTTAGTCATTCTATCATGGACTTTTAATTTGTTTGGAAATGTTTTATTACTTGGATTTCACTGCACTTATTGATGTTTATGGATTTCATGGCTCATAGTTCCATTTGGGTGGCAATATGTGCTCAGAAATTTAACCATTTTCATTAGGTTTCCCATTTATCATCTTCTACTTTTTTATAATATTCTTGAATAAGTTTTCTATTTCTGAGAAATGTGTTAATGTCTACATTTTTTCTTTAATTTTGTGTATTCTCTTCTTTATTCTTTTTTCTTAGTCTAGCTAAGGTTTTACTGATTTTATCTTTACAATATTTCATTGATCATTATTTTTAAATCTCTACCTCACTTATTTCTACTTTGATCTTCACTATTTCTTTCCTTGTCTTCATTGCTGGTTTAGTTTCCTCTTGCGTTCCTATGTCCCTGAGATGCATCGTTAGGTTATGTATTTTAAATCGATTTTTGTCATGTAGGCATTCACTACTACAAACTTCCTTCTTAGTATTGCTTTTGCTATGTCCCATAATTTTGATATGATATGTGATTATTTCTATTAGAAGATAAAGGGTAAGGCAGGAGTTTCATAAAATGAAGAAGGAGAGAATTAAGCTACTGTTCTGAAGATAAAGTTTGTTTTATTAAAAATGAGAAAATGTGGTCAATCTGTGTTTACACCTGAGATGGTTAGTATAGAGATCACAGTTCTGTGAGTCGCATAGCAAATTACTCCTTCCCCTTCACAGGTATCAAAAGTTCATCAAGGACTGAGCTAAGGAAATTTCTAAAGGCAAAAAATCAAATTTTTCTGCCCCACATTTAAGCATTGAATACTAAAATTATTAAGTTAGTGACTAGTTTGAAAGTCACTGATTAGTGTAATCAGAAAGTAGTGCAAAATAAGACACCTTTAGTAAATCTGAATTTGTTTGAACTGCATTTTATATTTGAGGAAACTCTATGACACTAGGGCATATGGTTTCCAGTTTCACCTCTACTACCTGCAATCTGAATGCCATTGGCCAAGGCATTGCATCTCTGAGGCCCAGCTTATTCATCTCTAAAATGGAAATTTTTTTTTAGTTTAGCTAAAGGTAATTGAGAAAATCAAAAGTGATATAAAATGTGTGAAATTGCAAGTTAATTATGAGAATACCTGTACACATGAGCATTAAACATTATATAACTAGGATCCTGACAGCAATTTTTCTTACTAAATAGATTGAAAATGTGCTTGCCAATTTAAAATAAACATAATGATATCTTTATGGGACACGCCTTTGTATTACCTGAGGATCTGTAATGCTGTCAATCCAATTACATTAATTTATGATTACCAAATAAAATTTCATATTCCAATTTGCAAACTCTTCTGTGCTGGAAATCTGGTGTAATCCCTGCCACCCATCTGCCTCTAAAGGGCAAGCCTGTGCTTCTGTTTGCAATATCAGTGCTTGTGGTTCAATATTTTTCATTCTATAACATCTAACAAGGAGCTACTAAACAGCCATAGAAGCAGTTCCATCTGGAAGAGGGAGAGATTGACAGAGACATAGTTTCTCAAGCCCTCACCCTTTAATTGTCTGAGATTGTTTCTTCTTCAGTTCTGCTGAGTAAGTTTCATCTCTGTACTGATGGAGGGGAAAGAAGCCCTTCTGTGCTTGTTTCTTTTGTCGACTCTATGACCCAGTTATCCTGGGAGTGAAATAATAGGCAGTGATTTGAGGGGAAGCTTGTTGGTCTATGAACAGAGCCAGTGTGGTATTTGCTTTACCTGTCTAATGTGGCTTTGGAGGCAGCTCTGATGCAAGCCATTGCATACCATATTGGGCATTAGAGCTCATTAAAATTCCAGGTCTGACCCCTGTGACCTGGGTGAGTGACGGTCTCTCAGGCTCACAGAATCTCTTTCTCCATTTGTCAAATAAAAAATGATAATCTCTGCCCTCTGGTCTCCAGGATTTGAGGGTTGGGGTGCTAAATGCCAAATGTTATGCACATTTTCTTAGTTACATGATGATGCATGTTTGGTATTTCAAAATGTTTAAGTTGTACTACCAAGTTAATGCTTAGACACTTGTGATTGTAGTTCAGCATTTTTAAATATTTAAGACTAGATTTTTAAAGACAAAAGATCTTATTGTTTAATGAAGTATTACGTGATCAATATTTTTATATAAATGTCAAAGATGCATTTTTTCCCCCAAGTCATGAATTTCCAACCTGTCATCAGTCTGAGAATCTAACATGCTGAACAATGTTTTGGATCTAATGCTTCTTTTTCTCATAATCCTGCCTACACTTTGGTACCACCAGAGGTTGTGTACTTGTGTGCTTGTTTTCTTGCTTGTTTGTTTTAAAATGCCTATTCCTGTGATCTATTCCAGAGGGTCTCAACTAGATTGTCAATGATAGAGGTTTGGAAAGGAGACCAAGAGTAAACAAGAGTTTGTTTTCATCCTTATGAGGTGACCAATGTACACTCAGAAGGGATTAGAATTTATCTAGTTGATTGGCTCAGCAATTTATGTCAATGGGACAAGTTCTGATTAACAGGGAGCACTATAAACCTTATATTGATTCAAGCTCACAGTTGTCTCAGTAAAAGTAGAAGGCTTCAATGGAGCCAGTTGTAGTCCTGATGATCAGTCTCTCCTGTATGCTTCTCCTCTCACTATGGAGACAGAGATCTGGGAGAGGGAAACTCCCACTGGGAATCATGCCTCTGCCAATTTTTGGGAATATCCTGCAGATAGATGCTAAAAACACCCCCAAATCCTTAACTAATGTAAGTATGTCAATGCTTCTCCAGTGGCTTGTAAAGGGTAAATAAATCAATCCTTCATTTAAATTATATATATGCACAAGGCAATTTATTAAAAGAGATTTTTGCACAGCAAATACTCTGTGGATTTTGATGTTTCCATTGCTTTTTATAGTTTTCCATTGTTAGAGGTAGTGTAATGGAACAATGCATCTGGGATTAAAGAAACATTTAAATCTAATACTCTGATGGTAATATTAAAATGGCAAAAGTCTGGAGTACCCCTGCCCTTCATTTTTTCCTAGTCATTTGCTGGGATTTTCTATTTTACACGTTGTAATTTATTCATGAGTCTTTTAAGTGAATTTTTATTTGTTTAAGTGTCTTTAATTTCCAGTTCTTTCTTCTTTCTTTTCAATATCTCTATTGCTTTATTGAAATGGTCTTTCAATCCTTGAGTTTTCTCTCTTAATTCATTCCTTATGGGTTCCTTTAGTTGGTGAACATTTTAAGAATTTTTTTTTCTCATCTTTCTCTGGAATTTCACACACTTTCCTATGTGTGGAATCCTTTTAGGGGGATTGTGAATTTGAAGGGAACATTTGTTTGTTACCTCAGGTTTTCAGAGTTCTTGGACTTGTACTTCAATTGAGATGGATTTCCCTTTTTATATACCAATGTATTTTTGTGTGTATATCTCTTTTGTTTGGGGAGTTATCTCATTTTTTGATATAAGATGTTCAGAGATGTGACCTGATGTCCCACTTTGGTGATCCTCCTTGGGGCCTGGTTGATGGTGTTAGGTTTTTGTCTCCTCAGTTCTGTGTGTTGAAGTTATGTTGAGGCTGAGGTGTGGCTAGAACAGGTGTATCAAGAGATTCTTGTTAGTGGACTGAGTTGGGAATGCTGCTTAGGAATAGCACGATAAGCCTGAAGTGACCCACTCATTTTCCAAACCCACTGAAAGGAAGCCATGGGCACAACAACTGCACTGTTGTTGTCCACAGATTACAGCCTAAGACAAACTTCCACTATCTATTCTGACATCTGGAACACTAATTGTCACCTACAGAGAAATGGTGGAATCAGCAATAAAAAACTGTGAATGAGATCAGTCCTTAGATGGTAGGGGTCTATTACATTGCCAGCTGTATCAATAATCATGACAACATGAATGAGGTAAGAAGTAAGTGAAATATGTAATTCTATATTTAATGACATTACACATTCTTATGTGGGGAGAAAACAGGGTAGAAAGGCCAGAGAAAGTTTAAAATGTAGTAAAAACCAAAGAGAGGGGTGACAGAAGACTATAAAGAAAAAGGAATAAAAAATTAACTGTAAATAGTTTACAAATTAACAAGAGCAAGAGCGAATGGGAAAATTTGACTGTTACTGGGAGACGAGAGTGAAGAAGGGGCATTAAGAGGGACAAAAACCAAGGCATAGGAAACAACTAAATGTAAGATCAGAATGTTTCAAACCCACGTGCCTATTCCACCCCTCCTATGTGAAACCAAGGCTAAACAACAACAGGTCAGAACAAAGCAGTTGAGGTCAAAGCAAAATTATATGAATGTACACCTATATTGAACCATTCATGCTATAAGAACACACACACACCCCAGTCTTCCGCAATGGGAAGAAGTAAAATAGAATAAAATACAATGAAATATTTGCAAAATGTTTAGTATTTTTAATTTGTTTTTAATTATACATGACAATATTTTGACTTATTATGCATACATGGAAGACATACCATTCCAATTAAGATCTCATTTTTGTGGTTGTACATAATGTGGAGTTACACTGGTTGTGTATTCATTAATGAGCAAAGGGAGGTTATTTCTGATTCATTCTACTCTCTCCTATTCCCTTCCTTTCATTCCCCTTTGTCTAATCCAATGAACTTCTATTCTTCCCCTCTGTATCCTTCCTTGTTATTGGTTGGTGTCCACATATCAGAGAACATTTGGTCTTTGGTTATTTTGTTACTGGCTTATTTCACTTATGATATTTTCCAGTTCGATGCATTTCCTGGTAAATGTCATAAGTTCATTCGACTGTATAACTGAGTAATATTTGTATGTATATATGTGTAACTGAGTAAATATGTATGTGTATATATGTATATATATACATACATATATATATTATATATCACATTTCTTAATTTACTGTTCTGTTGAAGGACACCTAGTTTGGTTCAGTAGCTTGCCTATTGTGAATTAAGCTGATATAAACATTGATGTGACTGTGTCACTGTAATATGCTGATTTTAAGTGCTTTGGGTGTAAAATCAAGAGTGGGATAACTGGGTTAAATAGTGATTCCATTCCAAGTTTTCTAAGGGAAATGGCTTTCCAGAGTGGTTGCATCCAATTGCAGTACCACTATCAATGTGTGAATGAACATTTTCCCCCACATCCTCACCAATATTTATTTATTGTTACTTGTATTCTTACTAATTCCCATTATGACTGGAGTGTTTTCTCTAATTACTAGAGATGTTGACATTTTTTCATGTATTTGTTGATCATTTTTATTTCTTCTGTGAATTACAGATTAAGTTCCTTTGCCCATTTATTGATTGGGTTATTTAATTTTTTATGTTAATTTTTTGAGTTCTTTAATTTTAAACATAAAGCAACCAATATATTTTAAATAGGGTGTATGTAGAAGAAAAGAAAAGGAAAAATGTTACTGAAAAATAATGGGCATTTTCCACTGAGGTGGTCTAAATTGTTGGTAGGAATATTATTTTCATTCTTCATTTTTCTTTTTGCTTTGTAACTCTAGAGTCAAGGTTTGGAGGTTGTTAAGCCAAGCCTCCTTGCATTCCTCAATTATTCAGCTGCCAGACATTCTGGCTAGGAGCCCATTTGTTGTAGTAGCTCTCAGCTTCCATTCTTCCAATGTAAAGTGTAATCCACTGAGGAGTGCTGACAAATTGTAAACTCCTATAGTGGAAGTGCTACAGAGTTTTACTTGGTCCTCCTCCTACTTACCACAACATGGAATGAGCCTGGAGGGCTTTATGGTGAGGGCAATAGCCACACAGGAAGACCTTCACTACTTGATCTCACGTAACATGTAGAATCTTACAAAACAAAGCAGAAGACCTCAAACTCTTAGTAATAGAGAGTAGAATGGAGGTCATTGGGGGCTGGGATAAGGGTGAAAGGTCAAATGTTGGTCCTAGGGTACAAATGTTCAGTTACGAGGTAAATAAGCACTGGAGACCTAAGGCACACCATGGTGCTATGGTAAATAACCATGTATCTTAAAGCAGAAATTTGAGGGTTCAAGATGGGGGGCTAGAGGAAGGCTGCATTCCTACTTGCT
>JAJEJO010002517.1:59438-77803 GCA_020662805.1 Glaucomys volans | reverse complement strand
AATTGATTTGGATAATATGATCCTTCTAGCAATGTTAATCCTCCAATTTATGTACATGGAATGTTTCTTTCATGTATTTGTACCTTCTTTAATTTCTTTCATCAGTGTTTGTACATTTCATTGTAGAAATCTTTCACTTTCTTGATATACATATATGTATATGTCTCCCATTTATATATATATATATGTTATATATATAGGTCATCAATATCTCCAAATATATATATTTGATGACCAATATTGTTCTGCACTGAAATTGAATTACCAGGTGTTTTTAAAGTGATATTTTAAAAAGTTTTCCACACGTGATACTTTGGTTTAGAATGGCTTAAAAAGACAGTGGATTTGAATGGAGCATTAGAAAACCACTATTAAACTGGCTGGAAGTTGAAAGTCAATTTGAATTTATGATAAAAGTGATAATGATTTGTAGCATTCTGAATATTTTTCATCTCAAGGGAATTTCTAGACAGATTTTACTTAGAGTTTCTACAATTACTTTTCCCTGTTATCTCAAAGAGAAATACTTTTTTATGTGTTCTTTTAATGTTAATTTTTAATGTTTCCACTTCTTTAGCCTCACCCTGTGATCCTACTTTTCTGTTGGACTGTGCTCCCTGCAATGTGATCTGCTCCATTATCGTGCATAATTGTTTTGATAATAAAGATCATCATTTTCACAACTTAATGTATAAAGTAAATGAAAATGTGAAGATTCTGAGCTCCTCATGGCTCCAGGTAAGACAAAATCCCACCCCTTCTTCCTAAGAAAATATACAAATTTTAGTCTTTCATGTCAATCCTTCTAGAGGTCCAAGCAGTGAAGTGAGTCTAGACACCACAGTCTGACTCAGAGTTGGGTGTCATGGAGTCAGTATTGGAAACTATGACTGAGTCCTTTACTTTATTCAGAGGAAAATGAATGCCCACAGAGAGATGACATGCAAGCCCATTGGCTCCTGGCCAGTGATTTTCCCAGTAGCCTCCAAAGCCTCAACTTTATAAAGTACTTTGGTGACTGCATTTGAGCAAGATCATGGCACTCTGGACATCCAGGCCCCTGTGAAGGACTCATCATTCACAAGGGGTGAAGTCCAATCACCACTTAAAAATTTCATCACTTTACTTTGCAGAAATACAGTTATCTGATACTTGACAAAGGTCTTGAAAATGTATAAGGAAGAAAAGACGACCTTTTTTTTACGAATAGTGCTGGGGGAACTGGAAATCTATATGTGGTGAAATTAAATTGAACACCTATCTCTCACCCTGCAAAAAACTCAACTTAAAGTGTATAAAAGACCTAGGATTAGACCAGAAAACCTGCAGTTGCTAGAATAAAATGTAGTTCCACACTCCAACACGTCAACTCTGGAACTGACGTCTTTAACATGACTCCTAAAGCTCAAGAAATAAAATTATTTTAAAAAATCAATAAATGGGATGGCTTTCGATTAAAAAGCTTTTTCACACCAAAGGAAATAATCAAGAGTGTGAAGAAAGAACTTACACAATGGTGGAACATCTTTGCTACCTGCTGTTCAGATAGGGCATCAATATCCAGGATATACAAAGAAGTCATAAAACTTACTATTAAAAAAATATAACCCAATCAATAAATGACAAAGGGACTGAAGAGACATGTCTCGAAGGAAGAAACATGAATGGTCAACAAATATATGGAAAAAATGTTCAACTTCTCTAGCATGTAGAAAAGGCAAATTTTAACTACACTGAGATTCCATCTCACTGCAATCAGAATGGGAGTTATGGAGAATACATGTAACAATAAATATTGGTGAGGATGTGGGAAAAAGTTACACATTGTTGGTGGGACTACAGATTGGTACAATTACTCTGGAAGGCAGTATGGAGATTCCTCAGAAAACTATGCTTGTAACCACCACTTGGCCCTGTTATCCCACTCCACTGTATTTATCCAAAGGATTAAAATCAGCATACTGTAATGATGCAGCAACTTCAATCTTAGTTATACCAAAATTCACAATAACTAAGCTAAGGAGCCAAACTAGATGCCCTTCAACAGATGAAAGGATAAAGAAAATGTGCTGTGTATACACAGTGGAGTATTACTCAACCATTAAGAAGAATGATTTTTTATCATTTTCCAGTCAATGGAAAGAACTGGCGAATATCATGCTGAGTGAAATAAGCCAGACCCGCAAAAGCAAAGGTTGAATGTTTTCTCTGATATACAGATGCTAATCCAAAATAAGGTGGGGCAGATAAAAAATAATAGAAGAAAGATTAATTGAGTAGACAAAGGGGAATAAAAGTATGGGAGGAGGGAAAGGATAGGGAAAGACAATGGATTGAATCTGTCCTAACATTCCTATGTACCCCAAATAAACATACCACAGTGAATCTCATCATCATGTATACACACAAGACATTAATCTCAAAAAATGAACTATAAGTAAATAACAGAAAGATCAGAATACTAGAGGGGAGGGAACAGTGATGGCAGGAAGGGAGAAGGAGAAGGACTGGGGACAGAATTAGAATAAATTTTATTCCATGCTTTTATAATTATGTTAAAATATATTCTATTATTAGGTATAACTAAAAAGAACCAATAAAAAAACAACCCAGACAGACAGACACACACACACACACACACACAAGAAATACTGTCATTCAGGATATTAAGAAGAGAGAATGGAGCATAGATCCTGTAAGGAAACTGAACTGGGTAGAAATTTTTGTTGCTTGTTTTAGTCAACATTTTACAGATATGACCAGAAGACCTGAAAAGAACTATTTAGAGCAAGAAAAGTTCCTTTGGAGCTCACAGTTTTAGAGGTGTCAGTCCATAGATGGCTGACTCCATTCTTTGGGGCCTGAGGTCAGCAGAACATAATGGCAGAAGGGTGTGGTAGGGGAAGCAGCTCAGGATTTTGGACCAGGTAGCAGAGAGACTCCACTCACTGTGAAATATACTTAATCCCAGTCACCCACCTCCTCCAGCACAACCTGCCCAGAGTTACCATGAAGTTAATCCCTATCTGAGGATTAATGCTCTGATTATGTTAAGGCTCTCATCATTTAATCATTTCACCTCTGAACCCTCTTGTATTTTCTCAGGCATGAGTTCTTTGGGGACACCTCTCATCTAAACCATAACAATACAGCAGATTGCATCCTACTTGACAAAGTAGCAAGATTTGGCTAATGAAATGATTGCATTTCAGTGTATAGGACTCTGAACTGTTTTTCCCTATACATAGCTGAAAGATTCAGCAATCTTTATTAAAGTAAATTGTCTCCTAACTCCTCCTGCACAAAGTTACTTCATCCATAGAATACCCAATTGCATTTCGTGGTATTTTCAAAACGTCCCCTATTCTATAGTAATTACTCCTTTTTAACTTATAAAAATTTTATTACTTGTTTTAGTTATCATAACAGTAAGATTCAATTTGAAATAATCATAAAATCGTGGAGTTTAATATTTTAATTAAGTCCCCATCACTTTTCCTTTCTCTCCCTTCCTCCCTCCCCCCCATCTTCTTCTCTTAACTCCACTGAGCATAATTCTCATTTACCAAGCACTGTACTCTTTCTCTGGTTACCCAAAGTCCCTTAAACTCTGTTCTTAATTGTATAACTTCAATCATGGTAATTCATACCAATCTGTATTTCCAGATTGTAGAGAAAAACTGATTTGAAATAGGAGAGAATTTAAATCAACTTCTTTTTGAAGATCTATCTATCTGAAGATATTGTATGAGTACAGGAAAGCGTTATTGATTCTAATCCTTGGGTCATAGTTCTCTCCCTCAAATCTTTCTATGAGCTTGTGAATTTTATATATGTACAGTAAAAACTTCTTACTCATGGTGGACACCATTTTTTTTACTCTTAAAGCTATAGTTTCTAAGATGCATTAGGAATAATATTCATGTCTATCATACCTGTTTATAGTTAATACATACTTTTATTTTGTAGGTCTGCAACAGTTTTCCTGTCCTCATTGATTATTTCCCAGGGAGTCATAAAAAGTATCTTAAGAATATTTTAATGTTTTTGATATGAAACAACACTATTTGGATAAAATAAAGGAACACCAAGAATCTCTGGATATAAACAATCCTTGGGACTTCATCTCCTGCTTCCCAATTAAAATGGAAGAGGTAGAATGGGAACAACAGCTCAGTTATCTGATTGCTTCTATGTTCTTTGTTTCATTGATTAATTTTATTAATTAATTTTATGGTTACTAGGGCTAGTTTCATGGTCAGGCAAGACATTCTTGACAAGCACTTTAAGCAAATCTTGTCTTTAAAGAACTATATGAACTATCATTAAACAATTAAAATTGAATCAAAATAGCTAGAATCCCAAAACACTGTTCTATAGATACTAATATTCTACCTGAGGAAGACAAAATTGACACATCAGGTGAAAAGGAAATAATTATAAATAAGCTACAAAATATAAAGCTGGAGCCATGAAATGCAAATTGAAATGATTGTACTCAGTATCTGGGAGAATGGAAAAGTATCCAATGGCCAACTGGTGTAAAGACTCCTCTATGATCCAGATCAAATGGCCAAAATATACAAGGGGGATTTGCAGGACATGATCCCTGTTGCCCATTCTAAGTTCAACAAAATGCAGCAGCACTCCAGACCACTGTCCTCACAGCTGCCTGCAGTGGGTGCAGCTCTATGGGGAACAGCAGCTGGTGTGTGAAACACTGAGATTTTTCAGAACTTTACTTTACCAAGTGCTTCCCTGGATACTATGCAAACAATAATAAATATTGGAGAGGATCTGACATAAAAGGCACACCTTTTCACTCTTGGTAGCATTGTAAATTAGTCTAATTTGTAATTGCAATTCAGCTAAAATTATCCTCTGGTATTTCCCTTCTTTCACCTCCTGACTTCCCCTGATCCCTATCTCCTACTCTACTGATTTCCTACTTATTTTCATGGTATTTCCTCCAACATTCTTGTCCTTATTTTATCCTTAGAATAATTATTGAAAAGTGGAATAGTTGGGTCATATGGTGGTTCCAGTCCTTTGAGGAACCTTCAAAGGATTTCCATAGTCTTTGTCCTAATTTATAATCCCACCAAGAGTGCAAAAGTGGGTTTTTTTTTCCTACACATCATCTTTCCCATTTATTATTTTTTGTGTTTCTGATTACTGCCATTCTAATTGAAGTGAGAAGAAATCTGTGTCATTTATTTTTGAATTTCCCTAATTGCTAAAAATGCTACTTTCTCATACACTTGTTCAGCATTTGTCTTTCTTCTTTAGAGAAGTGTGTGCTTAGTTCATTTGTGCACTTATAGTTGGGTTATTTGTGGGTTTTGGTGTTAAATATTTTAAGTTCTTTACATATTTTGGATATTAATCTTCTTGAGGAAGAGTAGCTGGCAAAGTTTTTTTTCTCCCATTCTTTAGCTTGTCTCTTCATATTCTTTTTTATTTCCTTTATTGTGCAAAAGTTTCATATTTGATGCCATTTCATTTATTAATTTTTTATTTTATTTCTTGAGTTTTAGGAGTTTTATTGTAGGAGTCAATGTCTGCACATCGGTTGGAGTGTTCCTCTTCTGTTTTATTCAGCAATTGCAGTGTTTCTGGCCTAGTTTCTAGGTTTTTGATCCTTTTTGTGTTGACCTATGGGCAGGATGAAAGAGAGGAATCTAGTTTCATTCATTTACATGTGGATATCCAGTTCTTTTAGCATTACTTGTTTAAAAAAAAACAAAACTGCCTTTTCTCCATTGTATATGTTTGGCATCTTTGTCAAGGATCAGGTCATTGTATCCATGTGGGTTTCTCTTGATGATTTGTTTACCATTAGTCTAAATGACAGAACGGTGTAGTTTTTGTTGCCAGAGCACTATTGTATAATTTGAGATTAGGTATTTTTATACCTCTGGCATTTCTCTTATTGTTCCATATTGCCTGAGCTATTCTGGGTCTTATATTTTTCCAAATGAATTTTAGGACCTTTTCCTCCAGTTCCTTGAAGAATGGCATTGTATCTTGATTGGGATTTAACTAAATCTATAGGTTGTTAATATGGATATTTTTATAATGTTAATTCTCCCTTTTTAAGAACATAGGGAGTCTTCCCTTCCTCTAATGTCTTCTTTAGTTGCTCTCTTCCGTTTTATAATTATAATCATAGAGATCTTTCTCCTCCTTGGTTAGATTCATTCCTAGAATACTGGAATTAGGGTTTCATCTGTTTTCAGACTATTGTGAATGGAATTTTATTTCTGATTTGCTTCTCAGTGGATTTATTATTGCTGCATATAAAAGCTATTGATTTTTATATTTTGATCATATATCCTGCTACTTTTCTGAACTTGTTTCCTGAAACAACACTGGAAGTCTTCTGGTGGAGTTTCTTTGGGTTTTCCCAATGCAGAATCATACCTTTTGCAAACAGTGATAATTTGGCTTCTTTTTTTCCTATTTGTATCTCTTTTATTTCCTTCTCTTTCCTATTGTTCCGACTAAAATATCAAGTACTATGTTGAACAGAAGTAGTGAGAGTGGACATTCTTGCCTTTTTCCTGAATGTAGAGAAAAATATTTTCAGTTTCTAACCCTTTACTACATGTTGGCTTAGGGTTTGTTATATACATCCCTTATGATATTAAGTTCTTCTTATCCTTACTTTCTTCAGAATTTTTAATATGATTAGGTGCCAGATGTTGCCACAAGCTTTTCTGTATCTATGGAGATTATCATGTGATTATTATTTCTTGATTCTATGTATGTAATGAATTATGTTTATTGATTTTTGGGTGTTGAACCATCCTTGCATCCCAGGAGTGAAACAAATCATGTACAATTTTGTTATTTGTTCCTTTTAGATATACAATCTTATTGTGCTTTCATAAATGATTTGCCAATTTTTAAGAATTTTGGTATTTATATTCATCAGGGTTATTGGTTTCTAATTGTCTTTCCATCATGTGTTCTTCTCTGTTTGGGGGATCATGGTAATATACATTTCATAAAATGATTTGGGGGTAATCCCCCTCCTTCACACACTTTTTATTTCATGGAATAATATGAGAAAGAGCTGCACTAGTTCTTTATTAAAGATCTGGTGGAATTCAGCTGAGAACCAAGTGTCTTCTTGGTTCAATTTTTGTAGGCACAATCTTGGTATAAATTTCTCCATTTGTTCTAGATTTTCTAACTTATTGGAATAGAAGTTTTCAAGGTAGTTTTCAAGGTAGTACCTAATAACACTCTGGATTTCAAAGATATCTCTGGCATAGCTCCCTTTTTAATTTGAATTGTATTACTTCATTCTTCTCTCTTTTGCTTAGTTTAGCTAAGTTTTATCAGTCTTCCTACTCTTTTCAAATACTCTTTTCAAATAAATTTTTTAAATTTTTGTACATCACTGCATACTTTTTAAATTTCTCATTAATTTCAGTTGGCATTTTAATAATTTCTTTCTTTAAACAATATTTGGGATTGGGGTTTTCTTCATGTTCTAAGACCTGGAGATACATCATTGGGTTATATGTGATCTTTCTGATTTTTTAATGCATTCATTTAGAGTATATAAATTCTTTTCTTAGAACTACCATCCTTATCTTTCAGAGAATCTGGTATGTCACATCTCTATTCTTTCTTGATTCTCAACATTTTCAATTTGCCCCCTCATTCTCTCAATGTTTAATTCATAATTTAAAATTGTATTATTGAATCTCCATCGCCATATATAATTTCTACTGTGATTGTTTTCTTTCTGTTGATTTCTAAATTCATTTCATTATGATCTGGTAGGATAGATGCTACGATTACATGAATTTAAGAATATTTTCTAAGAATATCATGTGTCCTTAAATATGGTCAAATTAGAGATAGTTGAATTTAGCTGTTGTAGTATAAAATATTCTACTAATGTCTGCTAAGTCTGTTTAATTTATATTTTTAGGGCTGAAAAACCTTTAGTGATTTTATGTGTGGGTGACTTATCTCATAGGGTGATATGTGTGTTGAAAGTACCCAGTATTATTGTATTGTGGTCTATTTGAATCTTTAGGATGAGTATTATCTGCTTTATGTAATTAGGTGCACTTATGTTTGGGGCATAGACACTATCACTACATTTTTGCTGAATTGTTTTCCACCAGTCTGAACTGACTTTTTTTTTTGCCTCTTCTGATTAATTTTGTTTTGAAGTCAGCTTTGATTTTTCTGAGAATACCTACTCCTGCTTATTTTGGTTCTCCATCTTCATAGAATATCTTTTTCCATCCTATCACTTTAAGTCTATATGTTTCTTTGCCTGTAAAAAGAGTCTCTTGAAAACAGTATATAATTGAGTCCTATTTTTAAATCCATTCTACCATTCTGTGTTCTTTAGTGTGAGAGTCGATTCCATTTATACTCATCTCTTTTAGTCTTTTTTTTTTTCTGTGATAAAAAGACCTGACAAGGCCAATAAAGAAGAGGAAGGTCAATCCATGATTGGTTGACTCCATAACTCTGGGCTCAAGATGGGGTAGAACATATTGGCAGAAGAGTGTAGTGGAGAAAACCAGCTCAGAGCATGGCAATCAGGAAGGAGAGAGACCTGTGTTCATCAAAATAGAAATCCTAAATGTACTCCCCCAGTGACCTACTTCCACCAGACACATCTTCCCTACCTACAGGTTCTGCCCAGTTAATCCATATAAGTGAGTAATGAACCAATTATGCTACACCTCTCATTTTGGAATCATTTCATCTCTAAAAATTCTATCATTGTCTCACACACGATCTTTTGGGGAATCCCTCATATACAAATCATAACATTCCAAAACTGGTCCCCAAAAGCTCATGCCATTTCACAGTGCAAAATTCATTTACTCCAATTTCAAGAATTCCACAGTTTTAACACTTTTAGTATTGTCCAATAGTCCAAGTGAAAAGTCTCCTCTAAGACTCAAGGGCAAACTTGTGTATTGAACTCCTAAAAACAAAAAGAACATGTTATATTTATAACATGTACATATAAACATATATATTTATAAATATAAATAAATATTTCAGAATAAATAAATATTCTGTAAATATTTATTTACAGAATAAATATTTCCTACAAGATTGAAATAGAGGAATAGAAAGTAGGAATGGACCTAACAAAATCCACCTGGGCAAACAGTCCTATAGCCTCATGTCTGTCTTCGAGGGCATGTGGCATTATGTTGAGTCCTCTAAAAGGCTTTCAGAGCTTCATCCTTATGGCCTTGCTGATTGCAGTCCACATGTCCTCTCTCTTGGTTTCTCTCTGCTCAACTCCTATGGCTTTCCTTAGCAGATATTTCATTATCAACATGTCTTTTTTTGGACAATTAGATAAATTTGCCTATTTCTTGTATGTATGTGTTTACACCAACTACTTTATTTTCTATATCAGAATTCAACAAGCTATGGCCCACAGGTCAAATCTGATTCTGTTTCCTTTTTTGTCAATACTGCTTTATTGGTTCACTGCCATATCCATTTATTCATATTCGATATCAGATTACTTTCATAGTAAAGCTAGTTTGCTTTAATATCTATTTTGAAAAGAGTATGCTGTTATATAGCTCAAGTACCATTTATGCCCCATTCCAATCTTTTTTTCTGCATTTTGACACATCATACCTAAAATATGAAGTATAACTTCTCATTCTTCTTGTCCATGATGTAGAAACATGCCTATTGCATAGTTGTATTTTCACATAGAGTCATAATGTCTGATTCATTCTACTCTTCTAACTATCCCCATGCCCCTTCCCCCTCTTTTCTCCCTTCTGCCTAGTCCAAAGTATTTCCATTCTTCCCTAGGACTCTCCTGCCCTTTTTGTGAATTACTCTCCACATATCAGAGAAAACATTTGACCTTTCAGTTTTTGGAATTGGCTTATTTCACTTAGCATGATATTGTCCAGCTCCATCCATTTACCAGCAAATGTCATAATTTCAGTCTTCCTTAAGACTGAGTAATACTCCATTGTTTATGTATACCACATTTTATTTATTCATTCATCCTTTACGGGGCATCTAGGTTGGTTCCATACTTTAGCTATTGTGAGTTGAGCTACTATAAACATTGATGTGACTGCATTACTGTAGTATGCTGATTTAAGTACTTTGGGGATTAGCTGAGGAGTGGAATAGCAGGTTTGAATGGTGGCTCCATTCCAAGTTTTCTGAAATATCTCCATATTGCTTTCCAAAATGGGTACAACCAATTTGCAATCACACTAGCAATGTATGATTTGTACATATACTGATACATCTTGTTGGTTTTTTCAGATTTCAGCATTTTTGTAAGATATTTTCAGCATTTTTTTAGATTAGGAATTTCCACTGCAGCTTCAACTTCTTGCTCACATCTTCATGAATTACCCAGCCAGGGGCTCTCTGCACTGAATCTGACCTTGCTCCACTTTGCATGGGCTTCCCAGATCTTCCTTTGAAATCTTGGTGGAGACCTCCTTGTCCCCATAATTCCAGTATCTTGTTTTAGTACAATACTAGTGCCACATGGTTAACATCAAGATTGCCAACATCTAGAGCAGTAACCAAGCCTCCAGGGACCATGTCTGTAGGAGGCTCACAAGTATGCATCACTCTGAACATCGAAATATATTCCTAGCCACTGGTGCAGCTAGAGTGCTCCCATGATCAGTTCACAAATGAATTTTTATTTTTACACCTTTAAGCTTGAGATGGGTGTGGACATGCCAATTCCCTCAAGGCCCTCAAGACATCTTTCCAATTGTCCCTTTTAAAGTACATAGCATCCATTTAGTGCCTACAACCTTTAACAATCACAAATTCTTTAGTACCAGTATTACTTGGACTTTTCTGGTCAAACTGTATTTTTTCAATCTTTCTGCTTTTATTCCTGCTTCTGATTATCACACTAAACTTGGCAAAGGTCACTTGCAATATCTATGACACAGCCTGAATGTTGCACTGGCTTGAAATTTCTTCTGACAGATTAATTAGTTTAGCACTATTCATTTCAGTCTCAGAGAAAATCTCAGCACATAGGCAAAATGCAGACAACTTCTTTGCTGCAACATAATATAAATGTCCTCCAGGTCAATTTCCAAGAGACCCCTCCTTTAAGTTGATGAACCCCTGTCTTAACTTTCCACAGCAGTATTGCTACTCTGGTCTTCTGCGATCCAACAGAATTACCCATTAAGCTCCATTTAAAACATTCTAAAGCCTTTGCAGCTTGCATCTGTAAACTTCAAAATTAATTCCTCATCAAACCAATTCCAAAGATTTCTGAAACAAATGGAAAGGCTAGTCACATTAATGGCCCAACTTCCAATATCAATTTCTCTTTAAGTCAACTTTTTCTTTGTTGTAACCACATCTCTGACAAGAACAACAATAGCAGAGGAAACATTTATTTGGTCTCATAGTTGCAGAGGTTTAGTCTATGGTTGGCTGACTACCCACTGCTGGACCCCAGGTGAGACAAAGTATCTTGGCAGAAACAGGCGGTGCAGGAAAACAGTTCAGGACATGGCAACTGGGAAGTAAAGAGAGAGCTCCACTCACCAAGGACAAAATATAAACCCAAAGTCACAACCTCCTCATGACCTACCTCATCTAGTCACACCATTCTTGCAAACAGCTACAGCCCATGTAAACCATATCAATGGATTGATTTGTAGAGTAGGCTACATCTCCCCTAATATTGCCATTTTATCTTTGAAAATTCTTGTACTTTCTTACATGTGACCTTTTGGGGAAACACCTCATTTTTAAACCATAACAATTATTACAGTATTTATATTATTATAATAGTATTTATCAGTTATATTCATTTTGATTATTTCTAATGTTTAATTTGCTCCTGTTTCTCATTTTCCAATCTAGTCTTTTAATGAGATGTTTCTATTTGCTGATTTTGAAGCTGGTTTTTAAATTCTATATGTAGCATTCCTTTCTTTTTGTAGTGATCAGTTAGTAGCCATGAATTCTTTCAGAGTCTTCTCATCTCTTTTTATTTCTCTTCAATTCTGAATGATAGTTTTGTGTGATATGGGAATCCTGATTGGCAATTATTTTCTTTCAAAGTTTGGAATACATCTTTCCAATTCCTCCTTAGAGTCTCTACTAAGATTCAGAAAAATTCTGACTGGATTACATATAAATGAGACCTAATATTATCTCTTGAGGCTTTTAGAATTCTTTTTTTCTGTGTATGTCAGGTGTTGAAGTATGATGTGTCCCAGAGAGTTTCTTTTTCAGTCTTCTTTATTTGAGGTTCTGAATGTGTCCTATATGGAACCCCACTCAGTTCATAGGAATGGAAATTTTTCTGAAATATTTCACTGGAAAGTTTATTCATGTCTTTAGCTTTCATTTCAGTTCCCTCTTTTATTCCAATGATTCTTAAATTTGGTCTCTTAAAGTTGTTGCAGATTTTTTTTTTAGTTGTTGATGGACTTTTATTGAGTTTGTTTATTTATACATGGTGCTGAGAAACAAACCCAGTGCCTCATACATGCTAGGCAAGTGCTGTACAACCCTAGCCCCCAGATTTCTTTATATTGTGATCTTGGTTTCTTATTTCTTTTCTTTGTTGCTGACTGAGTTTTAAAATTCATTCACCTTGCCTTGAATCTCTGAAATTCTGTCTTCTATGTGGTCTAATTTATTGGTAAGACTTTTAACTGAATATTTGATTTAGTTAATCTTTCATTTTCAGAATTTCTGTAGATTCTTTTTTCAAAATCTCTACCTCTGCTTTGAAATGCTATTTCACTTCTTATATTATTCTCTCCTCTTTCATTCTTTAGACCTTTTTTGGTTTCACTGATCATTTTAACCTTTAAAATTTTTAATTCTTTGACTCTTCATCCACCTTTAAGTCTGTGGATTCAATTGGTTAGTTCTACATTTTTGTAGATGTCTTGTTTAGTTTGTTCATGTTTTCTGGGGTCTGTTTTGTGCTTTTGTTGGAATGGATTCCTCTTCCTGTTTTGTGTGATGGTCCTTTGTAAGTAGTTATCTCTCAATAATAAGCCCATGACTTAGCTTCAACAAATCCAATTAGCATTTTAAAACTTTAATTCAATCATTAGTAGCCCTTTGAAAGGAGAGAGTAGCCACTCATACAATGGTAATTTAAAGCAAACCATAGATTAACATAATGTTTACAGAAGTTATTTTTTCTGACCACTGCAACTCTATCGACCAAAGAGTATCGATTTACAATGGGCTGAGAAAATTAATTGTAAATAATAGTACAATAAATTTCACTGGAAAAAAGGAACAAAATGGATAAATTAAAAATAAAGGAAGTAGAATAAAGAAGGAAAAAAGAAAGAGTGTCATTGAAAGAATGGAGACACAAGTTAAAATAAGATAAATATAAAGGATGAAGGACATGAGAAGGGAATGGACATCAAAGAGAAGAAAAGATACATTAAGTGATGATCCAAATAATTAGGATAATTCTGGAAAAACACAGAATTTGGGCACACACTAGGATATAGTATCAAGTAGTTGATCTGTCTTAATGAAAAAAGATTTCCCCTTGCTCAGGTTTTTGAAATAAAGACCTTTTCCTTTCGGGATTTCAGTTCCAGATTCTTCTAAGAGGAAGATTATTTTTCCTATTGTGTTTTAGTGTCTTCTCTATGCCCATACTGAGTCACAGGTTGGGCATTCACCAATCAAGTAAATAGCATATCATAAGTGGTTAACTGATCTTGAAAATTCTAAGAGCTGTTGTACAAAGAACCAGTAAAAAATGTAAAGTGAAAAAGAGGGGAAAAGAAAAACAAAGATTGTAATATGAAATACAAAGGTAAATTGCAGTCATTTCTAGTTTGACCATTAAGAAATTCCAACAGTTTTTTAAGCTCCTTTAACTGTCTCCACTGGGGAATACCAGGGAATTCTTTCATTCTAGTTCAGCTTGCTGTTTCTGAGCGCTGTGTGTGTGTGTGTATGTGTGTGTGTGTGTGTGTGTGTGTGTGTGTGTGTACCTATATATACATATGTATATATACATATGTATGTGAACATATTACATTGAGTCCTGCATATACATGAATATTGTAGTATGTTCATATGTGGACATAGCATAATTTGGTAGATTTTGTGCTCTGGTAATTCCTCATGCCCTCCCCTCTTTACTCCTTCTTGATTCCCTTACTCTACTCTATTGTTTTTCTTTCTATTTCTTTTTTTTTTCTGTCTGTACTCTGCATTTAAGTAAAAACATTAAACTTCTGACTTTCTGAGTTTGGATAATTTTTAGCATGATATTCTCCAGTTTCATCCATTGACCAGCAAGTGACATACTTTCATTCTACTGTATGACAAAATATAACTTTATTGTGTATTTTTATCACATTTTCTTCATCAATTCATCTATTGAGGAACATCTAGGTTGTTTCCATAACTTGGTAATTGTGAATTGCACTTCTATAAACATGGGTATGCCTGTATCACTACAGTACACTTATTTTAGTGCTTTTGGATAAATACCAAAAAAATGGAAGTGTTGGGTCATGTAGTGTTTCAATTCCCAGTTTTTACAGATATCCACATTGCTTTCCAAAGAGGTTGCAACAATTTTCAGTCCAACTAAGAATGTATGAGTGTACATTTACCCTTATATTCTCTAAAGCAATTATCGTTCTTTGTATTCTTGGGTGCTGACATACCAACTGGAGTGTGAAGATATTTCGTGTAACTTTGATTTACATTTCCATGATCACTCGGGATGCTGAATATTTATTTTATATATTTGTAAGCCATTTACCTTTCTTCTTTTGAGAAATATCTTTTTAGTTTATTTTCCCATTTACTTCTTTGTTGTTATCTGTTGGTTTGGTGTTAAGGATTTTTGTTTTAGTTCTCTATATATTCTGTATATTAATTCCCCATCAGAAGAACACCTAGAATAGATTTTCTCCAATTCTAAAGACTCTTAATGCTCTTATTTTCTTTGGTACAAGGAAACTTTTAAATTTGAAGTCATTACACTTAGTGATTCTTGTTTTTCTCTTGAGCTTTAAATATCTTATTCAAGAAGTTCATACCTGTGCAAATATGTTAGAATCCTCACCCTGTGTTTTTGTCCAGCTGTTGCAGAGTTTCTGACTTAATTCCTATGTCATTAATCCATTTTGAGTTTACTTTTGTGGAGGGTGAGTAGCAGTAATCAAATTTCATTCTTCTACATATTAATATCCAGTTTTCTCAGCATCATTTGTTAAAAATAATATTTACCCTCCAACATATGTTTTTGGCAGTTTTGTCAAGTAACAGATGAGTGAATCTAAATGGATTTGTCCCTGTTTTTTATTTCATATGATTAATGTTTATTCTGAATTTTTTGCAATATTATGCTACTTTCATTACAAAAACTCTGTAGTTTAAATGGAGATCAGGTATTGTGATGCTTCTAGAATTGTTCTTATTGCTCAGTATTACTTTGGATATTCTAGGTCTTTTGATTCTCCATATAAATTGTAGGACTGACTTTCCACATTTTGTGAAGAATATTATTTTCATCTTGTTCAGGATTGCATTATATCTGTAGGTCATTTTTGGTAAGATGAACATTTTAATAATATTAAATCTGTGTGTCCAAAACATGGGTGCCTTTTCCATCTTCTATTGTTCCCTTCAATTTCTTTCTTTAGCATTCTGATTATCAGTGTAGAGATCTGCACTTCTTTAGTTAAATTTATTCCTATTCATTTTGAATTTTTGAGGCTATTGTGAATGAAATTGTTTTCCTGAATTCTGTCTCAGAAAATTTATTATTAGGGTACAGGAAACATATTGATTTTTGTACCTTGATCTTGTGTTCTTCTGTACTTATAATTTTAAAAAAGTCATTTCTATATTTCTTGTAGTTTGGGGGATGGTACTTCTAAGTATAGAATCATGTCATCTGAGCTTATTTTCTGCTCACAATGTGACTGTGTTGGACAATGATCTCTGCTTTTCTTAAACTTTGTAGGAGAGATTCATTTGTCTCATAGGAAGGGAGAGGCACTTCTTCTCTGCTGAGCCACCACTCACTGGATGCTGTATCTTTCTTTTGCTGTTACTCTCTTTTTTGCATTAGTAGCAGATGTTTTTGGTATTCACCTGTCTGCTAACTCTATGAAAATTTCCCACAGTCCTCCCCCCTGAGTTTTCGTCTGTAGAATTGATGTTTTAAATCATGCCTGGGGAGTTGCTACAATTTTCTGGGCTCCTCTGGCTTTCTATTTTTCTTATTGTCAGTACTTCATCTTAATTATATTAAATGTTTTACTCCATGTCATAGGATATGGTCCTACTTGGGTCTTCTTAAATTATTAATTGGACTATTTAAGGAAACTAGGTAAAGTCAATGTTAAGTTGTCCAGGAAATATACCTACTGAGATAGGATTCTCTCGAAATGTTGCTTACATATTATTGAACATTCTATAATCCACCTGGAGATTATACAAGCCCATAAAATGAATTCTTGCCAACAGACTGGTTACAAAATGCCTACTATATATGCAACTTATGTGTTAGGGTTATTTTATGTTTTTAAATGCCATTTACTCAATATTTTAAATTAATCCTTGTTGATTTCAAGTCTGTGTCAAATAGTGCCCTCAGTCCTAAATGAACTTTAGTTGTTCTTATCAAGTACTTTTCAAAAATGTTTTTTAGTTGTTAATTAACCTTTATTTCACTTATCTATATGTTTTGCTGAGAATCAAACCCAGTGCCACACATATGTTAGGCAAGCTCTCTACCACTGAGCCACAACCCCAGCACTTTATCAAATACTTTCCATTTCTCAATTTCCAATATATGAGAGCTCTATTGAGTCTGCCCCTAATTCTCAGAATCTGCATTATACCTTTGGTCTCCCTAATGCTAAATGAATAATTAATACTGATACTCACCCTTTCATGATATATGCATCCTGTACTTTTTTCCTAAACCAAGTTACCTGTGGCCTCACACCTGGAATACATTCTGTCCTTATAATTCATCATCTTTTTGTTTGCTCCATTTTATATTGTGCTGCCATATTTGCTTTTCCACATTTTCCTCTTCCTAATGAGTGTATGGGTAATCCTCAGCCCATGTCCATTCTTTATCAGAAGAAGAAAACTGCACATTTTCTACTGAAGTTTTTTTGTCTCCCATGATATGCCCTCATTTACCTATTTGTATTAATTATGATCATCTTTACCTAATAAATAATAGAAAACTCAATTACCGGGGTTTAAAATAGTGGATTTTGTTATCTTCCATACACGGAAGACTTGTGGTGGGCCAGAGTAGGGTTAGCACAATAGCGCAGAAATCTCAGAGACTCAGATGCCTTCCATTTTCTTCCAGCATATGTTACGGGTTGCATGTGTTTTGTTCCCTTCAAATGTTATGTTGAAATTTTTCCCCAATGCAACAGTGTTGAGACACCCTGAGACAAAATAAACCTCTCTTCTTCATACATCACCCAGTTTCTAGTAGTCTGTTAGAGCTACAGAAAGTGAACTAAAACATTGTACTTAATATACTACCTTTTACCTTCCCGCCTAAATCTTTTATTTTTTGCAATCCTCAAATGATTTCTATTTTACCTACATTATATGTCTATGATTTGAGTAAAAAGATAGAAAGAGAAATGGAACCAACAGACTTTTGATTCTATTTTATTGATAAAAATATGTTACATGTCCTTCCTAGTTGTAAAAAGGATGAAGGATGGGGAAGAGAATCTTTTGGCAACAAGTGTTAGGTTAGAAATGGACACTTGGTCAATTAATCTGTAGTTTACCATACCACACATTAGCTTTTTATAATGTTCTATTCTTTTATTTCTATGTTGGCTTACATTTTTAACCATGTGATTTCTTTTGAAATTATGATAATTAAATACTAAATTCATTGTGAAATAAGTGCATTGAATTATTCTTAGAAAAAGGGCAACCCACAGACTGACTTTATCACTGAAGCCTTAGTAAACCTTGTGCATGATCTGTTTGCAGCTGGAACAGAGACAACAAGCACCACTCTGAGATATGGACTCCTACTTCTAATGAAGCACCCAGAGGTCACAGGTATGCCTGCAGATGGTGAGCAGGATAAATTTCACAATAGAAATCTAGCAAGACACTGTTAGTGTCCTTCCATCTTATTTCTCTTTTTTTTTATTTACTTATTGATTCATTGAACACAAATGGAGTACAGCTATTGTTTCTCTGGTCGTACACAAAGTAGAGTCACACCATCTGTGCGTTCATGCATGTACACAGGGCAATGGTGTCTGTCACACATTCTGTTATTATTCTTAACCCCCCCACCCGACTCCACCCCTCCCTTCCCTCTATGCTAT
>JAJEJO010002517.1:32062-57495 GCA_020662805.1 Glaucomys volans | reverse complement strand
TTCCACTAGGAAGTGATATGCAGCATGCAACAGCCAACATGAGTGGGCCTAAGACTACATATTGGTCTTCCTAAGGAGATGCCACTTGGAATATTCGTTGTGTTCTTGCAAGATATGTGTGGAAATCTTTCCTTATTCTGAAAATTTCATGCTCTAAAGTTGGACAGGGAAAATCAAAACTCTTTATTGTAGCATAAATAGAAACAAGAAATTTAGTGAGGTGGCAGGTATATTACTAGGGTCTGAAAAGTTTTCTAAAAGTTTAGAAAAAGGGTTAGAAAATTAACCTTTTTTTTTAACTATTTATACTTAGAAGATGTACCTAAAGGAATTTTGTTATTCTATAAGTATTTTTTCATTATGTTTATCTTTCATGAACATCTCTATCTATTAATGTATCTTTAAAGATTTCTAGGAATTCATAACAAATCAAAAGCAAACATAATCTTTTACCATTTCAGGAACCTCATCAAAACTATTATAACATAATCACAGATGAGAATAACTCCATTTAAAATGGGAGAAGAAGAGTAGGGCAAATAGCCAATGAACCTTCAACAAATTTCAGAAACACAGAGAACAGAAGGAAGGGACATATCTCAGCAGAGAGGATCAAGCTGTAGGCTATATGACAGAAAAAGAAGTTGTATTAGTATGGAAAATCCAATCTGTGTACCAAAAGTTATCCATGAAGTTCAGGACTTAGAAGCACCACGTCAATCAAGTTAAGGGAAATTGAGGCATGAAACAGGAGACCCTCTGTGCTCAGGTGCCCACTACAACTTCTTTAGGTGGTTAAGTGTCTTCTCATAGGAAGAGAGGATTACTCCTTAGGGAAATGGAAGCTAAGAGGTCTTGTATTAATTTAGAACATCAAAGTAAAGTCAAAAATCAAATAAACTTTCAGAAATAAACTAGGTTTTATATAAAACATTATAAATCAGGAGGATTTCAAATTCTAAAGAGCAACTATTATTTTCCATGTTAATAGCAAATGTAAGAGCCAGGTGTGGTGGCACAAGCATATAATCCCAGCTATTCAGAGGTTAAAGCAGGAAATTGAAGGAAATCAACCTCAAAATTGGGCCATTTTGATTTACAAAACTTTCTTAAGTTACATCCATTAACAAAAGTTCTGTAGTCAGCGGCACATTCTTGAAAGTCCTGAAAATTATCTAAAAAACAAGTTAGAACAGTGGGGCACGTGGTTGACTGATTCTGTCCCAGGGTAGACTGTCCTGGTGAGAGATGCTACATAGAAAGCAAAGCCACAACACAGAAAACACACATGGCCATGAACTAGACAAGACAAATACAGTCAGAGACAACAACCAGATTAGGCCCCACAGGGAGGCCTACTAGATTAGGCCACATAGGAGGCCTACCTGGTTAGGCCCCATGGGGATGCCTATTGGACTGGGGCCCACACCGGCCCCAGACAGCGGCTACCTGTCGGCCAGCCACGTGGCAGCCGAGCGGATCAGCCCCAGGTGGCCGCTATGCCTCAGACCCAGCCCAGGTGGCTGCTATGCAGGAAAAGCCACGTGGCAGCCGAGCCAAGCGGACCCCACGTGACCCAGACCAGACTAACAAGACAAATACAGACAGACAGACAACAGCCGACCAGATTAGGCCCCATGCGGTCTACCAGACTGGGCCCACGAGGGGGCCCACCAGACTGAACTCCACGGGGGGGGGGGGGTCCCACCATTTTGAACCCACGAGGGGGTTCACCAGACTAGGTCTCACTAGGAGGCCTACCAGGAGCCAGGAGTGACGTCTTGCCCTGACCTGGGACTGGTGTAAGCAACTGCGTCCAGTCTGACCACATCCCCCAGATACAGATAGTCGACTCACCAAAACAGACAGGATACCAGGTGGCTTCATCCAGAAGAACGTCTGAAGATGGGCTGGGGTCCCCCCAAGAGTGAGCCTGAGGCACATCTCTCAGGAGCTCCCATCCACTCAGGGTAGGGCTTCCAGGCAACCATCACAGGAGGCCAATTTAGGCGTGAGAGCTTGGAGAAATCAAATCTCGCTGGGACCTCCACATGTTGTACCCAAAGAAAATAAATCATCCAACCTGACCACGTAAAGCCAAAAGAAGCCTTTATTTTAGCTGACCAGTGACGACCTCCCTTATACCTAAAAGCGGTGCGCCGGGAAAAATCACGCATGAGTTCTTTTGTTGCCAACTTTTATAGGGCATGGGAAGGGATTAGGGTGGGGCTATAGGGAGGGGATTTGGGATTGGGATGTGGCTGACTCTCCCGATCTCGCTGGAGAATTTCCCTGGGGAGCACCAACATTTTAATATAAGAATAATGGCATAAAAAAGTATATTGATATAATCAGAAATTGTGATCCAAATATATAGCAGTAGAGAGGGGAAATATGTGAGTTATGTGGGTGCATATTCCTTTGAGGTTTGTGTTTTGTATGGAGAAGAAATGGATCTTAATCTTCCTTAACAGGAAGTCATTAGAATTTTTCTAAAATTGGATAAATCAAGAAACCAAACTAGAACATTATTTATGAACATTTCAGGAGAAACTTCTATAATGATTCAAAAAGGCTACATTTAAGGAATAAGGAATTGAAAAAGTTCCAATGAAAACCACATGCACACTCTTACATAAACGCACACACACACCACACACACACACACACACACCCCACAGGCATGAATATGTATAGATCCATTAGTAGAATTTAATAATCTAAATGTCATTTATATTATTTTGGTATAAAATTAATGTTTATTCCTGTTATTATTCTGCAATGATGGTAATTCTTTAATTACATGATAACTTCACATTTTGAAATATTTTACCATTTCTATTTATATTTGATATCATATATGATAGAACGTATGGCTATGTAAGTTTGTAGATATATTTTAATACCCAGCTTATAGGTGATTCATAAATGTATAAGACTCGTGGTATATGTATGTATGTTTCTATATATGTCTGTTAATATTTGTTCACAGATGTTGACAAATAGATAATAGATAGTATCATAGTGATCTTTTTATATGTCCAGAAGTGCTTGTTGTACATGACATGTTTCTAATACTTTTGGACATACATCCAATGCTTCCCATAATCCAGAATTATTTTAAGAAATACACTATTTCTCTCTTTTCTATTGGTTCTTATTTGTTTCTTATCAGCTAAAATTCATGAAGAGATTGACCATGTGATTGGCAGACACCGCAGCCCCGCAATGCAGGACAGAAGCAGCATACCTTATACAGAGGCTGTTCTGCATGAGATCCAGAGATACATTGACCTTGTTACAACCAGTCTGCCCCATGCAGTGACCTGTGACATTAAGTTCAGAAACTACTTCATTCCCAAGGTAAGACTATTCCTTCTGCATTGTACTTCAGTGCTCTTGAAATTCTCAGATGTGCAGTATGGTCCCAATCCTCTGCCAACACAAAATGAAAGAAGTGCAAACCTCATCCACGTATCACTGTGATGGACTTGGTGCTGGACCAGACTAGATCACAGACCTTCATAACTGTTCCTGATATCCAGCAGTGTGAATTTTTCCAATTTTGTCTGCTCCTTTAAGATTGTTTTGTCTATTCTCAACTATTTTGCTTCCAAATAAATTTTGGAATCATTTTGTTAATTTCCTAAAACACTCTCCTGGAATATTTTTCAACATAATATTTAATCTATAGATCAGCTTGGAAAGAATTGACAATTTGTTGAATATTTCAGTTGATGAACATTTTATATGTTCTCATTCTATTTGGCTTTTCTTTATTTTTTTCCAGTAACATTTTGTTTTCAATGAAGTTGTGTCCACACTTTTTGAAAGACTCTTCATTAAGTTTTTAATATTTTGAAAGCTAATAAAAATTGTACAAATTAAATAATGCCTTTTCCATTTTGTTGTTCTTGGCATATGGATATATAGTTAAAGTTTTATTTTAATGACTTTGTATCTAGAATTCTTATTAACTTTTTAAATCATTGATAATAAATTGTGTTTCGATTCATTTGGAGTTTCTTATGTACCTTAAACTGCTATCTGGTTAATATTGGTTTTATTTATTATTTTCCATTCCTAATGACCTTAATTTCTGTTTCTTACAGTATTGCACTGGCTGGGATTTCCAGTACAATGTTGAACAGAAGTGGTGGGTTAAACATGCTTTTAATTCATTTGATTCTTGCTGAAGATGAAGGTTTAACATAACACTACTGAGTGTGAGGTTTTATGTACATTTTGACAAATAATCTTGATTAGAAGAGGGAAGTTTTCCTTTTTCTTATTTGTGTTGTTTGTTTTTTTATAATGTATCATGTCGTTTGACACTAATGTACAATTTTATCAAATCTATTCTCTGCATTCATTGATCATGTGTTGATCATCATATTTTGCTCTTTCTCCACTAAATATGCATATTTTAAGCATAGACACAGCAGAACTTGGTCTTCTACAGCTTATTAAAGACTTCTCACATATTTTATTAGTGCATTACTGCTGTACTTATTCATGTGATTTGTTATTACATATTCATGACTGCACAAAATAGAGGAATATAATTTGGCCAATACCCTTTCCAAGCATTTTTTATTCATATTTTTGAAAGATTATTCTCCAGTATCTCTTCGTGAAATTTCTTTGTCATATTCCTGTCAAAGTAATGTTGACCTCATAAAATGTGGGAAATCATATTTTCTACTTTGAGACTATTTTTATTGCCTTTCTATCCTCGACTTTTGTTTTTGTAGCCTCTTAATTGTGACTTTGGAATGCCTAATACTATCTGTCTGGTGCAGTTATATAAGAAATGCTGCAGTTTCAGAAGATGTTCATTTTTTTCCCTTCCCTACTAGATGGTGGGAATGCTATAACACCTCCTGCCCTGACTCAGAGTTGTTGTCTAACAAAATTAAAAATTGACTGCAGCTATCGACCAACCTCTGAGATTCCCCCAACTGTGCAATCTGGGAGGCAATTTTTATCTCAGTAGCTTTCCAATGAGCCTAACATAATGTTGCTATATTTATTTAGACTTTCTGGTAAGAATGGTCCAAGCTACTCCATTTCACTTGAAGCTGAAAAATATTACTAATGAAATTTCCAAATGTAAAATGAAAGGTTGTGTTTTCATGGAAGAGAAAGAATTATAATTTTAGTAAAGTTAGAAATACTCTTTTCATCTTCTGGAGAAAAGGGAATGGAGGACAAGTAGTGATGGGCCTTGACCTGATGATGACAGATCACATACAAAGTTTAGACTTTTTCCATTCATTCTTTTTTCAGCAAAGAATACAGGAATCATGTTACGCCTGGTGACTTTTGATTGCAGACAGTCCCAGACCCCACGGAAATGAGCTTTTCCTTTTTGCATGTACAATCCAATGAAGGAAATTGCAACACTGAATAACTTATTCTAATGACCCCCATATGAATTGTAAAAATAAGTTCTGTGATTACAGGATTGAGCCACTGAGTGGGGTGGGCGTAATGCTTTAAGATAATTTGGCAAACTTCTCTAATGGGCCAGATACTAAATAATTTAGTCTTCTGGGCAATAGGATCTCTCTTATCACTTCTTGTCTCTGCCATAGTCACACAAAAGCCCTCATAGATTATATGTAAATGAGCGAAAAAAGGTGTGTTTCAATACTTATGCACAGTGATTTTTATAATTTTCATGTATCAAAGTACATACATTGTTCTGTTTAAATTACTAGATAAAAGGCTGTATATGAACAAATGATAAACTGAATTTGGGTGGGTTGTGATTAGGTAATGACTGCTCTAGCCCTGTCCATACAACTTTCAGCATGATAGAAATGTTCTGTATCTCTGTTGTCCAATAAAGTAGTTACTGGCCATACACGCCCTTGAGTGCTTGTAATACAATTAGTGCAAGTAAGAAACTGATTTAATTTCATTGTTTTAATTAAATCATGTTAATTCACTTTAAATTTATTTAAATTCTAATTTAATTTTTAACTAATTTAAATTTAAATGTGTGGCATGAGGACTTTGTGTTGGACAGCACATATCTTAGGCATTTGATACATGAATCCAAATAGGATTCAATGTATTTCATACATGAATCCAAATAGGATTCAATGTATTTCATCATGTTAGGATGAGGGGCAACAAAATATATTTAGATAGTGGCAATAAATCCTGGTGTTCTACAGCACACTGAGATAATTTTAGTTTACAGAAATGTATTATGTATCTTATAAATGACCAGAAGAGAGCAATTCAAATGTTACCAAGGAATCAATGAGGTGATGAAACTGCTACTTACCCTGATTTGATCATTACAAATGTTTATATCACACCTAAATAAATACATTTTTAAAAAAGAAATCTTCCACCACTAAAAGCTCTGACAACAAAAAATGTATTTTGGTGCTGTCTCACTGAGTGGCCACAATTGAATTGAATTTGAGTGAATCATTTATATTCTTTTTTATTCCACTTTCTTTGAAATAGTCATAATTTTTCTAAAAATATCCATGCATTTGATTCTATGATCTTATCCTCCATTACCCTATTGGGAGTATCATAAATATCTACACTGCATACATCATAATGCCTTTCTAAAGTGTTAAACAGTCTGACAATGCAGCAATTGTACCTCTATGACAGATATTCATACTTAGGACTGAATCAGAATGGTAGGACACAATAAAACTTCCCTCTCCCAATACACATAAACATATACACATGCACATATGCACACATAATTTTGAAATGGTTGATGAAACATTTTGAGAAGGATGACTTCTTCTGACATGTAGAAGGGTCAATGGTAATTACTGAAGTAAGAGCATATCTCTTTTTTGTTAGTGAGTTCTCATTTCTCAGCCAGGAAAATGCAGGATCTGAATCACAGTTGCAAACTTAGGGCAACTGGTAAAAGAAGTTTATCACGTGTGTGAAAGAGTATTTCCCCTTTGTCTCTTCTAAATGATCAGGTACTGCCTGCTGTCAACTCTATCTAGAAAATCAGAGTCTCGTAGCTACTGAGAAATGCATGTTCCTTAATCTAAGAATTTATCTTATCCAAGGGTCAGGAAGACCTCAGTATCAGCTCTGGCTCTGCAACTCTTAGCTGTCATTCTGGGTAAATTTGTGTCCCCTTTGAGTCTTGATTTTCTCATTTGCACACTGTTGATAATACCTTATTTGCCTCATTATGATGCTGTCAGAATTCAACCAGTTAACATCTGCAAAACAAAAGCTAATTGTAGGAGATATCATTTTCACCTACCTCACTGCTACCCTCAAAGACTGAAAAAACATTGTGGTGGTGAAGATATGTACAGATTAGCACTTTCATGTGCTGCTAACAGAATTCTAAACTGGTATATCCATTTTGGAGAACAGTTTGGGGATATACATGAAAATAAAAGGTAAGCCAGATACAGTGGCACTCAGCAGTTTGGGAGGCTGAGATAGCAGGATTGCAAGTTTAATCCAGACTCAACAGCTTAGTGAGGCCCTAGCAACTTGGCAAGACTCTGTCTCAAATAATAAAAAATAGAGAGAGCTGGGGCTGGGAATGTGGCTCAGTTGTTAACTGTCCTCAATTCAATCCCTCTAACAAAAAAAAAAAGAAAGAAAGAAAGAAAAAAAAAGAAAAAGAAAAAAACAGGAAAGTAAAAAAAGACAAAAAAGAAAAAGAAAATGTAAAATGTATATCCTATGATGTGATGTGGAAATTCTAAAATTTGTCATATAACCCATGTGCGAACAGAAATGTCCAATATGTTCTCATTACATAGTTAATCATCACAAAGAAATTTTGCAAATTGCCTAAAGCTTATCAGCAATGTAATAGTGCGCTGATATTATTCAGCATGTACAATATGGATATAAGTGTCAACACAGGGCAATATCTGAGTTGTTTTACTAATACAAAATAAAAATGCAGCAGAATAATTTTAATATGGGTGAAAATAAAAGCAAAGCAAGAAGTTTCATAAACCTATTGCATACAGGTTTATTTGTCTTACATGCATAGAATAATTTAGGATCATATTCCCTAAAGAGATATTACTAATTGACAGTGACAGTTGTTTCTGAAAAGTCCACATTGGATTCTGTGATAAAGTGAGAGGGAGACTTACTTTTCACCATATATTCATTTTTATACAATGTCTTATTCTATTTTTTTCTTTATTTGTGCTTTTTAGTTATACGTGAGAGTAGGATGTATTTTCGGTGCCCTTCAAGAGATGAATGGATAAAGAAAATGTGGTATATAATTATAATGGAATATTACTCAACCTTGTACTATTTTTGATGGAGTTTTAAGTAATGTAATGTAAAATATATTCCCTCTCTCTTATTTTGCAGTGCTGGTGATCAAACGGAGGGTCTTGTGCATGTTAGGCAAGCACTCTACCACTGAGCCACATCCCCAGCCTACAACTGGTTATCTTATGCATACAGTCCAATGCCTAGTGACAAATATATGCAGTGATGTAACCACATAATAATCAAGATATAAAATGCTGTTGGGCATGATGGCCCTGCTACTCAGGAGGCTGAGGCAGGAGGATTGCTTTTGCCCACAACTTTGAAACCAGCCTAAGCAACATAGTGAGATACTGTGTCTATGTATACAATATCTCCATCACCCTATAAAGTTTCTTCATCCTCCTATTATTGCGTATCATACTTCCTTATTGCCAGGTCCCAGTGAACATGGATCTACTTTCTGTACCTACTGTTTTATTTTATCAAGAAAGTCATACAATAGAATGTGACATAGAACAATACAGAATCAAATCTTTTACCTCTTGCTATTTTGCCTTCATTTATTCTTTCTCCAACACTTTGTGTATAGATCTAAGCTTCTTTTAAAAAATTTTTATTGGTATAAAATAATTATACGGAACAGTATGCTTCATTGTGACCAATTCATACATGCGCATAACATAATTTGATCAATTTCATTTCCCAGCACCTTCCTTTACCCAATTGCCCTCCTCCTCCTGATCTGCTCCCTGTACCCTACTGGTCCCTCTCCAATTTTCATGCATCCCTTTCTTATGTAGCAGTTCATGTTTTAGATTTATTTTTATTTACATGTATTAGCAGTTCATTCCCTTTTATTACTGAATAGTATTCCATTACAGGAATACCATGAATTCTTTCTCCACTCATAAGGAGATGGAAAATTTTGGTTGTTTTTAATTTTTTGATTTTTAAATATAAGTAATATGAACATTTGTGTAAAAGTATTGAGGTGGACTGTATTTGCTTTTGTATTAAGTACATACCTAAGACAGAGATTATTCCATAATTTTTAACTTTATGCAAAACTGACAGATTCAATTCAATATTTTCATTTATAATTTCAGCTTTATTTCCTATGTAAAAATATTTGCCAGTACAAGATTGCACAATTTGCCCTTATATTTTTCTAGAAGGTTATTAGTTTTAGTCCTACAATTAAATTGATGGTTCATTTCAAGTTAATTATTTGTGGTATGAAATAAACGCTATACAAGTACTTTCTTTCTTTCTTTTTCTTTTTGTTGAGACAAGATCTCTCTGTTTCACAGCCTGACTCTAAACTTCTGGGTTCAAGCAATGCTAACACTTTAGCCTCTTTAGCAGGTGGGCCTACAAAACAAGCCACCATGCCCAGCATATTTGTTTCTCTATGGAAAGTGTCCAGTTATTCTAATACACTTTTTGAAAGTGTATGTCTGTCTTTGTATCTTCAAGACATATTTGTATCTTCAGGAATAACCACATGATTCAATATACACTTCTATTTATTCATTCTAAAGACTTAATGTCAGCATACCAAAGTGATACATGCATAACTGTGTTCATAGCAGCATAATTCACATTAGTCCATCTTTGGAACCACCTTGGATATCCATCAATATATGAATGAATAAAAAAAATGTGGTATATATACAAAATGGAGTTTTATTCAAACATTGAAAATGAAATCAGGAATTCCTCAACTTCAGAAAAGGAGATAGAAGTTGAAAAAATTGTGTTCAGCAAGATAAGTCAGACTCAGAAAGTCAAGGGACGTATGTTTACTGGTACATGTAGAACTTAGAGAGAAAAAAGGAAAAGTAAAGAAAAAAAACAAAACAGAAGGGGATCTCATTAAAATTGAAAAAAGGTTAATGGAGAAAACAAAAGGGATCAGGGGGAATTTGCAAGGGAGGAAATGGGGAAATATTAAGGAACAATACTGAATAAATTATAGTGTTATGTGCAAGTATGAATGTAAAACAAAAAATTGCAGTTTTATGTATAATTGTATCAATAAAATGCAGAAACAACAAACATTTTCACACACTGATTTAAAGCAAAAATGAATATTTAAAAAATGTTAGCATTAATTTTTGACCTTCACCAAATTGTTGAATATTGTTTTTTATTAAATTTATTATCACTTTTTCCATGGGGACAACCTAGGATTCATTTGAAAAAAAAAAAAAAAAGAGCTCACCCACATTTCTATGGAGATTCAAATTTGGTGACAATGTTAAATATTCAGTTAGTTTTTGTTGTACTTCTTATTATCCCAGAGAGTCCTTATAAATAATATCCCATATATTTCAAGAATGAGCATAGACCCATTTTAAAGCAGAATCCTATGCAAGATGTGTGAAAACTGAAGTGATAAAAAAGAACATTGAGGAGGGACAGACACCAGCACCCAAGTTTGATGATAAGGAGAAGAAAAGGTATGGTGCTCAAGTTCTCAATTACTCGCTCCTTCAAATGCTTTTGAGGGCACTTTACCAAGATCATAGTCACAGACCTTAAACTCATGCATTTTATTACTTGGATGGCTAACTGGAAACATCACTGCTGTTCTTTGGCTAGGTGCTTCTTATCTATAGATCATAATTCCAGCATTTCCTCTAGCTCTATGACTTCTTTACAGCTTGGTTTATCAGTATCTGTTCATTGCAGGGCACAACCATAATACCATCACTGACATCTGTGCTGCATGACAGCAGAGAATTCCCCAACCCAGAGAAATTTGACCCTGGCCACTTCCTGGATAAGAGTGGCAAATTCAAGGAAAGTGACTATTTCATGGCTTTCTCAACAGGTAATAGAAATTTATTTCTATTGGTACTTAAGGGGACAAGACACCTTCATGGGATCCATTAAACTTGCACAATGCTTATTTTTGGACTGGTAGAAATGTTCTTCGCACATGATCAACAGCAGCACTCCCAGTGCCCATGCACTGTCCAAGATCAGGCTACATCATGACTGGGTCTGATTATGGGGCTTTGGAGAAATTGACCTAGTTTTCCCAATTAAGAAAGCTACAGAAAGAGCAGATTGAGTCATCCCTCAAAATACAACACTGCACTCCAAGAACTCTTTTTAGAAGATGAACTTCATCTCCACTGTCCTTATGTGCCCTGTGAAAGTTATCTAACTCCACAACTGTGGTGAGTATTTTTCATGTGGCGCCCCTCATTCCTCTGTTGAGCTCTGGGTATGGTAAGTATCCAGAGCAGAGAATGGGCCAGCCAAAGGATTCCATACCCCAGTTAGACAAGCTGATGAATCAATACATTGTTGTAATCTAATATGACTAGTCCTGTGGGAGAGAGAAAAAAGGATTGGCCACTCATGAAGGCAGAGGAAGAAAATGCCTCCTGTCTGTTCTCTCACATAACACAGTATGGCAAGAAGTGGATTGAGTGGCATTCCAATAAAAGAAAAGATATTAGAACTGCCTAGGAAGAGGCAAAGAAAACGGACTGAAGAGAAGCAGGGCATTTTAACAGAGACAATGAACCATAGGAGTAGGATATCTGCTTTTGATCAAGGATACTAGAGCATTTTCAGTGGCTAAAGCATGTCAGTAAACCCTGTGAATAGGGCAGATTATTCTTAAAGGACACCAGAGCACCTCGATCTCCCTAGGTCTACTTCTTTCTTGGGATTTAGAACCCTTCACAAGTGAATTATGTGCTGATTCTCTGGCATATCTTTACATAAATTTATTCTGTTGTTCTTCAGGCTTGCTTTTAGGTCTGGCACTGTAGATAGTAATTTGACAAGAACTGAGCCCTGCCTTAATGGAACTCATGTTTTAGCAGACCAGCAAAGTAGAGAAGAATGATTCAAGTTATCTGTGCTTCATTGTTGATTAAAGCCAAAGAGAGTGACAATCTACAGTTTGGAGGAATTCCAGAGAGTGTTATAGAAAAATGACATTTGATCTAGGATCTGAGAGAAGTGTGAAGTGCATCCAAGTTAAAAGGAACAGCATGAGATAAAGCTTAAAACTGGATTGTGCATTTAAGGCTGATGAGCCTAATAAATCCGATGAACAGGAGGAAAGATCATGGAAATTCTAACTAGGAACAGGTAACACAAATAATCAGACTGTGTTTCTGGGAATAGATTAATGGAAACATGAAATATAAAAAAAACAGTTTTAATGTGGACATGGTTAATGAAGTTCTTGGCATAGAGTTGAGGTTCAATAAATTTTGATTGAAAAAAGAGTGTTGATAATTTTTTACCTGGATAACAGGTGTGTCCATCCTTCTGTCTAATCAGCCATACTTTATATTAACTCTTTTTTTTTTTAAGAGAAACTTTAGTTTTAGATGGACATAATACTTTATTTTTATGTTGTGTTAAGGATCGAACCCGGTACCTCACATATGCTAGGCAAGCATTCTACCATTGAACTGAAACCCCAGCCCTATGTTTACTCTTTGTCAGTCCATCCTACTATCCATCCATCTATCCATCCATCCATGCATCCATCCATCCATCCATCCACCCAATCATTCTTAAAGTAGTGGCTCTGCAGTCTTCTTGTGACCCTCAGAAATACACTGTGGGAGGAATATTTATGCTCACTTGGTTATTTCAGGAAAACGGATTTGTGCAGGAGAAGGACTGGCCCACATGGAACCAGTCTTATTCCTGACCATCATTTTACAGAACTTTCACCTGAAGTCTATGATTGACCCAAAGGATCTTGATACCACCCCAGTTGTCAATGGATTTTTCTAGGTGCCACCTGCATACAGGTCTGCTTAATTCCTGTCTGAAGAAGAGCAGTCTGGCTGCTGCTGTGCTGTCATCTGGAGCTTTCCTTTGGGGCATGCCCCATCTCCTTCCCTAAAAGCATGTCCTCTCTGACCTGCTTCTCAACACCCTGCTTCTTTGAATTCCAGTGAACATCCAACACCCATTGGAGAGAGTTTCCTCAATTTTCACAAATGCAAGCTTCCTATTCCCATACTAGGAATAGGAATTGCTTTAGCCACTCTGTATTTTAATACTCTTGTGAGTTTTTACTATGCCATCATTGTTAAACCACGGAAAACCTTGGGGAAATATGTAAAGTGAAATAGGTCAGGTACAGGACAATGAAGTCACATGGTTTTAATTTTATGTATAATATAAAAGATCACACTTAAAATAGTGATAAGTAATGGTTACCAGAATTTGAGAAGGGTGGTAGTGTGCACGGATGGGGAAAGAAGAGAATGCAGTTAAAGGTACAAAGTTTTAGGTAGACAGGAGGAGTGAGTTTTGATGATTGAGTGCAGAACGTCGTTCCTGTTATTAACAATAATGCATTGAGTATGTCAAAATTCCTAAATGAGGAGATATCAAATATCCTGCCCACATATAAAGGACAAGTATTTGGAATAATGCCCATGTTAATTATCCTGATCATTCTACATGTATATGTGGATCACAATGTACCCTATGAATACATATGATCACAACTTGTCAACTAAAAAAGATAAGGAAATAGATTAAAAATAAAAAATGCAATTGAAAACTGCATTGTATCCATTTTAACACTCTTCATTGTAAAGGAAAATACATTAATTCAGTTGTTGACTGAAGGGTGGAACAACAGGCAACCTTATGACCTGACAGAACAATAATTTCTCAATAATGCTACTCTAAGTATCTTACCAAAATTTATAATCTTCCCTTCACCACCACCTTCCCCATCATTCACCTTCTGAAGGTGACTTTGCCCTTTGCTCTTCTTTTTGTAATTACTCTTTTTCATAAACCTATGAGATAGTATTTATATGAGTCACCATTACTGCCTTAACAAATACCACAAATATAATGACCAAAAACAACACACCTTAATTATATTATAGTTCTGGGGTTTGAAGGTCCAATGTCATCTACTCTGGGTTAAGATGATTCTGTCAGCTGGGATGGTACCTTTCGGAGGCTCCAGGGGAGATCCATTTCCCTAATGTTTTCATCTTGTCTGGGCTGCAGCATCCCCTGGCCTCTGTCTCCTTTGTCACATCAATTCAGCCTCAGCCATCACATATGCCATCTTCGATATCCTCTCATTTTTCTTTTTTTTTCTTTACTTATTGATTCATTGAACACAAATGGAGTACAGCTATTGTTTCTCTGGTTGTACACAAAGTAGAGTCACACCATCTGTGCATTCATACATGTACACAGGGCAATGATGTTTGTCACACATTCTGTTATTATTCTTACCCCCTCACCCCGACTCCACCCCTCCCTTCCCTCTATGCTATTCTTTTGTATGAACCTCACTGGAGTTGCGTTGTGGTAGTACATGCCTGTAATCACATTGTCTCAGGATTTTTCACTAGAATGATTTCAAGTTCACAGGCAGCCTCAGCAGTTTAGGGAGGCCCTAAACATCTTAGAGAGATCTTGTATCAAAATGATAAATAAAAAGTGCTGGGCATGCCAGAGCACCAGTGGTGGACCCCTATAACCCCAGGGGCTTGGGAGGTTGAGACAGGAGGCTTGAGAGTTCAAAGCCAGCTTCTGCAAAAGTGAGGCCCTAAGCAACTCAGTGGGACCCTGTCTCTAAATAAAATACAAAATATGGCTGGGGATGTGGCTCAGTGGCTGAGTGCCCCTGACTTAAATCCTTTGTACCCCCCAAATAAAAAAAAATGAGCTGGGCATGCAGCTCAGTGGTTAAGAACCCTTGGGTTCAATCTCTGGTACCAAAAATACCCCCAAAACAATCAAACAAAGTCCTTGGTGACTGCATTGCACACACCTGTGTAATATAATAGAATCTATTTGTGTTATGATCCTTGACATAAACACATCTACAATATCCCTTTCATCATGAAAATTAACAAATTCATGGGTTCACAGGTTTCCTGCATTAAGATGTAGATGTTTTGGGATATGAAGTCATTATTCAGCCTGTGACATTATTATTATATCCTATTACTACCAAGATTTTTAAGGCAAGGCTTTGTTAAATATTTTGTTTGGGTTCCCAAGGATGTGAATCCCAGGGTCATCTGGGCATTTAAAAAATGTTTTTTAATTGTAGATGGACACAATACCTTTATTTTATTTTTATGTAGTGATGAGGATCAAACCCAGTGCCTTATATGTGCTAGGCAATCACTCTACCACTGAGCAACCACTCCAGATCCACATATAGCTTTAAAACAAAGGCTTCTAATCATTTGATTTTAATTATTATTGGGCTCAGTGTCTTTTAGTTTTATAGATTTATTGTGAATTGACATGTAATGTTTGTTATTATTTAATGGAGAGAGAAGATATTTTCAGATTTCAAAGGAAAAAAAAAGACTTCATACCAAGGATCAAGATTCAGGAAGGAATATAATTTCTCAAAAGCAGTATAGTACACTGCAATTTACGAGAGATAGGCCTTGAGGATGTTTTTTTCCTTTTTTTTTTTTTTTTTTTTGGTACGGAGGATTGAACCAATGTGTACTTAACCACTGAGCCATATCTCCAACCCTTTTATGTATTTTATTTAGAGACTGGGTCTTAATGAGTTGCATCTTTCAGTAAGTTGCTGAAAATGGATTTGAAATTGTGATCCTCCTGCTTCAGCCTCCCAAGCCACTGGAATAAGAGGTGTGCACCTTCCTCCCTCCCTCAGCTGCCTTGACCATTCTAATAGAAACTACTTAAAATATAGGAACCTAATCTCTGTCAGCTTTCAACAAATTGATAAGGATTTATTAAGAAATCGATTTCCTGTATTAGGAGTCTTCAGAGAGAGAGGGGGAGAGAGAGAATCAAAGTGATAGATATAGATACATGATGAAGAGATGATAGGGAGTTTATTATAGGAATTGGCTCACATGGTTGTTGAGATGGATAAGTCCCATGCTAGGTGATCTACAATCTGGAGAACAAGGAAAAGCAGCGGTGTGACTCAGTCCAAATCTATGGGCATGAGCATTGGCAGAGTATTGATCTTTGAAAAATCCCTCACACACAGAACCAAAAATTTTGCTATTGGGCATCACTTAATCCACTCAAGTGGAAATCTAAAATTGATCACCAATCCAGCAATCTCCCATACACTTTTTTTGGGGAGGGGAGGTAAGGAGTGTTCTTGCATACAAGAGAGAAAAACAAGACAAAGGAGAAGCTGGATGTAAACAAGATCCAAGGAGAAGGTCAAAGGGAAAATCTCAGAGGGTTAAAGGTTGGTCCTAAGAGGAGAGATGGGGTCTAGGTTTCCAGACCAACTAGAGAGAAAGGGAGAGACGGTAAGAAGATTGGAAGTTGCTGACCCCTTTCTCTTTCTGTGTAGCTCACTGATCTGCCAGTTGGAGGGACATAAAACTGAAGCTGTTGAGGTCGCTCTCAGCTTCCCTTCTCACCACTAAATAATAGGATGGAATGGGAAGTACTGTAGTTTTAATCTGGACAGACAATATTGAGTCACTCTCAGCATGGAGCTGCTATAGAGTTTTATAAGCAGAATTCCAGGTTTGGGGGCTTATGTTTAATACAGTCTTAGGGGCTTAAGTTTAATAAGGCTTCAGGGTTTTTGTTGGATGGTATCTTCTCTGGACCTAGGACCTGGCAAATGCTGGTTTATACTGGGAGTCTGGATGTCAGGATGCTCTCAAGAATTCTCCTTGTGCAGCAGAGGAGCCAATCCAAGCACTGTGCTACCCACAATCACAGGTTTCTCCCTGAGTGTGTACACACCCTCCTGCTCAGTCTCCCATCACTTTTAAGCTGGTCATATGAGCTGCCAGATTTCAAAGGGAAAATGAGTTGGATTTCCCTTTGTTTTTCTGGCTTGAATCTCCCTGAGTGCAATTCTTGTGTTTGTTTCACTTGAACTCTACTAGGTACACTCTAGCCCACACAGAGGCCTTTGTGGGAGCAGCATGGCAATGCTTGACATGATCTTTCAGACTTCTGAAGCAGAAAGCTGCAGTGTGGCCTCTTCAAGACAGCACCGAGCCTCAGCTATACATGGCCAGTTAACAAGTACAGAAAATGTTCAAACACCAGTTTGTTGTGTGGCTTCTGGAACAGCAAAGTTCAGTCAGTTTTTCTGATCTCCAGATATTTTCATGCCAATTCTGTCCATTGTTTCTCTCTCTGTTGTCCCTTCCAATTGTGGTGACCCCTAGTGCTGCAGTACAATGTGACTCTGTTCCAAAGTACTCTTTCTTGTTAGTTCTATCCACCTAAATTTAAGAATCTCTAAGACTCTCTGATCATTATCAAATTTTAGTGAAATTCCTTCATTATGATTTTGATATTAGGTATCCTCCAAAAATTGATGTGTGAGAAAATGCAAGAGGGTTCAGAGGTATAATGATTGAGTTATGAAAGCATTAACCTAATCAGCACATGTATCCCCTGAAAAGGATTAACTGGGTGGTTATCATATGCAGGTGGAGTGTGACTGGAAGAAACTGACCAATGAGGGTATAGCTTGGGGTGTATATTTTGTTCATTTTGAGGGGAGTCTCTCTCTCACTGCTTCCTGGACTCTTTCCTGGTCTGCTTTCCTCCACCACACTCTTCCACCATGATATTCTGACTCTCCTTAGGCCCCTTTGAATGGAGTTGGTCATTCATTGGCTAAGAACTGAAACTGTGAGCCCCAAAGAAACTTTCCTCTTATAAAATTTTTCTCATTATCTCTTTGGTCACAGTGATGGAAAAGCTGACTAAAACACCCTTATTTACTCACCTTACTGGGAAGTAGTACTCCTGTCCCTTGAATCCTGAGAACAACAGGAAATGCAGCCTTCCTCTAATCCACCATCTTGATTCTGGGCTGATATTTATATTTTTACATATCAGTTAGAAATACCTTGAAACTAAATAATTTCCCTATGTATTTAAGTCCCGGCCAAGTCTTATCATTTTTAATAAAGATTAAATTAGAAATAACCATATGTTTATATTCTTCAACAGTCTGCATTATATCCAGCATATCTGAACTAGAATCCCAAAGTTTTCTTATTATAAAGGATGGTGATATCTCCAAGATTTTTCCTTCTGAAAGCATCTTTGCCTTTTACATTTTTATTTATAGCTTTAAGATAGTAAAAAAATTATTCTCACACCTTTCCAGAGACCACAAGTCTGGAATCCTTTTCACTGAGCCAAAATCAAGTTGTGGGAAGGGTTGTACTCTCTCCTATGGAGAATCTATTCCTTTCCTCTTCTTTTCTTCTGGTGATTGCTAGAATTCCTTGGCTTGTGTTTACCTCACTCCAACTCTACCTCCATCTTCATTTACTTCTCTGTCTCCCATGTGTGTCAAATCAGATCTCTCCCAGATGATATTTCTCACTCTGTCTCTCTGTCTCTTTCTCTGTCTCTCTCCCTCTCTGTCTCTGTCTCTGTCTCTCCCTCTCTGACATACACACAGACACATTATTTGCTGTTGTTAATATGCATAATGTGAATTCTATCATATATATACCATTTTAAAGTATAAAGTTGTTTGACATGTACATTTGGATTATTATACAAGTATCACCAACATTCATCTCCATAGATTTTTTTCATCTTTCTAAACTGAAATTCTACATTAATTAAACAACATCTCCTGTTTTATTTTTCCCTTATTACAATGTCTTCAAGCTACATCCATTTGGAAAATGGTGTCATTATTTTTTAAGACTTGAAAATATTTCATTGATTGTACATGCCACAATTTGTTTATCCATTCGTCCTTTGATGAGTATTTGGATTTTCCAGTCTTCAACTACTGTGTGTAATGTTGTTATTAACATAGATATACAAATATCTATTGAAGACCCTGCTTTCAATTAATTAATTTCAGTTCAGTCCCCACATTGGAGTTCTGGATCACATGGTGACTTCTGTTTCTTTCTTTTCTTTTTTTTTCTTTTGAGCCAGCTTGTACAGAGACCTGAAGGTATCCAAAGGTGAAAACATAGGAACTTCTTAGTTATTCCCTGAGCATGCCTTGTCTTCTAATGCCCCAGGAATATGTGAGACATCCTTGATGTCTTTTATGAACAGCCCTGTTATGGATTGGAAATGAGGAGTCAGAGTCCTCCAAAAGCTCATGTGTGAGACAATGCAGGAGATTTAGAGGACTGAGTTAAGAAAGTCTTAACTAGTGGATTAATCATTGATGGGATTAAGTGAATAGTAACTGAAGGCAGTTAGTTATGACTGGAGGAGGGCATTGGTGTGTGCCTTTTGATTTACATTTGTATCTGGCAAGTAGAAATCACTCTCTCCTTCCTTATCATCATGTGAGCTGCTTCCCTCCACTATATTCTGCCATGATGTTTAGACTCATCTGGAACCCTAAGAAATGGAGCCAGATGTACATGAACTAAGACCTCTGAAACTGTGAGCCCTCAAAGAAACTTTTCCTCTTCTAAATTTGTTCTTTTCAGGTCTTTTTAGTCACAGCAGTGAAAGAATTGACTAAACAAGCTCATTCACCATCTTCTTCTTTTAAGGTTTTCAGTTAACCTATTAATTTCTTCAACTGTTTTTCATGACTTCAGGCACTGAGGAGGCTTAAAATTGCCTCATATTGTCTTCAACAATATGTATGTCAAATACAAATGGCTGCACATGTGGGATCTTCCAGAGTTCCACAGATGGGTCAAATAATGACAGTGTTCTGGAAAAGAATTTTGAGAGAGAGTCAACTCCATGCTGCCATCTCCAATGTGTGACAGACTTATGCTTTCACTCATGATTGTGGGCTGATTCTTTTCACTGCTCAAGTTCAGTGATGAGGAGATGTAGCAAGAGAACAAGACAACAAGAGAACATGACAACATCACTGTTCTCACTAGGATTTATGCACCAATACTGTATAAACACTTGAAAGATTTCTAGAAAATTCAGGCTGGTTTCCAGAAATGTGAAAAAATGTTCATAAAATTTTCACTGTGCTCTCAATCTTTCATGTTAAAGGGAATTTTCAGGAGTCTTTACCATTTTTTCACTGACATTCTCCACTATAATATTAAATAGAAAAAAATATAGGATAACCTTACTTATCTCAATTTTATGGGCAAGAGTTCAATATTTCACCATTAATTAAAATATTTTCTATAAGATTTTGAAAATATCCTCTTTTAAAATATGGTGATCCTTTTTTTAATCTTAGTTTTCTGAAAGTGTTTATCTTAACTAGTTTTTGAACCTTACCTAAAGAGTGTTTTTGACATTTATTGAGATGGTCACATGTTTGCCAGGGGATCTTCAATTATTGCTATACATTGTACTTCAAATAGGATAATGATAATCTGAGGTTTCAGATACCTTTACCTTTCTCCAGCCAAAAGTATGTGTTCAGGCAGCATGTTTAGGAGTAGATCAATGTAATCAGTGAACATGATTATTTAAACCAGAATTCTGGTCTACAACTCTTCAACTTCATGCCTTCTCTTAATCATTGGATATAGACCTTCATGATTACCTTGAGGCATCAACCAAGGCCAAGGTATTTACTTTGTTTTTCCTATTTTATGTGTTCTCAACCCCAATCTTCTTGTATCCCTGAGAATATGACAACGATTCTTTTTCAGTTCTAAATCTCCTAAATGAAGTGGTCAGGCTTTCAGCCTCTTACCTCCTGTTTTCAAATGCACTGTGGGGAGCCATTTACGACCAGCAATTAAAATCAGGGTGGTGAGCTACCAGACATGGAAATCTGACTTCCAGGAACTGGCAATCATTAAGAGATTGTTCCAGATTGCCTGAAGTATGTGGCTTCCATGCAGAGTGACTCACTGTCTGGACCATGCTGGTCCTGCTAGGATGTCCTTCTAAAGCAAATGGCTTCCTTAACTCTACCCCATCCTATTCCTTACAGTAGAAGCTCCTACTGGAACCCCTTTACCTGTACAACTATAATTAAATAGAAGGTATGCTCCTCTGTTTTTGTTAGAGCCAGATCTTAACATGGCTCAATCCATCACACCTCCTCTGATCAAAAAAGATATTTGTCTCCTGTGGTTATTCTATTAAATAAATTTCTTAGTGATTAAACTGTAGCCAGCTCATTTCTTGGATAGAAATGCTTTCCTACACCAACCGGGGCATGTGGCTACATTTGGCACCTAGAAAGGTACTATTTGAGAGGATTTTACAAGAAGTAAATTAAGGTGAGTGTCCCTCCCTTTCTCCTGTGAGGCAGGCATGTGTGAATAGCTTATTAAGTGAAAGAGAAAGGAATTTTAATAGTGAAAGGACATGCACAAAGTCCAAATAGAGTCCAGGCACCATGCCACACACTGGGATCTCACAGAAGAGATTTATTGTCAGTATCACATGGGCTAACCAACAAGGCTGTCCTGCTGGAGAGAGCAGCAGCATGTTGGTTCTTACAGAGCAGTTGTATAGCCTGCAATAGAAATTTTAATGCATGCTTAGGGTTTGCATCATGGGCTGGTTTGGGGTTGACCTCAATGTTTTAAGGGAAGCTAAGGGGCATTGCCTCAGGATTGAAACCTAGGAGCCCCATAGGCAAAATGGCTTCCAACCTAAAATGGCAGATCTGATGCCAATATTCCTCCATTTTTGTTTTTATAGATACCAGTGGGTGGAATGATGGTTTTCTTCTGTAGCTTCTTCCTGCTGGTTAGTAGCAAAGAGTCTCATTCCTGTGAGAAGGGGATCAGGGAGGGCTCTAGGTGGGAGCAGAGTTTTTGGAGCTGGAGGTGTTGATAGTGAGTTGTAGGTCTGGGCTTTGGTGTCAGGGGCTGGAAGCTTTGAAGGAGAAGCAGTTGATTGACTGGCTGGTTGGTGAACTTGTGTATCTGATCTTGTAGGAACTTCTGTAGGCATTTGAGCAATCATGTCCTATACGTGAAGATCTGTGGGCCTTAAACTGAGCAAAAGTTTCTGACTCTGGCAGTTTCTCTTGATAGTTATTTCACTCCTGCCTAAGAAACTCTTTTGTAACCTCCGGTCTTACTTATTCTTGGGGTTAACACAAGTGTACATCTGAAGTTACATTTAACTATTGTTTCTTCTTTCAAATGCCCAGGAATGGCTATGTTTTGGGTTTAACTGTTTTGCTAGATGTTCAAGATCAAACTGGTCAAATTGAGCTGCTCCTGTTTGTTAAGTCAGCTGAATTCCCTCAGGGGTCACTTATGGGAAACTTGAGAGCAGCTTCTTAGCTCCTTTAGTGCCATTTGTTAGGTAGGTTCTCCTTGATGATGTGACTTCCCTTGGAAACATCAAGGATGGCTCCCTTTTCCAATGATCCTCCTCTTCAGCAAGTGCGTTGATTTGGTTTTCATCCACCAGGGTCTCATTCATCTTCCTGATCCAGGGGTCATGTAGCCCAGAGTTGCAAAGCTCCTTAGAGAAATTCTCTTGTTCCCTGGGTTCAGGCTGGCTCCGAGGGCAAGAGCCAAGTACTGGTTTTCTTGGCCTCTTTATTTAAATCTCAATCTTTATGTATTGATCTTAAACATCAAGAGAGCCAGTCTCACCAGTCATAAAGTAAGAGTACTGGGCTTTAACTTCAATGTCTATGACTTCACAGTTGTTTGCTCACTTTTTTTTATTTGGGATCTGCATTGTCTATTTGTCTTATAGGTGATGACATTTATCTCAAATTAATTGACGATGTTTGTTCTTGAAGCGGTACCTCTGCAAAATTTTAACAGGCAAGAATTATAGAATTTACAAGGAAAATAAAAAATAGAATTAGCAAGAGTAAAAACATATTTTGTAATAGCTATCTTGAATTTTGGCTGAGCTATATATTATCACATTATATCCCTATTTGAGATCACAGTAACTTTACAACAAAAAACAATCTTTTGGTTATAACTTTAATGAGCTAAAGTCTTACTTATTTTGGAGTGATTCTAACGTGTAGTAAGGTATGAGCTAGAGCCTTATCTCAGGTAAGGTGGGCTCTTCACAAATCTTAGGCAAAGTGTTCTAGTTTTGAAGCTAACCTTTGCCTCTTTTTTAAATATCATTTTACAAAGTTTACACATATTTTTTCTAAGTCTATATGACTATTATTTCATAAAATATAACATTATATTTAAAACATGAATCAAAGAAAGGCTTAGAGAACTTTTAAATTTCCTTTTGTGTGGCAAAGTGGAAAAATGCTTTCATGTTTCACAACATTAACCTTTAAACAGATCACCCTCTTATTATCTTTTAGATATACATTTACATTTTTATCCCCATGTAGAAGGTAATATAAAATTTTGCATATATCCCATTGATAACAGGTCCTGTTACAGAACATTAAATGATATAAATAAATCTCCAATAAAATTTACTATTTTTATAAGTTTAAAATTACCATTATAGACAAGTTCAGTTTAGAGAACAGAAACTTGATAAATTTTCTGTCCTAAAGACTTGTATTCCTGGAAGATATGAACAAATTTAATATACAAAGAAGAGTGACCACCCACCAATTACCTTAATATTTTTATATTAATCAAGTTAACTTTTAAAGAAAAATTTAGACTCTGTAATGTAGTACAATATTCTAACAGTTGTTATTTAACCATAATTGTACAAGCCCTAATTTTTAAGATTAATTGCTCTAAAGAATAAAACATAAGAGACACAGTCTTAAGAGTAAATTAGTGTTTTTAAGAAACCCATGGCAATTTAATACATATTAATTAAGTTTTGGTTTTTATCGGTATTTTTATCAGTATTTGACCTTAAAAAAACTTAAATAGTTTTAACTGATTGTCACACAAACTTGTTGAAATTTGCCTTTTCTGTATACACAGACTTTCTTAGCTCTTACTTAGATCCTCATGAATTTCATCACACAAAGACTTTCTTACCCAGAAATATTTTCTTTTCCCTTCTACTAAATATATTTCCATCCTGGAATCTTCTATTTTCTTTCCTATCAGTTGACCCCTTTTTTGTTCACATTCTGAAACAACCCTCATGAAATTTCTGAGTTTAGATGAATTACATCATTTCAATAAAATGAAATACTTTATATTATTTAAAGTACTCTAATTGAAGCACAATTGAAACTTTTGACCCCTTGTACATAGAATCACATCTGTTTGTTTACCAATTTATGAAAACACAAACAATTTTTAAGTATATCACTCCATGGAATTTCAGGACTTAAAAGTACTTGATGTTATTTAACAGTTAGCATTTTAACTTTATAATAAAATCAAATGTCTCTAACAAACACATTTGAGTAATTCTATGTATGCCAAATCTAATTTACTTATTTTTCTGTAAAATCCAAGATATCAGACAAGTGTCTGCCATGTCTTTACTGTTGAAGAAAAGTCCTAGAAAGAATGGATTAGACATTTTATAGACTTCAACATTTTATTAGTTTGACTACCTAGAGACGTCTATGTCAAGTAATTTTAAAGACATTTTACCTTCATTTGTTTACCCAATTTAAATTGAACCTTTTTAAATCATGTGAATTAAAGGTATCTGGATTGATTTTTTGAATTTCAATTCATAAGCACTCATTATATATCAATTTTGATATTGTGCACATGATATATGGATACATGCACATATATAGACAGACAACATGTATACACATAACACAAAAGCAAAGGCCTTGTAGGTCTTTATAGGTGAATCTCCACGTTCAAAAGCTCTAGTTGAATAAAAATAGGGCTGATCAAAAAACATTGATGTTATGAACTCAAAAAATATAGAATTTAAGGAAAAAATAAGAGTCCTGGAAAAATGACATGGCCGTCAATTATTTTAGTAAAGCACCATGCAATCTAATTCTTTAGTTTAGGTAAGGTGGCGTTCATGTAAAAGATGCCTTTTCCTTTTTGTTCTTGGGTTTGAGACTGGTCTCCTACTAAACTGCAGGCTTCTTTCATTTACATGTCAATGTAAGTCTTGACTGAGATCTGAAAGGGGCTGAGGGAAATTGTTGATTTAAGCAGCAGAAACATAATACCTAGGTCATTTTAACCTTTTTTTTTAAGGATAGATTTCGATGTCAAAGAAAATTATGAGATGTTATTTCTCACTACTTTTGAGAATGGGGCTACTATGCTAAGCTCCTTACTGAGATATGCCATTGGCTATTGACCTGGTTTGTCCATGGCTGCCTATCCAGTATTTTTGGGTGAATATTTTTAGGCTTATCTTCCTCTCAGTGATAAACAGGTTAAACCTTG
>JAJEJO010002517.1:0-22062 GCA_020662805.1 Glaucomys volans | reverse complement strand
AGCAAAATCGCCCACTATTGGATATTGTTTAATTACAAATCTTTCAAGAGAATTATAGACACCAGATCCAATGTGTCTGTCATCTCAAAAAAGTTTTGGCCTTGGGAATGGACTTTGCATACAACTTCTAATAACTTAGAATTGGTCAAATCTCTCAGCCTCCTTGAACTGTTCAATACCTCCAGTGGATGATAAAACAGGACTCTTTAAAACTTATGTTCTTGATAGTTTGCCAGTAAATGTACGGGGGTGAGACACTTTGAGCAGCCTAGGAGTTTTATTAATAACCCCTAGTTCCATGATGTCTCAGATGCTTAATCAGAGATCTATCTCCACCAAAGAATTCAAAAGGAATCAACTAGAAAGGCATTTACCTATGCCTCCCTCAGTCTTTCAACAAAGACAATGTGGATCACTTAATACATTTAATCAGCCTTTCTAATGGGGTCATTGATCTTTTTCACAGACCAGAAAACAGCTGCAAAAATTAATTGGCACTCTGATGATCCTGTCTGGGTTGATCAATGGCCCTTTACAGGAGAAAAACTTCAAGTAGCCCATAATTTAGTTCAAGAACATCTTCAAGCTGGTCATATTGAGTCTACTCAGCCCATGGAATGTTCCAATTTTTGTAACAAAGAAAAAATCTGGCAAATGAATATTGCTACAAGATCTCAGAGCCATTAATCAAATTATGGAATCAATGGAGGCTTTATAATCTGGACTTCCCTCTCCTACAGCTATCCCTTTTGATTATCAGTTAATCTTAAGATTTAAAAGCTTGTTTTTCACTCTAGCATTACATCCAGATGATTGTAAGAGATTTGCTTCCAGCATCCCAGCTATAAACTCTAAAGAACTTGTGAAGAGATTTTGCTAGGAAGTATTACCTCAAGATAAGGCCAATAGCCTCACATTATGTCAGACTTTTGTAGCACAAGCCATTGCTCCAGTACAGTTCCCTGATGCATATATAATTCATTATATGAATGATATTCTTTTAGTTCATGCTAATTCAGATATATTCTTAAAGGATTTTGTCAATTAGAAACTTTCCTTACTGCAATGGGTTTATGTATAGCACCCGAGAGAGTACAAAAGGACTCTCAATTTCAATACATGGTCAATTTAATAGAAGGACACACAATTCACCCACAAAATCTACAAATCAGAGTTGATGGTTTACATACTCTTAATGATTTTCAAAAACTACTGGGTGATATTAACTGACTGCGGCCAAGTTTAAAATTATCCATTGCAGATTTGAGTCCTCTATTTCAAATTTTACAGGGGGATCATTCTGAAACTTCTCCTTGCCAACTTTTGTGGTATTAGGCTGTCCTTTACAGATCAAAACTGGCAATTCTCCGGCTTATACTAGTTCTTCTTTTCAACAGTTTTGCCACCAATTTCGTATTGAACACAAAATAGTCATTCCTTATAATCTTCAAGGTGAAGCCATTATACAGCAAGCTCATTTATCTATTAAGCTACAATTACAAAAACAAAAGGATAAAACAAAACTCCACAAAATAACCTTAATCATGCTTTGTGTTTTTTTTTTTTTAATTGTGATTCTAAAGGTCACACTTCAGCCAAGAGGCATGTGTCTTCCACTGTAAGAGGTCCATTGAGTCTCGTTCAGTGGAAAGAATTACAAACAGGACAGTGGAAAGGGCCAGATCCAGTAATAATGGGATGTACAGGCCGTGCTTGTGTTTTCCCAGAACGTGCATTTCATCCTATTTGGGTACCTGCACATGCCATCAAACATGAAGGATCTGGAGCCAAAGTTCAAACTATTGAAGATAGAACCAGAGATGTTAGTCATAACCCCCAGGGAGAATAGGAAGCTAACAAAGAGAAAAAAGAAGAGGAAGAACTGAAGGAACCAAACACTCAACCTGCCATCATGGAGACAACTGAATAATCTGAAGGTACAAGCTGAAGGGAGAGTTCAACAACAAAGAGATATTAAGTCTCCAATCACAATGTTTGTAACAAAGCTAGCACTATTGAGCTGTCAGGTAAATGGAGCCATGGGGAAATTTATTAGGCCCATTTCCAGACCCTCCTTTAATACACCCAGCGATGTGGACTGTAGAATCCGTCCCAGTATTTACTGATAATACTTACATGATGGGAGGTTTTACAGATACTCAAGTTACACCCATCCATGTGACTAGATTGAATTATGCTAGTCACAATGGAAGATCTAGAAACTAGGCAAATAGTTGAATTATTTAAAACTATTTCAGAATATAAAATCAGATTAGATACATAATCATTCTAATTTTTTGAAACTCCACATAATTCAGAATATTCTCTATTGTTTGGGTATTACTTTAAAGTACTAGTAACCATGTAATGAAGACCAAATTAGAGCAGAACAAACTGATTCATGTTATACTGGAAAGATCAGTAATTCACATTTGCAATCTAACAGTTATTACTTATTTGATGATAATTTGAGTCCTATATATTTAAATGTATTCTTTCAGGTTTCTATGTGTTCCCACATTCATTGTATCAAGGGGCATAGTTCATTCTGTCAAGATGCTATGGCCCCTCGATGTTAAGTATTAATAAAATGATTGAGATCCAATTAAATGCTTTAACAGCTCCTATTACAAATATCAGTAATGAGATTTCTGCTCTCCAATTTAAACAAAGTCTTCAATGCCATGGTGACTGTAAACATGTCTATGGTACTACAACCAAATATCATACTTCCCAATGGGACTAGGAGATAATTAAAAATCATCTAATGAATATTTGGCATAGCAATAATAGTAACATGGATCTTATGAAGTTACATCATCACATCCAGGATATTCAAAAAGGCAAAATTAATATCATGAACCCTGAATCTCTAGCTGATCAAATACTTCACAATTTGAATGGCTTTAATCCTAGAAATATGTTGAAACACCCTATATGATATAGTATTGGAATGATATGTTTGCTAATTCTTCTTTGTGTTCTGATAATAAGTTGCCACACCCTCAGAACCCAGATCTATGACCTCAAAGTAGTTGCCCATCATTTACATTTAAAAGAAAAAAGGAGGAGGTGTGAGGAGCAATTTATGGCCAGCAATTAAAACTAGGGTTGATGAGCTGTCAGATGCATAAATCTGGTTTCCAGGAGCTGGAAATCATTAAGAGATTGTTCCAGATTACCTGACGTGTGTGGCTTCTGTGCAGAGTGACTCACTGTCTCAACTATGCTGGTCCTGCTAGGATGTCCTGCTAAAGCAAATAGTTTCCATAACTCTAACCCATCCTATTCCTCACAAAAGAAGCTCCTCCTGGTCCCCCTTTACCTGCTTGACTATAAATGAAGAGAAGGTGGGCTCCTCCATTTTTGTTAGAACCAAATCTTAGCATAGCTGAATCCATCATGCACCCTTTGATCTAAAGAGATAATTGTCTCCCGTGTATATTCTACTAAACAAGTTTCTTAGTGATTAAACTACGGCTAGCTCAACCCTCCAACAGAAACCCTTCCCTCACCCACGATGGATGTGTGGCTACAATTCACAATCACTTCAAATCAAATAAAATATGAGGCTTTCCAAAGTGGATTGCCCAATCACTGTTTTCTTATTCCCAGAATAAGCAGAATTAAGCAGTAATAAAAATCTGCCAACAAAGATAATCCCAGTATTAGATGAATTTCACCTGAATTCCAGCAGACCTTTAAAGAGGATCTAATGCCAATGCTCCTCAAATTACTCTGTGAAATAGAAAAGTCTAAAATCATTCCAAATTCATTCTATGAAGCCAGAATGATGTTAATAATAAAACCAGATAAGGATACATCTGGAAAGAAAACTAGAGACCAACATCCCTGATGAACATAGATGCAAGTTTCCTTAATAAAATAATAGCAAATTTTATTTAAGATCACATTAAAAAGTTTGTACATCATGATTGATTTGGTTTCTTTCTAGGGATGTAAGATGGTTCAACATAATCTAATCAATACATATAATTAATCACAAGTAGAATTAAGGAACCAAATCATATGAACATCTCAACAGATGCAGAAAGCATCTGTTAAAAAATTTAACAACCATTCATAATAAAAACTGAAGAAACTAGAAACAAGAGCATATATACAGATCCTACAGAGTGTAGAAAACCTTTGCCATATAATCTTTTTAAAAATCTTTATTTTCTGGTAACTTTTGTACTTGTTCTTTTTAGATCTACATGACAGTAGATTGTATTTTGTATTTTATGTCTTCACTGTGTATTCTGAAATATTATGTACATATGGAGTTTAACTTATTATAATTGGAATACCATTCTTGTGGTTGTACATGACTATTCTTTCAAAAGGAATGTTATCTAGATATATAAAGGACTCAAAAAACTTCACACCAAAAGCAACTATGAGAGCAAACAAGCAAACAAAACTCAAGAAATAAACAAATATTTTACAAGAGAAGAAATGTAAGTTGCCTGGCCAACAACTATATAAAAAAAAGTTTCAACATCTTTAGCAATTAGGAAAATGCACATCAAAAACTATACTGACATTTTATTTCTCTCAAGGTAGAGTGACAATAATCAAGAATATAAGCAGTATATGTTAGCAAAGATGTGGGGAGAAAGGAACACTTAAATATTGTCAGTGTTACTGCAAATTACTACAACCACTGTGGAAATCAGTAGGGAGATTCATCAGAAGAGTAGGGATGGAAAGCCCTTTGACCCAGCTATTCCACACTTAAAATTTATCCCAAAGAACTAGTATGAGGATGCTATCAAAAACATGCACTGCAATGTTTAAGGAAGTGCAATTCACAATAGCCAAGCTATGCAGCCTGCCTAGGTTTCTGCCTACACCTAAAAGGAGAAAGAAAAACTGGAACAAGACAGGGATGCCGTCTTTTACAATTTCTACTCAACATAGTCCTTGAAAGTTTAGACAGAGCAATGAGACAGATGAAAGAAATTAAGGAATACAAAGAGGAAATGAAGAATTCAAAGTACTACTATTTGCTGATGACAAGATTCTATGTTTAGAAGACACAAAAAGCTCCACCAGAAAACTTATAGAATTAATAAATCAATTCAGCCAAGTAGTAGGATATAAAACTTCTAGAATTCTAGAAAACTTCTAAAATTAATAAAACTTCTAGAATTCTAGAAAACTTCTAGAATTAATAAATCAATTCAGCAAAGTAGTAGGATATAAAACCAATACCCATAAATCAAATGCATTTCTATACATCAGTGATGAATTCACTGCAGGAGAAATTAGGAAAACTACCCCACTTACAATAACCTCAAAACAAAAACAAAAACAAACAAAAAACACTTGGTAATCAAGTGTTTACACTTGGTAATCTAACAAAAGAGGCTAAAGACCTCTGCAATGAAAACTACAGAGCATTAAAGAAAGAAATTGAAGACCTTAGAAAATGGAAAGATCTCCCATGATCCTTGATAGGCAGAATTAACATTGTCAAAATGGCCACACTCCCAAAGGCACTATACAGATTCAATGCAATTCCAATTAAAATCCCAATGACATTCATCATAGAACTAGTAAAAGCAATCATGAAATTCATTTGGGAAAACAATAGACCCAGAAGATTCAAATCAATCCTTAGGAAGAGAGTGAAGAAGGATGCATCACTGTCAAATTTCTTCCACATCCAGCATGGGTGAGGGAAAGGATTTCTGTTGTAGGGATGGACTGGTGTATATTAATCACTAAGAAACTTATTTAATAGAAGAACCACAGGAGACAATATTCTTTGAAGCAGGGGCATGACCCATTAAGCCATACCAGTGTGGCTTTAATAATAATGAAGGAGCCTACCTTCTCTTTATTTATAGTTGAACAGGTAAAGGGGGACCAGGAGAAGCTTCTTCAGTGAGAAACAGGATGGGGTGGAGTTAAGGAAGCCATTTGCTCTAGTGGGGTCATCCCAGCAGAACCAGCAAATTCTGGGCAGTGAGTCACTCTGCATGGAAGTCACATACTTCAGGTGATCTGGAACAATCTCTCAATGATTGCTAGTTCCTGAAAGCCAGACCTTTGCTTCTGATGGTTCAACCAAGCCTCATCTTGCTAGTCATAGATGGCTCCCCACACATCACAATACCAGACTTTAAATTATACTACAGAGCAATAGTAACAAAAATGGCATGGTATTGGCACCAAAAGAGACATATAGACCAATGGTACAGAATAGAAGACACAGAGACAAACCCATATAAATACTATTGTTTTCTCGTACTCGACAAAGGTATGAGAATCATACGTTGGAGAAAAGACAGCCTATTCAACAAATGGTGCTGGGAAAACTGGAAATCTACATGTAGCAAAATAAAATCAAACCTTCATCTCTCACTGGCAATTCAAAGTTGATCAAAGACTTAGGCACTAGAATTACAACACTGCACCTAATAGAATAAAAAGTAAGAGCAATCTCCACCATGTTGGCTTAGGACCTGACTTTCTTAACAAGACTCCTAAAGCAAAAGAAGTAAAATGAAGAATCAATAATGGGATGGATTCAAACTAAGAAGTTGCTTCTCAGCAAAGAAAACAATCAATAGCATGAAGAGAGAGCCTACTGAGTGGGAGAAAATCTTTACCACACACACTTCAGATAGAGCACTGATCTTCAGGATATATAAAAACACAAACAATTTAACACAAAACAACAACAAAAAAAACACAAAAAACAATCCAATTAACAAATGGGCAAAGGAATAAACAATCAACAGACACGAAAAATTGTTCACCTTCTCTAGTGATTACAGAAATGCAAATCAAAACTACTCTAAGATCCCATCTCACTCCACTCAGAATGGCCATTATCAAGAATACAAGCCACAATAAGTGTTTGCAAGAATGTGGGGTGGGGGGAGACTGTGGGGGAAAAGGTACACTCATCCATTGCTCATGGGACAACAAATTGGTGCTACCACGATGGAAAGCAGTATGTCCTCCACAGAGGACTAAAACTAAGCATACTACAATGACACACACACATCAATGTTTATAGAAACTAAATTCGCAATAGCTAAACTATGGAACCAACCTAAATGCCCTTCAATAGATGAATGGATAAAAAAAATGTGGTACATATACAAAATGGAATATTACTCAGCCTTAAAGAAGAAAGAAGCTATGTTATTTGCAGGTAAATGGAGGGAACTGGAGAATATCATGCTAAGCAAAATAAGCCAAACCCAGAAAACCAAAGGCTGAATGTTTTCTCTGATAAGTGAATGCTAATCCACAATGGGGGTCGTGGGGAAGAATGAAGGAACTTTGGATTTTGCAGGGGGGAATGAGAGGAGCAGAGGAGGTGTGGGGATGGGAAGAACTGTTGTCACTGTTCGGCTAGGCCTCATCCTTTGGAGGTTCCTTCAGGAAGGGGTAAGGCTGATGGTGTAACCAACGCCCCTGGGAGAGCAGGTTCTAGACACGATCTCAAAGTTTATTAAGGAAATACAGCACTTTTAAAGAAGAGGGGAGTCCGAGAACAAAGAACCGGTAGTGTAACATGATAGTCTGTAAGGATGGTCCTATTTGGAGTCACACAGTTTTGCAAAGGGAGGAGGGAGATAGAAGGATGAGCAGAACCAACCTGGGGCAATGACTGTCTGTGGGTCAGGTCACATGGGAGTTTTCTCCATAAGCATGAATAATCTTGAGTGTGCAGTCAAGGATTTTACCTTTCCACAGCCTATGGAGCATATACTCCAGTGGCTTCTTTCTACATCCCCACATCTCCTCCCTTTCTTTTTTAAAACTGTGAGCTCATCGTTGAATGGCTCAGTAACAGCAACAGTGGCTCCACAATACGTGAGGTAGACTCCAGTAGGGAAGAAAAACAATCTTAAAGTCTTTGGCAGCGTAACAAGATATGAGGTTACAGTAGTATAGCAATACATGAGGCAAACTTCATAAGTATAATCTCAAAATTTCAGTAGTACAACAATACAGTGAAATTCATTAGTAAAGTGATAGCAATTTAGTAGTAAAACAATATAAAAAGTGAATTTCATTAGTAAAGTGATAACAATTTAGTAGTAAATCAATGTATAAAGTGAATTTCATTAGTAAAGTGATAAAAATTTAGTAGTAAACTTAACGATCATATTATTGATTAGTGAGGGCAGCTACAAATGCGTGTGAGTTCCCTTTTTCTCCTTTAATAGATGCTGACAGGGCTTTAACCACTAACTGTTGTTGCTGCTTGTGTTCTAGCAGCTGTCCTTTGAAAAGATTATAAATGCATTGAAATCCACAGAGGCAAAGAAACAGCAGAAGTATATTAAGCACTTCACTAATGAACAGACTCTTTAACCAAGTGATATTTGTAGCCAAGATGATAACCAATCCCGTAATTCTGAACCTCCATCATATTGTCTTATGTTAGCAACTATGTCGTTAAGGTGAGTGAGTTCTTGTGCAATTGAATCAGTTATCACTGAGTTTAAAACAACCATATTTTTTACTTCCTTGCAGCTTTTGTGATGCAACAATAGTAAATAATCAATTGCTGCTCTGTTACGGAGAATAGCTTGTCTATGCTGTTTTTGTTCATCATTTAACAAAGCTATGGCAGTAGAAGTGTAGTTAATATTTTTTACTGTAGCACAAGCCAATTTAGCAGCCATCTTATGGGCTCCCACTGCTAAACCTGGGATGCCTACAAAGGAAAAGGGCAAGGCAGTATGTTCCGCCTTAGACATAAGACGTACCGAGTCATCACGATCTTTTTCAAGCTGTATAGCTATCTTGTGAACTCATTTTACAGGATGGTAATTGACACGTTCATTGTGAGAAGGAAGAAAAACAGCTAATCGACTACGGCAACAGTGAGTGACATGGGCCATATATGCTGGAATAGAATTGAGAGTATGTGACCCACAAGAGAAAGCCAGTCAAATGGCAAAGAAATATGTGCATTTGCATAACTAATTGGCTCAATATTAGTACAGTTAAAGGAAGGATTGCCAAAAGATTTACAGTTGATATTACAATTTAGAATTTCTGCACAGGTGTCATTACTATTGAAGGCAACAGCGGAAGTGAGTAACTCCATTGCATTAGCAGGTTTTGTGGACTGGGATGACTCCAATCATTTTAATCCTTATATGAGATGTTTTTCTTAATATTGGAAAATATAGTGATATTAGCGATCTCCTGTGCTGGATGACAGACTGGCAGAAGGCATAAGCCTAAAGTCATGCCCATATGAACATCCTGATGAAGACAAATTTTTGAAATATTTAGCATGAGTGACACCTGAGTTAGCAGTAACAATAGCACACATTAAGAGATATAATGTCCCAGCTCCTGGCTGTGGATCTAGTGCCATCACCATCCCTTGGTCTGCAAGATTCTTGGCCAAGACATTGCCTTGATCTGCGAGGATGATGTGGTCCACCACCAGGGGATGCTGGTCATTCAGCGACAAATTCTCCATCTGTGGAGTCGGGGCCTGGACATGAGGACAAATGTTCTTGGCTGGTACCCACAGAGGCTTCTCTGGAGTTTCTGGAAAGACAAAAGCAAATCCTCTGCCTTGGGTTAGCAATGGGTTTGGACCATGCCATGTGTAAGTTAGTGGGTCCCTCCACCGAACTAGCGGCAGTGGAGTTGGGGGTGGCATTAGAGCACCCCAGTGCTTATGAATAGGAGAGAGACCTTTATCATCAAAGATGAGAAAATTTAATGTAAAAAGGGCTTGCACAGGCAAATTTAAAGTAAAATGCAGGGATGTATCCCCCCCTCCTTCTTTTATAACTGAAGTTTGAGTATTCTATTAGCTCATTCAATGATTCCTTGGACTTTGAGGAATATAGGGTATATGTGTAATGTGTTCAACATTGAAGCTATTTAGAAAATTTTGAAAGGGAGAGGCAGAGCCTTAGTTTAGGTAAGGCAGGGCTCCTTATAAATTTTAGGTAAATTGTTTTTGTTTTGAAGCCAATCTTTGCTTCTTTTGCTATGATCAGCGTGACCAAGCTTGTAGGTTCCATGAGGGGTAAATGAGGACTGGAAAATAAAGATTTATAAGTTTAAAGAGTAATGTTACCAACTTTTACCTATATACGTTTTATTAGCAAGTCGAAGACTAAGTAAGCTTTACCTTTTGTATTTGGGAAAGTTATAGAGACTAGGACGTCTATGTAGTTTTTCTGTAGTTGCAAAGTGTAATGTTAGGAGCTCTGTGTAGCTCTTAAGAAACTTTATTGTTTAAAGTTACTATAAAGCAGGCAGGAACTGGAGAAGTGGAGCTGGTGAAACATTGTTGTTGTTCAGTAAAAGAATTTTTTTGCCCAGGAGCTGTGTGTTTGAGATCAAGGTCAGGGTTGATAAGACTTTGCACAGAGCTTTTCCATGTAGGGCGTTGCTACAGTAGTTAGACATTTTGTACTTTTGCATAAGAGATAATTTTTATAGCAGAGAGGTCATTAGATATTCTTAATTTCAGATATTATTGTTTTGTTTTCCATTATTATCCCTTTTACACTCTTTTGTAAATGTTATGTTATCTTGTAAAGTTTGCATATGTTGCTTTTAGAGTTTAAATAAGTATTAGTTAACATTATATATTATTATGTTTAAAATATAGATTAAAGAAAGACTGAAGGAACTTTTACTTTTCTTTTGTGTGTCAAAGTAGTAAAATGTTTTTATGTTTTATAACATAGACTTCTGAATAGATTATGTTCTCCTCTTTCTGTAAAAAATTATATATTTAAAATTTTATCTCCATGTAAAAGGACATCATATACCTTACTGATAATATTATATAAAATGATATGGGTAAACTTCCAATAACATTTAATATTATTATAAGTTCAAAAATTATCATTATAGACAAGCTTAGTTTGGAGAATAGCAACTTGATAAAGGTATTGTTTTAAATTTCCTGCTTTAGAAGTTTGTATACCTGGAAAACATGAGCATATTCAGCATATAAAGAGGAGTAATAGCACAATAATTTTGATATTGATTAAATTTAGTTTTTGAGAAAAATTAGACTTTGAAATATAGTACAACATTTTAACATTTGTCAATTAACCATATTTGTAAAAAACCCCAAATTATAAGATTGATTGTTTTGAAGATTAGAATTTAAGAGACCTGATGTTTAGGGTAAATCAGTATTTTTAAGAAATCCTTGTCATTTTAGCATATAGATTACACTTTGGTTTACATTAGCACATTAATGTTTGACCTTAGGGGAAAATCTTAAATGGCTTTTAATCAATCATTTTACCTATATATAACCAACTTAGTTTCACAAGAACTTGATAAAATTTGATTTTTACTCACACATGACTTGATTCCCATGCATCTCATTATAGAAAGATTTTTCAACCTAGAAATATTTTTCTTTCTTTCACCAAATATATTTCCATGCTTAGAACATATATATATATATATTTTACCTGTTAGCTTCATTGTTTGTTTACATTTTGAAATATTTCTTGTGAAACTTTTGAACTTAAATTACTCCATTTTAATAAGATGAAACATTTTGTTATTATAGTACCTTGATTGAAACATAGTTGGAACTTTTGGATTCCTCTGTAAGTAGAATTGTACTTGTTAGGAGTTACGCTTTAGTAACCTTGTCTTTAGTGTTGATATAAAGTAATTTTAATTTTCTTTATTTACCAATTTGTGAAAACATTAGTGATGTTCAAGTATGCAGTCCTGGAATTTAAGGAGTTAAGAGTTTAACAGTTAGCACTTTAACCTTGTAACTTAAGTAGGTGTTTTCAATAAACATATTTAATTAATCTCTAGCATATCAAATCCAATTTACTTATTTTCCTGTAAGAATAATATTAGACAAGCATATTGAATAGCATTTGTTCTCTGTTCCTTGTTGAAGAAAAATCCTAGAAACAAAGGACATTAGGCATTTCACAATAAACTAGTGTTATCGCCTTGAAAACTGTGAATAAAGTAATGTTAAGACATTTTATTTTTGCTTGTTAATTTAAATTGAACCTTTTAAATCACATGAGCTAAAGGTATTTTGATTCATTTTTGAACTATAATTTTCATGCTTTTTGTTTATATAAAAATTGTTTATCATGTACATGATTTATTGAACATATGACAAACAGACAAATGAAAACACAACACAACACACACAAAAAGAATTCATGATCTCAGAAAATATAGTATTGAAGGAAAAAGCAAGAGTCCAGGAAAAAAATAAGCAAAACACGGCCGTTAAGGATTTAAAGCAGCATGAGAAAAAAAAAATCATCTTTCTGTGTTGCAGCTTAACATACATTTCCAAGCAGACGTCAGGAAGGTCAGGCCCGGAAAGTTGTTGCTTCGGGCTTTTTAAACCCCCTTTTTCATTTTTTCAAGGAGAATGTAAGTGGCTAGTTCCAGCTTATCTATTTCAGGTTGCATCTGGTGGGTTAGCAGAGCGAGCTAGCTGGGGGCCAGGAGGAGAGGAGATTGTAGTCTTTTCTCTTGGCTTCCCTGTTAGCCTTGGAATAGAGATAGCAAAGTGCAGATTGTATGGGGTACAGTTTTTGGTGTGATATGGGAGCAGGCTGTAAAGTTCCCACCTTTTGCATGTGTCTATTGATTGCTCTTAAGTCCTGTAAAAGTCTATAAAAGTCTATTTGCTTTGGAGAAACTGGCATGTTTGCCATAGTCTCTTTGTTTGCATAAGGCTGTGAATTGCAGCTGCTTTGGGGGAGGAGATTGCTCTTCCCTTATCTCCTCAGTGCTCAGCTTTCCCTTTGTCCTCCCCCTGCAGCAGGGAAGGCTTGGGTGCAAGCCTGTGCTGGGCTGGCCATAGCGAGGCGAGGTCATAGTGACCTGTAAATTTACTTTGCTGGGAGTTAGAAGAACCCTCAAAAGAAAAAGTTACGGCTTCCAGAGGAGCAGCGGTTGGTGTAATGAGAGCTGCGTTTTCCTATTCCCTTGTCTTTTTGCATTTTCCCACCTTACTGCAGGGAGCCAGGGAGTTGGAATTCTGGCTCTAATACTCTCACTGGGATGAGTAAACCTGTGGGAGTGGCAACTGCCTGCTCAATGTCTGAGCTGACTTGAGAGATGGCTGGAAGACGTTTGCTTTCTTCCTCTGTGCAGAGATGCTGGAGGGTTTTAAAGCACAGGAATCTAACTTGCAATCAGGTGGTTTATCTTTAATTTGTATCCTACGGGTGAGGAAAATAATTTTTTCCCAACATTGTGGGGCCCATAGCCTAGCATTGGTCATAGATGGTGCCAATTTAATCATTATTTCCCAGACCAGTTGCACTTCTCTTTCTTCCACCTTAATGAGCCTGCTTCTAACTAGGACACATAGCGCCCTCACCCGGGATTCTTTCAGAAGTGAGGGGATGGAACCCATGTTAGAAGGGGCACTTACCCAGATACCACGAATTCTTGGAGCCAAAGGGGAATTGATTCAGGGGAAGATCTACAAGAAGAATATGAGCTGATTTACAGCTCACATGTGTCGCTGGAGCGAGCAGCACTACATATATCAGGAGTCTTGGGAACAGAGATGAGTGGTTCTCAATTCAGAGATAATTGGGGCTCCAGAGATGAGCTTCTCCAAGAAGGGCTGCACAGTTGGATGCCTTCTGTTGTCACTGTTTGGCTAGGCCTCAACCTGTGGGCTCTTTGTTCTTCTTGAGGGGGTAAGGCTAACGGTGTAACCAACATCCCTGGGAGAGCAGGTTCTAGACATGGTCTCAAAATTTATTAAGGAAATACAGCACTTTTATAGAAGAGGGGAGTCAAAGAACAAAGAACTAGTAGTGTAACATGATAATCTGTAAGGATGGCCCAATTAGGAGTCACACAGTTTTGCAAAGGGAGGAGGGAGAGAGAAGGATGAGCAAAGCTCACCTGGGGCAATGGCCGTCAGCGGGTCAGGTCACTTGGGAACTTTCTCTACAAGCATGAATAATCCTGAGTGTGCAGTCAAGGATTTTACCTTTCCACAGCCTATGGAGCATATACTCCAGTGGCTTCTTTCTACATCCCCACAAAGAACAATGGAATGAGACAGATATCATTACCCTATTAACACATATGAGTACAGTACCGGTGTGACTCTCACCACGTTCAGCCAGAGGAAGGAGAAATTGTTCTCCATTGGTGTACAATGTGTCACAATGCATTCTACTGTCATGTGTAACTAATTAGAACAAATTTTAAAAAAAAGAAAACTTAGGATTTAGTGGATTAAGCCTTGAAGAGACAACCCATGATTTCTATTTTCTTGCCCAAATTATACCTCAGAGGAGAATACTGTTTATTGTAGAATACACCAATAACACAACTCAAGAAAAAGTAGAAAAAAATGGGGTTTATATACTCAATGTGTATGCTATGTACATATATGCATACAGCACAATGAAACCCAATTTTTGTATAGTTATAATGTACCAATTAAGAAACAAAGAAAAATAAATCATACATCAAGACCAACAACAACAGAAAGGGAAGCCAGTAAAGAAAGTAAAGTGGAAGTGCTGGGGGATGAAAAGGAGCACGCTATGTCACATGCATGTGTGAATATGTGACAACGATCCGCACTATTATGTATGATCATAATATACCAGTAAAAACTCAATAATAACTTAAAAAGAAAACAGGGATAGAAGGAACTTTACTGAAACACCATAAACGATATTTACAACAACTCCATGTCTAACATCATATCACATTGGGATAAAGTGAAAGATTTTCCTCTAAAATCAGTTACAATGCAAAGATGGTCACTCTCACCACTCCTACACAATATAATACTTGAAACTGTAGCCAGAGTGATTTGGCAAGGGAAAGAAATTAAAGGATATGAATAGAAGAAGAAGACAAATGATCATTGTTTTCAGATGATAAGATCATCTGAAATCCACCAGAGGTCTTATAGAGCTAATAATGAAATTCGGCGAAGTTGCAGGATATAAAATCAGCATGCAAATCAATAGCTTTCCTATGTACCAATAATTAATCTACTAAAAAAAATCCGGAAAATAATTGTTTGCAGTGCACACACACACACACAAACACACACACAAACACACAAACACACACCTAGTAATAAACACAACCATGGAGTTGAAAGATCTCTACAATAAAAATGACAGAACACTGAAGAAAGAAATTGAAGAAGACACTAGAGGATGGAAAGACCACTTAATTTCATGGATAGGTAAAAATAATATTGTTAAAATGACTATATGATCAAAAACAATCTATAGATTCAAGGCAATCCCCACCATAACATCAATGACATTCCTTACAGAACTACAAAAAAAAAGTCTAAAATTCATATGGAAAAATTAAAAATTCAGAAAAGTCAAAGCAATTCTTACCAAAACAAAAGCAATGCTGGAGGTATCATAGCATCCAATTTTAAATTATACTACAGAGCAAATAACAAAACAGTAACAAAAACAGTATTATACTGGCATAAAAACAGATACATAGTCCAATGTAATAGCAAAACAGACACAGAGACAAATCCACAAAGATGAAGTCATCTGATCCTTGACAAAGACACCGAAAACATGTTGGAGAAAAGATAACATTTTCAACAAATGTGATTGGGAAGCTGGATAAGCATATGTAGAAGAATGGAACTAGATACTTATCTCTCACCTTGCCTAAAACTCAGCTCAACATGACTCAAATAATGGATTTAATTTAATTTTCCATTATCAGTCTGTTCGGCTTTTTACAATAGTTTCATACAGTTCAAGTTTGGTAGTGGTGTATATCCAGAAATTTACCCATTTCTTTTAAGGTTTCTCCTATGTTGGCACAAAGTTTTTATAAAAATGTCATATTATTTTGCAATTATGTGGTATCCGTTGTAATATGTTTTCTATTATCTCTAATTTTACGTTTTTGTTTTCTTTCTTTTTTCCCAGTCAAGTTTGTTGATTTCATCCATGTTTTCAAAAATTTTCTCTAATTTTTCTTAAATTACTGTATCATCTTTTTCTGATCTGACATATTATTTTATTTCTTCTATTACTTTTAGTTTTCTTTATTAGATCATTGAGCTGCACCATTGATATTTGAATTTTTTTATGTTTTGCATAGGCATTTGTTGCTGTTCCTTCTTAGAGTTACACTTTCTTTATCCCATAACTTTTGTCATGTTGTATGATTCCTTCTTTTTATAAAAAGGGAAAAGGTTAAACAAGAGCCTCTGTAGGGGGAAAGTAGAAATACTCATTTATAAGGAATAAACTTAGTGATGCAAAGAGAGCCATCAGGTCACTTTTATTTAAAAGAAGTCAGTATGGTTCTCTCAGAGATTAGAGCCTGTTTTGCTTGGTATGGACTTCAGATCTCTGTGAGTCAGAAAGCAAATTGGTTTCTGCTTGCCCTTGAAAAAGAGTTTTTTGTGTCCTGGGTTTAAGCAAATTCTAAAGGTTAAGAAAATCAAACTTTTCTGACCCCCATTTTAATCAATATGATGCTGGCCTTTTAGAATGAGAGTACCCTCCCATTCAATTATTTGGAATTATTTGACAAAAAAAAGTTTTCAGTTCTTTTATGACAGTTTGATAGAATTCAGTAGTGAGGTTATTCTATCCTTAACCTATGGATTGGAAAATATTTTATTACTGATTTAATATTACTTCCCACTCTTGATCTGTTTAAGGTGTTCATATCTCCTAGATCACTTCTCATAGGTTATATGTGTCCATAAAGTTAACCATTTCTATTAGGTTTTTCATCGTTTGAATTATAATTTTTTATAATATGAATGATCTTTGTATTTCTGTGATATCAATTGTAATGTCTATTTTTATCTCTAATTTTACTTTCTTTTTCTCCTTTTTAATCTTAGTCTATTTAAAGATTTTTTATTTCTTCTCATAATAATCTTTCATTGATCTTTTATAATTTTTAAATTTCTCACTTATTTCTGCTCTGATCTTTGTCATTTCTTTCCTTCTGTTACTTTTGAGTTTATTTACCTCTTGCTTCACTTGGTCCTTTAGATACATAATTAAATACATATTTACAATTGATTTTGTAGCTTAGCAATTTGTTGTTATAAACTTCCTTCTTAGTATTACTGTTGCTGGTTTCCATAATTTTGATATGCTGTGTGCTTCTTTCTTTCACTAAAATGAAAAAAGTTCAGGCAGGGACATCATGGAATTGTGAAAGAGAGTAGAAAAGTTTATCTCATAGACAGTAAAGCTAATTATCTGAAAAAAAAAAAACATCAATTAATTTTGTCCAAAGTAAATATGTGTGGTTCTATCAGTATTTAGAGCCTGATAGCCACACTGGATTATATGTCACACCACTGTGAGTCACACAACAAATTGCTGTGTCCCCTTACCATGGAGAGAGTTCATCAAGACTTAATGAAAGTTCTAAAGGTTGAAAACAATCATTTTATGATCCACCATTTTAAACAACGAATGTTGCAATTATTAAGTCAGTGACTATTTCAAGTCACTGATTAGTGTAATCATGGAAAACTGCAAAATAATATATGGTCAGTAAATTATGAACTTCCTTGAACTGTATGTTTTGCTTCAGTGATAATTTGACTTTTTATTTCCCATATATATCACATTTATTTATTTCTCTTGTCTAATTGCTCTAAAATATCAAATACTTTATTGAGTAGAAGTAGTGAGAATGGACATCCTTGTCTTTTTGCTGAGTGTAGACAAAAATAGTGTCGGTATTTTTACTATATGTTGAGTTGGAATTTGTTACATACAACCCTCATGATATTTAGAGAAGTTCTTTCTATCTCTACTTTCTCCAGCATTTTTAACAAGAATAGGTGCTAGATTTTGCCAGTGTTTTTCGGCATTATTGAGATTATCAAGTGACTATTATTCCTTAATTCAATTTATGTAATGAATTATGCTTATTGATTTGTAGGTGTTGAATCATCCTTGCATGCCTGGAATGAAACAAATTTAATCAACATGTACAATTTTGTTATTGTTCTTTTTAGACATACAATCTTTTTGTAGTTTCAAACATGATTTGTCAAAATTTTATTAAGAATTTTATCATTTTTGGTCATCAGGGTTATTGGATTCTAGTTTTCTTTCCATGCTGTATCCTTATCTGTTTTGGTGAACATAGTGATATGGGTTTCATAAAACCCATACTTTTTATTTCATGGAATGATATGAGAAAGATCTGTACTAATTCACCTTTAAAGGTCTGGTAGAATTCAGCTGAGAACCAATCTTCTCCTGGGTTTTTCTTTTCTGGAAGGCTTTCTATTACTTCCTCAATCTCATTGTTTACAATTGGTGTGATTAAGTTTTTTATGTCCTGCTGTTTCAATTTTTGTGGTTCATATCTGGGTATAAATTTGTCCATTTCTTCTAGATTTTCTAATTTATTGGAATATGAGTTTTCAATGTAATCTGTAATAATCCTCTGGATTTCAGAGATTTTAAAAATTTCTCATCACTTTCAGGTTTCATCTTAATCATTTCTTTCTTTCTTCATTATTTGGAATTGCGTTGTTTTAATTTTCTACAGCCTGGAGATGCATTATTAGGTTATTTGGGATCTTTCTGATTTTTTAATGTATTCATTCATAGTTTATAAACTCTTGTCTTAGAACTGCTTTCCTAGGGTTTCGGATTCCGGTATGTTGCATCTCTATTATTTTTTGAGTCTAGAAATTTAAAATTTGTTCCCTCATTCTCTCAATGATCTATTCACCATTTCAAATTGTATTATTGAACCTCCATGTCCATATATAATTTCTGTCGTTGTTTTCTTGTTGATATTTTCTAATTTCATTCCATTATAACCTGATAGGGTAGATGCAAGGGATTACATGAATTTAAGAAGGATACTTTCTAAGACTTACTACCGTGTTTCCTACCACATGGTCAAATTGGAGATAGCTTCATGAGCAGCTAAGAAAAAGTTGAATTTTGCTGTTGTTGGATGAAATATTCATTGAATGTCTGCTAAATCCATTTAATTTATAATATGCTTAGGTATGAAGAGTCTTTAGTGATTTTATGTGTGTATGATCTATCTCCTGGGGAGAGATGTGTTTAAATTACCCAGTATTTTTGGATTGTGACCTATCTGAATCATTAGTTTGAGTAGTATCTACTTTATGTAATTAGGTGCACTGATGTTTGACCTGTAAACAATATCCTTACCTTCTCAGGGAATTGTTTTCTTCCAGTATGAATTGCCTTTTTCCCCTCTGTTCTCATGGAATATCTTTTTCCATCCTTTCACTTTTAGCCTACATGTGTCTTTGCCGTTAAGATGAGTCTCTTGGAAACAGCATATTGTTGGGTCCTATTTTTAAATCCAATCTTCCATTCTATCACCATCAATGTGAGAGTTGAGACTATTTACACTCACCTCTGTTAGTCAGCTTTTTTGTTGCTGTGATCAAAAGACCTGACAAAAATAAGATAGAAGAGGGAATGCTTATTTTGACACATGGTTTTAGAGGGACAATACCATGGTTGGATGACTGAATAGCTCTGGATCCAAGATTAGCCTGAGCATCTTGGCAGAAGAGCATAGTTGGGGGAACTAGCTCAGGGCATGGCAAGCAGGAAGCCTACAGTCCTTTGCTCAAGGACAAAATATAAATCCGAGAGGCACACTCCCAGTGATCTCCTTCCTTCAGCCTTACCTTACCTGCCCTCAGTTCCCACCCAGATAACCCATATCAGTGATTAAGTAACTGATTATTTTATTCCTCTCATTTTTTTTGCTTTATTTATTTTTTTTATTTACTTATTGATTTATTGAACACAAATGGAGTACAGCTATTTTTCACTGGTTGTACACAAAGTACAGTCACACCATCTGTGAGTTCATGCATGTACACAGGGCAATGGAATCTGTCACACATTCTGTTATTATTTTTACCCCCCACCCCGCCCCCATCACTCCCTTCCCTCTATGCTATCTATCCTTCCTCCATTCTTGCCACCCTTCCCCCCCGCATTATGCATCATCATTCATTTATCAGAGACACCATTCGGCCTTCGGATTTTTGGGATTGGCTGATCTCACTTAGCATAACAGTCTCCAACATCAACCATTTACTTACAAATGCCATAATTTTATTCTTCTTTATGGCTGAGTAATATTCCATTGTGTATATATGCCACAGTTTCTTTATCCATTCATCTACTGAAGGGCATCTAGGTTGATTCCATAATCTAGCTATTGTGAATTGAGCAGCTATGAACATTGATGTGGCTGCATCACTGTAGCAATCTGATTTTAAGACCTTTGGGTATAGGCCAAGGAGTGGGATAGCTGGGTCAAATGGTGGATCCATTCCAAGTTTTCTAAGGAATCTCCACACTGCTTTCCAGAGTGGCTGCACCAACTTGCAATCCCACCAGCAATGTATGAGTGTTCCCTTTTCCCCACATCCTCGCCAACACCTGTTGTTGCCTGTGTTCTTAATAAAAGACATTCTAATTGGGGTAAGATGAAATCTTAAGGTGGTTTTGATTTGCATTTCTCTTATAACGAGTGATGTTGAACATTTTTTTCATAAATCTGTTGATTGCTTGTAGATCTTCCTCTGTAAAGTGTCTGTTCATTTCCTTGGCCCATTTATTGATTGGGTTATTGGTGTTCGTGGTGTAAAGATTTTTGAGTACTTGGTAGATTCTGGAGATTAGTGCTCTGTCCGAAGTGTGTGTGGCAAAGATTTTCTCCCACTCTGAAGGCTCTTTCTTCACATTGCTGATTGTTTCCTTTGCTGAGAAGAAGCTTTTTAGTTTGACTCTATCCCAATCATTGATTCATGCTTTTATATCTTCTGCTTTGGAGGTCATGTTAAGGAAATCTGGTCCTAGGCCAACATGATGAAGATTTGGACCTATTTTCTCTTCTATTAGGTGCAGAGTCTCTGGTCTGATTTCTAGGTCCTTGATCCACTTTGAGTTGAGTTTTGTACAGGGTGAGAGATATGGGTTTAGTTTCATTTTGCTGCATATGGATTTCCAGTTTTCCCAGCACCATTTGTTGAAGAGGCTGTCTTTTCTCCATTGCATGTTTTTGCCTCCTCTGTCAAGTATGAGATACCTGTATTTATGTGGGTTTGTCTCTGTGTCCTCTATTCTGTATCATTGATCTACCTGTCTATTTTGGTACCAATACCATGCTGTTTTTGTCACTATTGCTCTGTAGTATAGTTGAAGGTCTGGTATTGTGAAACCCCCTGCTTCGACTTCTTGCTAAGGATTGCTTTAGCAATTCTGTGTCTCTTATTCCTCCAAATGAATTTCATGATTGCTTGCTCCATTTCTATGAGGTCCGTCATTGGGATTTTAATTGGAATTGCATTGAATTTGTATAGCATTTTTGGAAGTATGGCCATTTTGACAATATTAATTCTGCCTATCCAAGAACATGGGAGATCTTTCCATCTTCTCAGATGCTCTTTAACTTCTTTCTTTAGCGTTCTGTAGTACTCAGTGTAGAGGTATTTCACATCTTTTGTTAGATTCATTCCCAAGTATTTTATTTTTTTTTGAGGTTAATGTGAATGGGATAGTTTTCCTAATTTCTCTCTCAGAGGATGCATCATTTACGAATAAAAATGCATTCGATTTATGAGTATTAATTTTATATCCTACTACTTTACTGAATTCATTAATGAGTTCCAGAAGTTTTCTGGTGGAATTCTTAGGATCTTCTAAATAGAGAATCATGTCATCAGCAAGTAGGGATAGTTTGATCTCTTCTTTTCCTATTCGTATTTCTCTAATTTCTTTGGTCTGTCTAATTGCTCTGGCTAGAGTTTCAAGAACAATGTTGAATAGTAGTGGCGAAAGAGGGCATCCCTGCCTTGTTCCAGTTCTCAGGGGGAATGCTTTCAATTTTTCTCCATTTAGAATGATGTTAGCTGTGGGCTTAGCATAAATAGCCTTTACAATGTTAAGGAATGTCCCCACTATCCCTATTTTTTCTAGTGTTTTGAGCATGAATGGGTGCTGTATTTTACCAAATGCTTTCTCTGCATCTATGGAAATAATCATGTGGTTCTTGACTTTAACTGGTGCTAGA
>JAJEJO010002516.1:0-17901 GCA_020662805.1 Glaucomys volans | reverse complement strand
TATTTTTCATTTCTTCCTCTTGGAATATTTTGTTGAGAATGTTGTGTAGGGCAGGCTTTCTCTTTGTGAATTCTTTAAGCTTTTGTTTATCATGGAAGGATTTTATTTCATCATCAAATCTGAAGGTAAGTTTTGCTGGATATAAGATTCTTGGTTGGCATCCGTTTTCTTTCAGAGCTTGAAATATGTTTTCCAGGCCCTTCTTGCTTTTAGGGTCTGGGCTGAGAAATCTGCTGATATCCGTATTGGTTTCCCCCTGTAGGTAATCTGATGCTTTTCTCTCGCCGCCTTTAAAATTCTATCTTTGTTTTGTATGTTAGGCATTTTCATTATAATGTGCCTTGGTGTGGATCTGTTGTAATTCTGTGCATTTGGTGTCCTGTAAGCTTCTTGTAATTGATTTTCCATCTCATTCATCATATTTGGGAAATTTTCTGATAATATTTCCTTGAATAGATTATTCATACCCTTGGTTTATATCTCTGTGCCTTCCTCAATCCCAATTACTCTTAAATTTGGTCTTTTCATGATGTCCCATATTTCTTGGAGGTTTCGTTCATGATTCCTAACCATCTTCTCTGTTTGTTCGACTTTGTTTTCAAGATTAACTATTTTGTCTTCATTGTCTGAGGTTCTATCTTCCAAGGGATCTATTCTGTTAATTATGCTTTCTATTGAGTTTTTAACTTGGTTTATTGTTTCCTTCATTTCCTTGTTTCCTTCAAGAATTTCTCTTTGTTTTTTTCTCAGCACTTCTATCTCTTTATTGAAGTGATTTTTTGCTTCCTGCAATTGCTCTATTAGCTGATTATTCATAGCCTGAATCTGCTGTCTCGTCACATCATTCTCTTCTCGGATCATTTTAATTATGAACATTCTGAACTCCCTTTCTGTCATTCCTTCTACCATGCTGTCTTTGGGTTCTCTTGATATATTCTCTAGGCTTGATTGGGACACTTTCTTCCCATTTTTTCTCTTGCTGCTCGTGTATCTTCCCCTCTAGTAGTGTGAATCAGAGGGAATGCAATTTCCCTGTGAAGACTTAAAGTGTCCCTGCAGATTTCCAGTAACTCACCTGTTGCTTGAGAGGTGCTTGATCAAGTGGTGACCCAGGAAAGGTGCTGTCCCACTACCTCCAGGTTGGGAATAATCAATGCTTCTGGGCAGAGGCAGCTTAGTGTTGATAGACAATTAGATACAGCAAGGTGGTAGACTCCGGGCCAGGGTGTGGACCTGGGCACTAGACCAAGTTGGGGTGGTGTCACAGAACTGTGCTCGGTGATGGAGACACTGGGCTTGAGAGCCCAGGCTGGCCTGAAGTCCTCGCTGGGGGCTCAGGCGGTGGCAGGTGGTTGCTCTCTCCTGGGGACACTGTAAGCTGGCGCCAAAGGCCATAAGCTCCTCGCTGGAGTCAAGGACCCCAGCGGCTCCTGGCCAGACTTTTCCAGGAGCCGCGGCGCAGTGGGTCGGAAGACCGGCCACGACTCTGACTCCCCAGGCAACCGGAGATGGACTCTCTCTGCCAGGGAAGCTGCAAAATGGCGCCGAGGGGTCCCAACTCCCTGCTGGAGTTAGCGATCCCAGAGGCTCCCGGCCAGACCTCTCCAGAAGCCGCGGGAGGCCCCAGGCAGCCTGAGATGGTCGGTCTCCGCCTGGGAGGTTGCTGGCTGGTGCTGGAGCCTGGCCAGTGACTCTAAAGCCGCTGCTGTGGACCTGCACTCACTTGCTAGCTGGCGCAGACCCAGGTCGGTGACTCCGAAGCAGCTGCAGGGTCCGGCGCTCCCGGGTGGTAGCTGCCCGTGGCTGGGCCGAGCCCAGCCCGGCATAGTTGGTTCCAGAGCGGTGATTGGGGACCCCTTATATGTGATTTGAAAGACTGGCCACAGGTCAGAATCCCCAGGTAGCCGGAGGCGGTCCCTCTCTGCCAGGAAAGCTCAGCTTCGAGGCCTGGGAGGTTGCTGACTGGTGCCGCAGCCCGACCAGTGACTCTAAAGCCGCTGCTGTGGACCTATTCCTCTCACTTTTGAATCATTTCATCTTTGAAAATTCTATCATTGTCTCATATGTGACCTTTGGGGAATCCCTCAGTTCTAAATCATAACATTCCACAACTGGCCCCTAAAATAGTCATGAATTCTTTTTGTTTCATCTCATTTGGAAAGTTTTATTATTTCACTTCAATTCTGAAGGATAGCTTTGCCTGATATGGTAATCCTGGTTAGCAATTATTTTTTTTCAAGACTTGGAATACATTATTTCAATTCCTCATATCTTTTACATTCTTAGCTAAGAAATCAGAAGTAATTCTGCCTAGAATACTTTCAAATTTGACACAATGCTATTTTTTTTTGAGTCTTTTAATATTCTTTTCTGTATGATAGGTGTTTAAGTGTGATGTGTCCTGAAGGTTCTTTTTTGATCTTGTTTATTTGGGGTTCTGAATGTGTCCTATCTGGACCCCCTCTCACTCCACAGGTATGGAAATTTCTCTAAAATATTTCATTGAAAAGTTATCCATTCCTTTAGCTTTAATCTCAGTTCTTTACTTCCAGTGAGTCTTAAGATTTGTCTCTTAAAGTTGCCCCAGATTTCTTTATATTGTGATCATGATTTCTTATTTCTTCTTTTTATGACTGACTGACTGAGTTTTAAAGTTCATACCCCTTGTCTTGAATCCATGAAATTCTGTCTTCTATGTGGTCTAATTTATTGGTGAGTCTTTTAACTGAACATTTGATTTACTTAATTTTTCTTTTTCAGGATTTCTATATATTCTTTATTCAAAATCTCTCTGATTTGAAATGCTCTTTCATTTCTTATATTTTCTCTCACCTTTCTTTCCTTAAATCATCATTTAATTCATTGATCATTTTAACCATTAAAGTTTTTAGTTCCTTGACACTTCATTTGCCCTTGAATCTGTGGGTTCAGCTCTTGGTAAATGAAATATTTTTGTAGATGTCCTGTTAGCATGTTTGCTCATGTTATCTTGGATCCTGTTTTGTGGGTCTGTTGAGATGGATTCCTCTTCTTGTGGTTATGTGAGATTCATTTGAAAGTAGTTAAATCCCTATAATATGCCTCTGACTTAGCTTCAACACATTCAATTAGCATGTTAAAATTTTTAATTCAATCATTGGTGCCCCTTTGAAAGAAGAGAGTAGCCACTCATGCAATGGTAATTTAACAGCAAGCCATATATCAACCTAATGTCCACAGAAGTTATTATTACTGACCACTACAACTCTATTGATCAAAGAGTATCGATTTATCATGGGCTGGGAAAATTAAGGGTTAATAGTAGTACATTAAATTTTATTGGAAAAAAGAAATAAAATGGGCAAATAAAATATAAAGAGATACAATATCTAAGGAAAAAATAAAGAGTGTGGTGAAGGAAATGGAGACACCAGTTAAAATGACTTAAGTATGAAGAATGAAGGACATAGGAAGGAGATGTCCACTACAGAGAAGAAAAGATATATTAAGAGATGATCCAATTAATTGGCAAAATACACAAAATTAGAGATAATTCTGACTAAAACACAAAATTTGGGCAGACAGTAGGAAACAGTTTTTATCAAGTAGGTGATGCAATACCTGTCCTGTTCAAAAATTTTTTTTTCTTTCTCAGGTTTTTGAAATAGAAACCTTTTCCTCCAGACTTTTGATTCCAAAATCTTCTGAGATGAAGATTGTCTTTTCCTTCCTATTTTAGTGTCCCCTCTATGCCCAGACTGAGTCACAGGTTGGGCACTCACCAACCCAGGGAACAGTACAGTGTAAGTGGCTGTTGGTCTTGTGTATTTTAAAGGGCAGGGTACCAAGAACCAGTAAAATATGTAAGTGAAGAAAGGGGGAAAAAGAAAAAAAAATACTGCAGTTTGATACGCAAAGGTTAACTGCAGGGATTTCTTGTTTGACGCATAAGTTCAAACTGTTTTGCTTTTTTTTTTTAGCTTCCTTCTCTCCCTAATTAACTGTCTTTGCTCAGGGATGTTGAAGATTTCTCCAATTCTAATTTAGCTTGCTGTTGCTGAGCTATGTGTAAAAGTATGTGTATGTGTGCACACACACACACATGAACATACTATGTATATACACGTATATACACACAATGTTGAACATACTACATTGAGTCCTACATATAAATGAACAATGTAGGGTAGTTCATACATAAGCATAGCATAATTTGGTAGATTTTGTGCTCCAGTAATTCCCCATGCCCCCCCCTCTTTTCTCCCTCTAGATCCCCTTAATATATTATCTTGTTTTCCTTTCTATTTCTTTTTTCTGTCTATAATCTTTATATAAGCAAAAACATTGTATTTCTGACTCTCTGAGTCTGGATATTTTTTAGCATGATGTTTCTAGTTTCATGCATTGACCAGTAAGTGACATACTTTCATTCTTCTTTATGATAGAAGAAAATTTATTGTATTTTTTTATCACATTTTCTTTATCCATTTGTCCCTAGGGGGACATTTAGGTTGTTTACATAACTCGGAAATTGAGAATTGCACTGCTATAAACATTGTATCACTACAGTACACATATTTTAGTTCTTTTGGGTGAACACCAAAGAGTGGAAGAGCTTGTTCACGTGGTGGTTCCATTCCTGGATTTTGCAGATCTTTGTTTTGCTTTCCAAAGTGTTTGTATCCATTTTCAGGCCCACCAAGATTGTATGAGTGTACCTTTTTGCTGATATCCTTCAAAGCAAGTATCATTCTTTGTATTCTTGTTGGTTGACATACTAACTGCAGTGTAATGATATTTCAGTGTAACTTTGATTTGCATTTTCCTGATCACCAGGGATGCTGAGCATTTCTTTTACATATTTTTAGGTTATTTACATTTCTTCTTTTAAGGAATGTCTGTTTAGTTAATTTGCCCAATTCCTGATTGTGTTTTCTGTTTGTTTGGTGTTAAGGATATTTTTGAGTTCTTTTAAAATCTGGATATTAATCCACTGTCAGAAGGGCAGCTGAAATAGATTTTCTCCAAATCTCTAAGCTCTTCATGCTCTTCTTTTCTTTGCTGTGGAGAAGCTTTTTATTATGAAGCCATCCTATTGATTGATTCTTGGTTTTGTCTCTTGACTTTATATATCTTATTCAGGAAGTTGGTACCTGTGAAATATGTTAGAATCCTCACCCTATGTTTTCTTCTGGCTGTTGCAGAGTTTCTAATCTAATTCCTGTATCATTGGTCCACTTTGAGTTTACTTTTGTGGACGGTGAGTGACAGTAATCAAGTTTCAATCTTCCACATATGAATATCCAGTTTTCTCAGTGTCCTTGGTTAAAAACTAGTATCTTTTTTCCAACATATGTTATTGGCAGCTTTGTCAAGTACCAGATGACTATATCTGTGTGGATTTGTCTCTGTATCATTGGACTTCATGCCTTCTTTTTTGCCAGTACTACGGTATTTTCATTACTAAAACTCTGTAGTATAATTTGAGATCAGGTATTGTGTTGCTTCCAGAATTGTTCTTATTGCTCAGTATTGCTTTGGATGCTCTGGGTCTTTTGTAAATTTCGGGACTGATTTTCCTAGTTTTGTGAAGAATATCATTTGTATCTTGATCAGTATTGCATTAAATCTGTAGGTCATTTTAATAATATTAATTCTGCCTCTCCAAAAACATGGGTGGTATTTCCATCTTCTATTGTTCTCTTCCATCTATTTCTTTAGCATTCTATGATTTTCAGTGTAGACCTTTGCACTTACTTGATTAGATTTATCCCTAGTCATTTTGAGTTTTTGAGGCTCTTGTGAATGGAATTGTTTTCCTGAATTCTTTCTCAGAAGATTTATTATTACAGTACAGGAAACATATTGATTTTTGCATGTTGATCTTGTATCCTGATACACTCATAATTTTTTAAAAATCTCTTCAACAAGTCCTGTCTTTCTTTTTTGGGGGGGGAGGGGACTTTTAAGAATAAGATCGTGTCATCTGAGCTTGTTTTCTGCTCAGATTGTGACTTTGTGGAACAATAATGTCTGCTTTGCTTAAATTTGGTGTTGGATTAATTTGTCTCATGGAGGGGAGGTCTCCCTTCCCCACTGAACCACCACTTACTGAATGCTGCACCTGTCTGTTGCTTCTTTCAATGCTTTTTTTGATGTAGAACCTGATATTTTGGGTATCCACCTGTCTGCTAGCTCTTTGAAAGTTTCCCACAGTCTTCCTACCTGGTATTTTCTCTGTAGAACTGATGTTTTAATTGGTGCTCAGGGAACTGCTACAATATTGTGGGTTCCTCTGCATCTTCTATTTTCCTAATTTTCAGTACTTCGATCTTGACTATACTAAATGCTTTACTCCATGCCATGGAATGTGCTCCTATTTGGGTCTTCTTGGATATTTTGATTAATAATCTCAGAAAACTAGGTAAAATCAATGTCCCCTTGTGCAGGAAATATGTGTACTGAGATAGTTGTCTCTAAAAGTATTGATTATATATTATTGAACATCCTATAGCTCATCTGCATGCATATTATATAAGTCCCAGAAAATTAATTCTTGCCTGTGGACTATTTATAAAATTTCATTGTATATGTAATTCATGTTTTAGGGTTATTCTATGTTTTCAACTTTCTGTTAGTCAATATTTAAAATTAATTCTTATTGATATCAAGTCTGGGTCAAATAATACACTCAGTCCTAAACCAACATTAGTTGTTATTACCAAGTATGTTCTATTTCTCAATTTCCAACATACAAGAGCTCAATTGTTTCAGCCCCTTATCTTCAGAATCTGCATCATTCCTATGCTCTCCTTAAATCTAAATAACTAGTTAGTACCTAAACTCTCTCTCTCTTCATGTTTGTGGTGTCTTATTCAATTTGTATCTTAAGAACAGGATGAATTTCAGCATGAATTCTTTCTTGTACTTTTTTCCTAAGCCAAGTTTCCTGTTGCCTCACATCTGAAATACATTCTGTCTTTAAAATTCATTCCCTTTTCTGTACTCTTTTTTATACTGTGCTGCCATATTAACTTTTGCACATTTTCCAATTCCTAATGAACATTTGGTCATTCCTAAGCCCAGTTGAATTCTTTATCAGAAGAAGAAAACATATTTTTGATTTAAGTTATTTTATCTTCCATGATATAGCCCTAATTTGTCGGTTTACCTGTTTCTATCCATTATGATCATCTTTATCTACAAGTTAGAGAGTACTCAATTACCAGTGCTTAAAATAGTGGATTTCTTCATCTTCCATACAAGGAAGATTTGTGGTGGGCCACCCTTAGGGTTAATACAATAGCCCAGAAACATCGGAGACTCAGGTGCCTTCTAATTTTCTTTCACCATATGTTATGGTTGCATTTGGTTTGCCCCCAAAAAAACTCATATTGAAAGTTGGTTCACAATGTAACAGAGTTGAAAGGTGCTAGGACAAAATAAATCTCTGTTCTTTATAAATCATCCAGTTTCTGGTAGCTGTTAGGCCAACAGAAAATGAACTAAAAGATGGTACTTAATATACTAGTTCATATCTCCATGATTAAATCTTGCAAGCTCAAAATCATTTGTCTTATCTATTTATGTGTCTATATTTCAAGTAGAAGGTAGGAAAGAGAAGTGTCACCAACAGACTTTTGCTTTTCTTTTATTGTTAAGAAATATGTTGCATGTCCTGTTTGGACAAAGGATCGTGAACAGAGTCTTTAGGCAACTAGGAGTAAAAGGGTAGGAAATGGACATTTGATCAATTAATCCATAGTTTACCATATTTCACAGTAGCTTTTTATAATATTGTATTCTTTTGTTTCTATGTTGGCTTGACTTTCTAACCATCTGATTTCTTTTGAAATCATAATTAAATACTAAGTTGTGAAATAAGTGTATTGAATTATTTCTAGGAAAAAGGCAATCCACAGATTGAATTTACCACTGAAGCCTTACTAAACCTTGTGAATGATCTGTTTGGAGCTGGGACAGAGACAACAAGCACCACTCTGCAATATGGACTCATTTTCCTATTGAAGCACCCAGAGGTCACAGGTATGACCGCAGATGCTGAGCAGGGTGAATTTCACAACAAAATTTTGGCAAGACACTGCTAGTATCCTTCATTTTATTTATCTTGAGGAAGACTCTTTATTGCAATTTCTGTGCTGCCAGTTATTTGTCCAAATTTAACAGAGGAATAAAAATATGAGAACATTGCACAGTAGGGGACAGTGTCTGAGAGAAGTGAAGGACAGCATGGGCAGTAGCAAAGCAGTGGAGCTCTGGTCATGTCTGGATCCCACTGGGGAGTGATTGGCAGCATGCAACAGCCAGTATGAGTGGGCCTAAGACTACAAATTGGTCTTCTGAAGGAAAAGCCTCTTGAAATATTAACGGTGTTCTTGCAAGATTCCTGTGGAAATTGTTCCTTATTCTGAAAATTTCATGCTCTAATGCTGGATAGGGAAAATCAAAGTTCTTTATGGCAGTGTAAATAGAAACTTCAGAAATTTGATGAAGTTGCAGGTATGTTACTACAGTCTGAGAAATTTTCCAAAAGGTTAGAAAACTAACTTTTTCTTAAGTGTTGTTACTTAGAAGATATGCCTAAAGAAATTTAGTTATTCCAGAAGTATGTTTCCATTAATTTTATTTTTCATGAACAACTTCGTTTATAAATATACCTTTAAAGTTTTCCAGTTATGCACAGCAAAACAGAAGCAAACACCATCTTTTCCTGTTTCAGGACCCAATCAGTTCTACTATACAGTAATTATAGTGGAGAATTTCTCCTTTTAATATGGAGAAGAGGAAAATAGGAAACAGCCAACAAAACTTTAACAAATGTCTGAAACACAAAGAGCAGAAGGAAGCATCATAAGTCAGCAGAGAGGATCAAGCTGTAGCCTATATGGGAAGAAGTTGTATTAGAGTGGAAAAGTCAATCTTTTACCTAAAAAATTCCATAAGGCTCAGGATTTAGAAGCACCAGATATCAAAAATGTTAGGAGAAATCGAGGCAGTAAACAGGAGCCCCTCTGTGTTCACGTGCTCTCTACAACTCCTTTGAGCAATTGCTTTCCTCTCATAGGAAGAGAGGTTTGTCTCTAGGGGGACTGAAGGTAAGAGGTTGTGCAATCAATTTTAGAACATCAAAGTAAAGTTAAAAATCATGTAAACTTTCAGAAATAAACCCTCTCTTATATAAGAACTTATTAATCAGAAGGGCATCAGAGTTCTAAAGAGCAACTCTTGTTTCATGTGTTAATGGAAAATCTAAGAGTCAGTTTTGATGGCACAAGCCTATAATCCCAGCTATTGGGAGGTTGAAAGAGGAAGTTTAGGCAAATTCAAGACTAGCCAGGCCAGCCAGGCTATTTTTCCCTATTCAAAATAAAACAAAAGGGCTGTGGTGGTGGCTCAGAGGTAGAGGGACTCTTGGTCAATCCCCAGGACAAACCAAAGGAAACAAAACACAAAAACAAAAACAAGCACAGAACCAACCAATCAACTAATAAACCAAAACAACAAGGAAACCAAAAAATCAACAAAAAGAAAGGAAACATGTTTTCAGATCCATCTTTGCTACAGAATTTATTCTTCTTGTTCATTTTCACAAATAGATATTACAGCATGCATTCTATCCAAATTTTGAAATCAGGGCAGAGACAGTCACAGGTTCCAGGAATCAGGAGGCTTTAGTGATAAAGATGGGAGTTGAAGGGAGGGTTCTGGGCAACAGGACGAAGAAACAACCAGTTGTCAATATTAAGTAGATAAAGCAGATGTAACGGAAGATAAGGAAAATAAAAAAGAGAATCTGAAGTTTAAACATTTAGAAAATTATTACTAAGAAACTAGAAAATTAGGAATTGGTATAAGTTGTTGAAATATAAGTAAAACATGCAATTAATGAAACACACACATAGTTACTTACCAGTGAACATTGTTTATGCAACTGTAGAGGTGCAAATAAAATATATTAATATAATAAAAAATTGTGATGAAAATAAAAAGGAGCCTAGAGGGAAATATGCGAGGGATGTGGTTGTGCATATTTATTTATATGTATTTTTATGGAGTCAACAAGGATCTTAATCTTTCTTATCAGTATATCATTAGAAATTTTGTAAAATTTGATAAATCAAGAAACCAAAATAGGGCATTATTTAGAAATATGAACATTTGAGAAGAAACTTCTAGAATGATTCCAAATGACTACACTTGAGGAATGAGAGATTGAAAAGGGTTCCACTGAATACCACACACAGACTCATACACAAACATAGAAATACACAGATACATGCATACAAATAGATTCATTAGTAGAATTTAATTTTATAATCTTATATTATTTTGGTATAAATTTAATGTTTATTCCTATTTTGCTTTCTGCAATGATAATACTTAATTATGTAATAACCTGATATTTTGAAATATTTTATCATTTATATCAATATTTGATAACATACATGCTAGAATTTTAAGCTTATGAAGTTTGTAGATATATTTTAATACCTCAATGTAGCAGAGTCATAAATGTATGTGAATCATACATTTATGTATGTGTATGTATGTATGTATGTGTATCAGTATTTGTTGATAGGTATTGATAAATAGACATCAATATATATAGAATCATGGTCATCTTTTTTATATGTCCCTAAGTACTTGTTGCATATAAGTTATGTTTCTAATATCATTTGGATAACCCACGATGCTTCATATAACCCTGAATTATTTTAAGAAATGTACTATTTTTCTTTTTTCCATTAGTTCTTATTTATATCTTATCAGATAAAGTCCAGGAAGAGATTGACCGTGTGATCAGCAGACACCGCAGCCCCTGCATGCAGGACAAGAGCAGTATGCCCTATACAGAGGCTGTCCTGCATGAGGACACTGAATACCATACACAATGTATCCAGAGATACATTGACCTTGTTCCAACCGATCTGCCCCATGCAGTGAACTGTGACATTAAATTCAGAAACTACTTCGTCCCTAAGGTAAGATTGTTTTTCCCACATTGAAGTCCCCAAATTTGCAGTTATATCCCAATCCTCTGCCAACCCAAGGGAGAGAAGTAGAAAATTCATCCAATATAGCACCTTGATGGACTCAGTGCTGAACCAGACTAATCATGAAGTTCCATAACTGTTCCTGATATCCAGCAATGTGAATTTTCTATATTTGTTCTGCATCTTCAAGATTCTTAATTGTATTCTCAGCTCTTTACATGTCCAAATGAATTTTTAATCAGTTTACTAATTTCCAAAAGCACTCTCCTGAGGTAGTTTTCAGCATAATATTAAATCTATAGATCAGCTTGGAAAGAATTGACATCTTAACAAGTTGAATATTTCAGTTAATGAATATTGTATATATTCTCATTCTTTGTGTGTTTTCTTTATTTTTTTCCAATAACGTTTTGTTTCTAATGGAGTGGTTGGCACACTTTTTGAAAGTTTTTAATTAGGTAATTAATATTTTGAAAGGTATTATGAATTTTGCAATTTAAGTAATGCCTTTTCCAATGTGATGTTCCTGGCATATGGACATATTGCTACAGTTTTTTTTAATGATTTTGTATCTATAATCTTAGTAACTTTTTTAATCATTGGTAATAATTTGTGTTTAGATTCATCAGAATTTCTATGTACATTATCTTGCTGTCTTGTTAGTATTTATTTATTATTTTCCATTTCTAGTTACCTTAATTTCTGTTTCTTACATTATTTCACTGGCTGGGATTGCCAGAACAGTGTTGAATAGAAGTGGCGTGATAAACATGTTTTTATTGATTTTTAACTCTAGCAGGAGGTGATGGTTTAACATCACACTACCGAGTGTGATGTTAAATAACATTTTGGTAGATATTCTTGATCAGATTAGGGAAGTTTTCCTTTTTCTTATTTGTGTTGGATGTTTTCTTATACCGTGTCCTTTTTTAACAGTAATGTACAGTTTTATGAAATGGATTCTCTGCATCCATTGGTCATGTGTTAATGGACATGTACTTTGGTCTCTTCCTCCACTAAATATGCATATTATAAATGTAGACCATCAGCAAAGTTCTACTTTTTGGTATATACACCAAGTGGAAATATGAATGTCCAATAAATTCTCATTACACAGTTGTTTCTCACAAAGAAATTTTGCAAATTGCCTAAAGCTTATGGGTAGTGTAAAAAGGCAGTTGTAGTATTTGGCATGTGAAATGTGGATGTTCGTGTCATCATAGGGCAATATCTGAATTATTTTATTGATAAAAAAATGCAGCAGCATGTTTTAATTTGGGTGAAAACATGAGCCCACTAAGAAGTTGCATAAAGCTGTTCCATATAGGTTTATTTGCCTTACATCCACAGAATAATTATGAAGGAACATATCACTAATGGGTGGCAACAGTTGTTTCTGAAAAGTTCAAATTGGGTTCTGTGGTAAAGTGAGAGGGAAACTTAATTTTCACCATATATTTATTTTGATACAATTCCATATTCTATGTTTTTATTTATTTGTGCTTCTTTTTATACATGACAGTAGAATGTATTTTGGGTGCCCTTTAACAATAGAATGGATAAAGAAAATGTGCCATATAAATGCAATGGAATATTACTCACCCTTGTCCTATTTTTGATGAAGTTATAAGTAATGTAATGTAAAATAAATTCCCTTTCTTTTTTTGCAGTGCTGGTTATCAGACCTAGGGTCTTGTGCATGCAAGGCAAGCACTCTACTACTGAACTACATCCTCAGCCTACAATGGACTCTCTTATGTATACAGTCCAATGAGTTGGGACAAGTATATGCAGTGATGTAGCCACACAACAATTAAAATATAAAATATTGCTCGACATGATGGTGTACAACCATAGGCCCTTCTACTCAAGAGGCTGAAGCAGGAGAATGGCTTGTGCACACAATTTTGAAACCAGCCTAAGCAGCTCAGTGAGAGACTGTGTCTATGTACATTGTATTTCCCTCACCCCATAAAGTTTCTTCATCCTCCTATTACAGCCAACCACACTTCCTCACTTCCAGGCCCTGGTGACCATGGATCTGATTTCTGTACCAATGGTTTTGGTTTATCAAGAGAATCATACAATAGAATATGACATAGAATAATATATAATCAAATCTTTTATCTCTGGCTGTTTTACCTTCATTTGTTCTTTCTACCATACTCTTCTGATAGATGCAAATTTTTTTGAAAATTTTTTATTGGCATGTGATAATTACATAGAATACTATGTTTCATTGTGGCCAATTCATACATGCACATAAAATAATTTGATCAATTTTATTCCCTAGTATCTTCCTTTGCCCTCCCCTCTCCTATTCCTTCTCCTGATCCCTCCCTATACCTTACTGTTCTCCCTTATATTTTTATGTGTCTGGTTCTTTAATGTAGAAGAATATGTTTTAGATTCATTTTAATTTACTTGTATTAGTAGTTCATTCCCTTTTGTTACTGAATAGAATTCCATTATAAAGAATACCTTGAATTTTTTATTCACTCATAAGGAGATGGATAATTTTGGATTTTTCTAGTTTTTGCTTTTTAAATATAAGCAATATGAACATTTGTGTAAAAAATGGACTATATTTCCATTTCTATTAAGGAATTACCTAAGGCCAATATTATTGCATAATTTTTTAATTTTATGATAAACTGATAGAATCAGTTCAATATTTTGTTTTATAATTTGTGCTTTATTTTCTATGTAAAAAATATATGTCAGCATAAGATTGCACAATTTGCCCTTACACGTTTTCAAGAATTTTAATAGTTTTAGCTCCTACAGCTAAATTGGTGATTGATTTCAAGTTAATTGTTTGTGGCTTGAAGTAATGATCATGCAATTGGTTCATTTCTTTTCCTTCATTTTTTTGAGACCAATTTCTCTCTGCTTCATGGGTTGGTTCCAAACTCCTGGGTCCAAGCAATCCTTATGCCTTAGCCTCCTTAGCAGCTAGGGCTATAAGCACATGCCAACATGCCCAGTCTATTTGTTTCTTTATGAAAAGTGTTCAATTAATACATTTTTTGAAATTATATCTGTCTTTATATCCTCAAGAAACATTTGCATCTTCAGGATCCAACGCATAATCCAATACACTCCTCTCTCCATTATTCTAAGTACTTATAGTCAGCATACTAAAGCAATACATGAATATCCATGTATATAGCAGCATAATTCACACCAGTCAATATATGAACCAGGGCAGGATATCCATCAGATAAATGAATAAAGAAATATGGCATGTATACACAATAGAGTTTTATTCAACCATAAAAAATGAAATTGTGTCATTTTCAGGTGAAAAGATGAAATTTGAGAGCATTATGTTAAGGAAAACAAGTCAAACTCAGAAAGTCAAGGGACATATGCTAGCTATTACATGTAGAAGTTAGCAAAGAAAAGGAAAAAAATCAGTGGGTGGGGTGTTTCATTAAAATTGAATAAAGATCAGTGGAGAAGACAAAAGAGACCAGGGGATGTTTGGAGAGGAGGAAAAGGGGAAGCACAAAGTAATAATACTGGAGAAAGTATAGTGTTACATTATGTGCAAGTGTAAATGTAAAACAAAACATCCCAGTATTATGTATAATTATACCAATAAAATTTGGAAAAAATAAACATTTTCACACACTGATTTTAAACAAATATGGAACATATAAAAAACTTTGGCATTTATTTATGACTATCACAAAATATTGGAAAATTATTTATATTTTTAAAATTTATCATCAATTTTGCATTTGGGGGGACCTAGGATTCATCTAAAAAAAAAGAAATCCCCCCACAGTTCTAAGAAGACTTAATTTTGTGACAATGTTAAACACAATGAACTGGTTTTTTGCTGTACCTTTTATTATCTTAGAAAGGTCTTATAAACAGTATCTTGGATATTTCAAGAGCCAAAGAGACCCATTTTAAAGCAGAATCCTATACAAGATGTGTGAAAACTGAAGTAATAAAATAGAGTACTGATGAGGAGCAGACATCAGCATGCAAACATGATGAGGAGGAGAAAAAATAGTTTGGTGCACAATACTCAAGTACTTGCTATGTCAAATGTTACTGGGGGATAGGTCCTAGTCACTGGCCTTAAACTCATGCATTTTATTACTTGTTTGGGTAACTGGAAATATCACTGATCTTCTTTGGAAAAGGGTTTCTTATCTATAAATCATAATTGTTGGATCAAGTATATTCAACATTTTGCTATACTCTATGACTTCATTACAGCTTGGTTTATCAGTGTCTCTTCATTGCAGGGCACAACCATAATACCATCACTGACATCTGTGCTGTGTGACAGCAAAGAATTTCCCAACCCAGAGAAATTTGACCCAGGCCACTTCCTGGATAAGAGTGGAAAATTCAGGAAGAGTGACTACTTCATGCCCTTCTCAACAGGTAATAGAAATTTGTTTCCACTGGTACTCAGGGAACAGGACACCTTCATGGGATCAGTGAAACTTGCACAATGCTCATTTTGGAGCTGGTAGAAATGTTCTTTGCATATGATCAATAGCAACACTCCCAGTGCCCATACACTGTCCAAGATCAGTCTACAAGACATCATGGGACTGTGTACTGGGCTTTGGATCAATTGACCTAGTTCCTCCAAAGTAAGAAAACCACAGAGAGGGTACCTTGAGTCATGACTCAAAATATAACACTGTGCTCCCAGAACACTTCTCAGAAGATGGAATTAATCTCAACTGTCCACATCTGCCCTGTAAAAGTTATCTAACTCCACAACTTTGGTGAGTATATTCCACATGGTGCCTCTCATTCCTCTGCTGAGTTCTGGGTATGGTAAGTGTCCACAGCAGTGCATGGGCAGCAAAAGTGTCCCGCACCCCAGTTAGCCAAGCAGATTGATAAAGAGATTTTTGTAACCCAATATGACTAGTCCTGTGGGAGAGAGAAGAAAGGATTGGTTGTTCATGATGGCAATGGGAGAAAGGCCTCCTACCGGTTCTCTCTTACCACATAGTGATGCATAAAATGGAGTGAGTCACATTCAAATAGAAGAAAGGACACTAAAGCTGCCTCATCAGAGGTAAAGAAAAAGAAACTGAAGAACGGCAGGGCATTTTTACATAGGCAATTGACCATAGGAATATTTGTCCCTAGATATTTGCTTCTGATCAAGGATTCCAGAGCCTTCTGACTGGTCAATGAGGGTCAGCAAACATTGGGAGTGGGGCAGATTATCCTTTAAGGCCTCTAGAGCACCTTGATGTCCCCACAGCTATTCCTCCTTGGGATACGAGGCCCTTCACACCTAAAGTGTGTTCTGAGTCTCTAGCATATCATGGCCCAAATTTATTCTTTGGCTCTTCAGACTTGCTTTTAGGTTTTAGGTTTTGCCCTATTGATACTAATATGACAATGACTGAGTCCTGCCTTAATGGAACTCCTGTTTAAGAAGGCTAGACAAATAGAGAGTAGTGAGTTCAATAATACAAGCTTTATTGCTGAGAAAACCAAAAAGGATAAGAATCTACAGCCTGAAGGAATCACTAACAGTGTTAAAGAAAATGACATTTCTCCTAGGATCTGACAGAAGTATGAAATGCATCTTAAGCAAAAGGAACAGAATGAGATAAAGCTTGAAACTGCTTTGTATGATTTAAGGCTGATGAGACTAATCAGATCAGAGGAATGGGAGGAAAGATCATGGAACTTCAGACTGGGAACAGGGAGCACAAGTAATCAGTGTGTGTTTCTGGGAAAAGATTGAGGGAAACATGAAATGTCAAAAGAATATTGTTAATGTATGCATACTTAATGTAGTTCTTGGAATAGAGCTAATGCTCAATAAATATTGACTGAATGAGCAGTGCTGATAAATTATTAGGTGGCTAACAATTGTGTCCATCCTTCTACCTAATCAGTTGTCCTTTGTATTTACTCATTTAAAATATTTTTTAGTTGTAGATGGATGCAATACCTTTATTCTATTTATTTGTTTATTTTTATGTGGTGTTGAGGATCCAACCCAGTATCTCACCCAACCTAGGCAACACTCTACTATTGAGCTACAACCCCAGCCCTATATTTACTCTGTGTCTGTCCAGCCATCCATTTAATCATTCATGAAAGAGTAACTGCATTCTTCTTGTACCAGTCAGAAATATGCTGTTCAAGGAGTATTTGCCCTCTTACACTTTTTTTTCTTTTTCCCTCAGGAAAACAGATTTGTGCAGGAGAAGTCTGGCCCACATGAAACTGTTTGTATTCCTGACCACCATTTTACAGAACTTTCACCTGAAATCTGTCATTGACCCAAAGGATCTTGATGCCACCAAAGTAGCCAGGGGATTTGCATCTGTGCCACCTGCATACCAGATCTGCCTCATCCCTGTCTGAGGAAGACCAGTTTTTAGCTGCTGCTATGCTGTCATCTGGAATCTCCTCTTTGGGGCATGCTCCACCTCTTTCCCTATCAGGAATGTCTTCTCTGACCTGCGTCTCAATACCCTATTCCTTTGAATTCCAGTGAACATCCAACTCCCGTTGGAGAGAGTTTCCTCACTTTTCATGAATGCATACTTCTTATTCCCATACTGTAACACTTGCATTAGCCACTCTGTATTTTAACACTTTTATGAATTTTTACTATGGCATCACTTACTTTTTTTAAAATTTTATTTAATTTTTTGATTCATTGAGCACAAATGGAGTAGAGCAATTGTTTTTCTGGTTGTACACAAAGTAGAGTCACCCCATCTGTGCATTCATACATGTACACAGGGCAATGATGTCTGTCACACATTCTGTTATTATTCTTACCCCCCAACCTCAACCCCACCCCTCCCTTCCCTCTATGCTCTCTATCCTTTCTCCATTCTTGCCATCATTCCACCCCACATTATGCATCATCATTCACTTATCAGAGAGACCA
>JAJEJO010002515.1:12808-55473 GCA_020662805.1 Glaucomys volans | reverse complement strand
TCCTTCATGTCCTTGTTTCCTTCAAGGATTTCTGTTTGTTTGTTTGCTTGTTTTCAGAACTTCTATCTCTTTATTGACATGATTTTTTGCTTCCTGCAATTAGCTGATTATTCATAGCCTGAATTTGCTCTCTCGTCACATCATTCTCTTCTCTGATCATTTTAATTATGAACATTCTGAACTCCCTTTCTATCATTCCTTCTACCATGCTGTCTTTGGGTTCTCTTGATATATCATCTAGGTTTGTTTGGTACACTTTCTTCCTGTGTTTTCTCATGTTGCTCGTGTATCTTCCCCTCTAGTAGTTGTGAATCAGAGGGATTGCAATTTCCCTGTGAAGACTTAAAGTGTCCCTGCAGATTTCCAGTAACTCACCTGATGTTTGAGCGATGCTTGATCAAGCAGTGACACAAAAAAGGTGCTGTCCCACTACCTCCAGGTTGGGAATGATCAATGCTTCTGGGCAGAGGCAACCTGGTGTTGATAGACAATCAGATACAGCAAGGTGCTAGACCCCGGGCCAGGGTGTGGACCTGGGCACTAGACCATGTTGGGATGGGGGCAGAGAACTGTGCTCAGTGATGGAGACACTGGTCTTGAGAGCCCAGGCAGGCCTGAACTCCTCGCTGGGGGCTCAGACAGTGGCACGTGGTTGCTCTCTCCCGGGGACACTGTAAAATGGTGCCAAAGGCCCTAAGCTCCCCGCTGGAGCTGGCAACTTGCTCCAGGCCAGATCTCCTCAGGAGCCCCTGAACAGCAGCGCCGGAAAACCAGAGCCCAGCCGTAAGCATTCAGGCAGCTGCAGATGGTCGCCCTCTGCCAGGGAAGCTGCAAAATGGTACCAAAGGGCCCAATCTCCCTGCTGGATCTGGCGACTCCAGCTGCTCCAGGCCAGACCTCCCCAGGAGACGCTGCACAGTGGCGGGGAAGACTGGACCTCAGCTCTGAGGACTCCCATCTTTTATATTTTTTCCTACTGATGGGGACCTCTATTTCAAAGTTGGAAAGACGTTGGTATAGCAGGGCTCCTTACCTCACCTGATTTTAAAGTGGATGCTTCTGATGATTACCAATAGGGATGATAATTGCTGGAGGTTTTTGGTAGGTACATTTTACCAATTTAATGAAGTTATTCTTAGTTTACTAAGAAATACAACTAGAAAATGTTGAACTTGAATGCATTTTTTAAATCTGTTGAGATGATATATATTTTCTTCAATCTTATTATGATGAATTAGAGTAATATATTTTGTCACATAAACCCATCCTTGTGTTCCTGGGATAAACTGAGTTATGTGCATTACCTTTATCTAGATTGTATGATTCTCTTTGATAATATTCTTATAGCATTTACACATTTATGCTCATAAGGTTGGTCTGTAATTTTTCTCAGTTTTTCAGTTGGGTACCAAGGTTATACATAAAGTATTCAGGAAATTTCTATTTTTCTGTACTAGGGAGGAGACATCTATTTCTTGAATTATCTTTTCTTTGAATCTGTAATACTCTCTAGACCTAGTCTTTACATTGGTGAGTAAAGCATTACTTCTTTAATGGTTATAGGCATAGTCAAAGTTTCTATTTGTTCTTAAATTTGTTTTGATAAATGAGAATTAACAATTATGAGAAGATATCTATTTCACTTAAATTTTCACATTTTTTAATGATGTGGTTAATATTCATATTTGTTCCATGTGTATTTAAGAAAAACATACTCCTTAACTGTTGACTTCCTATTTATCAAATCTAGTTTGTTAATTATGCTGTTCAAATATGCTTTACATTTAATATTTTTTTCTGACTTATCTCTACATTTCTGTTAGAAGTTTGTTAAGATCACCCAGTCTAAGGGTAAACTGATTAATTTCTGTTGGTAATTCTGTCAAGTTTCTGTTTTATAAGGTTATACTACTGAATAAATTCCCATATGGTGAGCGGGTCAGAGTGTAAATTGACACTCTCTTGCTGAAGATGGAAGAGATCATTATGCAAGTAATTAGTTGAGACAAACAACCATCTCAGCAGAATCCAGGAACAGAAATGGAGTGATCCAGGAAAGATCTACAGCCTCTTATCCTTACCTCGTCTCACCTCTTATCAAATGGTATGAGTTCCCATGACATATACCAGGGGACCACAGGGTTTTCTAAGAATGTTAAACCAGCAGAACACTGTCATCTAATACTGAAAGGGACAGAGGTTGGATGAAATGGGAAAAGATGGTTAGACTCCCCAAATTCTATAAACAGGAAAGGGATGTGAGTCTCCATGGGCCAGACAGTGGAACATGGAACCTAAAAGGATATTGTTTCAGGGCTTGAAACCTATGGAATCTGCATTCCTGTATTTTGAACTTGCTTCAAGCCAGTGAACTTTTTATTTCTTCCAATATTTCCATTTTCAAATGGGGATGTCTATTATATGCCTGTCTTGCCACTGTGCTTTGGAAGCAGACAGCATGTTTTCTAATTCATAGGTCCACAAATAAAGAGGAATTTTAATCTGTGGGGATCATGCCTAAAATCACACCCACACTTCAGCTAGATGATTGAGATGATGTGATTTGGGACTTTTGGAAACCATGGTATTTAGTTGACATTTTGGATTGAGAATTGATGCTGGATTAAATGAAGACATTAGGGGATATTGGAATGGGATGAATGTATTTTGCAGATAGGACATGAATTGTAGGTGTCCAGAGAACTGTCTGCGGTGGGTTGGATAGTATCCCTGCTTTCTCCATAAAATGATATATGTTAGTATCCTAGTCCCTTATACTTGTGATTGTGGTCTTGTTTGGCATAATCTTGGATAACAAAATTCAGTAAATGTCCTCAGGATGGGGTCATTCTGGATTGAGGATGGGCCCTAAGTTCATCACTGGTATTCTTATAAGAGGAAAAAGGAGGAGATTTGCACAAAGACATGGCAGAAGGCAATGTCAAGATGGAAGCAGAGTTTTATTAGAACAATGTGTCTACAGAACAAGGAACACCAAGAGTCATCAAATGTATTCCTCCTTAGATCCTCAGAAGGAAACAACCTACCAAAGCTCCACTTTGGAATTGTGGTCTCCAAAGTTAATAGAATAAATTTCTCTTATGTCACCCAGTTTGTAATAATTTAGTATAGTAAGTCACCCAAGGAAATTAATACACTTGACAAATATTGTTCCATTCTTTTATCTTCTGTATTCTATTTTTTTAGAGGTCATTTTCAGGTCTTTTTTTTATTTTTTTATTTTTACAGACTTCATTTTGATTCATTGTACACATATGGGGTACAAATTTTCATTTCTATGGATGTGTATTCATATCATTCTTGTTAATCACACATGTACATAGGGTAATGATGTCTGTCTCATTCCACCATTTTTCATACCCTCCTCCCCCTCTCATTTCCTCTACATAATCTAAAGATCCTCCATTCCTCTTTCAATCCCCACCCCCACCCCCACAACCAGATTCTATACCATCATCCACTTATCAGGGAAAACATTTGGCCTTTGTTTTTTGGGGATTGACTTATTTCACTTAGCATGATAATCTCCAATTCCATCCATTCATCTGCAAAAGTGATCAACACTTAGTAATTAGAGAAATGCAAATTAAAACAACTCTAAGATTTCATCTTACTCCGATTAGAATGGCTATTATCAAGAACACAAATAATAATAGGTGTTGGCATGGCTGTGGGTAAAAAGGCACTCTTTACATTGCTAGTGGAGTTGCAAATTGGTATTGCCACTCTGGAAAGCAGTGTGGAGATTCCTCAGAAAACTTGGAATGGACCCACTTTTTGACCCAGTTATCCCACTCCTTGGTTTATACCCAGAGGACTTAAAATTAGCACACTACAGTAACACAGCCACATCAGTGTTTATAGCAGCTCAATTCACAATAGCTGGACTGTGAAACCAACCTAGATGCCCTTCAACAGATGAATGTACCATTTTTATTGGTACAATACATTAAACCCTTACTTTAAGAGCACCACCAAAGACAGGCTATAAAATGGAATGACTAAGACCTTTCCAGTTTATTTGTTAAGTAAAATCTCTTGGACAATGTTCGAGACTAGTTTATTCAATCATTTCAAGACTGTATTATTTAAATTTTCACACTATCACATGTTCTTGAACAGAAAGGTCCCTGTGCATCATGTTTTCTGTCAGCATGCAATTTTTTTTTTTTTTTTGCGGTGCTGAGGATTGAACCCAGGGCCTTGTGCTTGCAAGGTAAGCACTTTACCAACTGAGCTATATCTCCAGCCCAAATTCATTTTTAAATACTTCTCAGTAAAGATAATAGCCAAGCTGAAAAGATTCCAAAAAATTTCCCCTTGATTTTAAAATTTTGTCATTTTGTTAATATTCATAAGCATCCCCCCCCTCCCCCGAAAATCTGTTGCCTGATATTTCTGGGAACTTTAATCAAATTTGGTGATTCAATTAGCTTCATAGAAAAAAAACTGTCAGAAGGGTTAGCATGCTGGAACAATAGGCCTATCAGAGTCCCTCAGCGCCTCTTCTCCTGGAAAATATGAAAAGCACCATGAGGGGGAGAAGAAATAAAATTGGACCCAGAATCTAGTGGGAGGGGGGTGTTTTTTATTAACATGCTGATGATGAATGAGAAATTTAAAATGAGTGTTATAAATGCTGTCACTTCTAAGGCTAATTATCTGTAATGGCAATATGTCTGTGTTCTATGTAAATAAGAACAGAATGAGACACATCTGTCATAATGAAGTGTGACACAGGAGGGATGAGACTTGAGCTTTCCTTTTCCTCGCAGTGAGTTTTTGAGTAAACTTGCTCTCTAATTAATAAAGTGTTCAACTCTTTGAGACACTCCTGCCAAGACTTGGATGGAAACAAAGAAGGTTGCTTAAAAATTTTATGGGTGAGTTTTTCATGTGGATTCAGCCTGATTAGTTCACATCTGCTCAGCCAAGGCCATGGGTGTCCCATCTGCAGCCACCGCTGCCATTACTTGTGCAGAGGCACAGAGGCCTGAGGGAGCTGAAGACTAGTGCCTGACATGGTCCTGGTTTACTTATATCAAAAAGGTAATGTGAAAGAAATTCCTCTTTCCCCCCTGCTCCTTCTGCAGCTAGAAACTCTCACCAAACTTACAGAACGATCTGAACCTGACCTTTGCTTCCTTCTCTTCTCTCTCCAGTAACTTCCATGCTGCCATTCTGCTGGTTCTTTCCCTTTCCCATAAACATGCACTTCTCCGCCACCTTCAATAAGTAATTAGCAGAAAACAAAGCCCCCTTTGAATCCTGCTTATCCTTTTGGCAATGAGTTCCTCAGATTCTTACTTTCTTCACACTAGACTCACTGAAAGGCAAACACATTCTCATGGCTGTTTTTTTCCTTTGTTTTTTGTTTTCTGGGGTTTTTTTGTTTATTTTTGAGGAAAAGGAAAAATAAGTTTTGTTGCTTTGCTAGCAAAGGAGAAACACAGGGGACTCCTATTCCAGAGGCTGTGATTCTGCCCATCAGCAGGAACAGGGGACTTATAAAGAGATGATTCAAAGGCTGTATTCCATGTATTCTCTGTTGGAGTTGTAATTCACTTTTTTATTTGGGAGATAGTCATTTTTTCCGCGATCTTCTGATACCACCCCCAAAGTCTGGATTACTTCATTCTTACGGTGGATGTGTGCTCAAGGACAGATAAGTCTTTCCACCTAAAATGGAAAGAAAGCTAATCCTGTTTCCCCTGAGATTAGGGAGGGGCAGAGATTAGGGAAGAGCAGAGAGAGAGGAAAAGAAAGAAATATGTTCTTATGGTTTGGATGTGAGATGTCCCCCAAAAGCTCACATGTGAGACAATGCAAGAAGATTTGGAGGAGAAATAATTGGGTTATACCCCTAACCTAATCAATTATTTAGTCCCTGATGGGATTAACTGAGTGGTAACTGGAGGCAGGCAAGGTGTGGCTGGAGGAAGTGGTTCATTGGGGGTGTGGCTATGGAGTATATATTTGTAACTGGCAAGTGGAGACCTCTCTCTCTGCTTTCTGACCACCATGTTGTAAGCTGCTTCCCTCTGCCACAATCTTCTGCCATGATGTTTTGCCTTACCTCACGCCCTGAGGAAAGGAACCGGCCTTCTATGGAATAAGACCTCTGAAACCGTGATCTCTCAAATAAAATTTTCTTCTCTAAAATTGTTCTGGTCAGATCTTTTAGTCACAGCAGCAAAAAAAAGATGACTAGAACACATGTCCATTTTAAAAATAAGTTGCAGTGGCAGAGCAGCAAGGACAGTATTCAAAGCATAACATTTCCCCACTGTCAATTTCTACATTCCATCACTATGGGAAAAAAATGAGTGATTTCATCTCCAAGCTGCTTCCTGCTGAAAGAGGGCAAAGTTGGGGAAGTAACCCAAAGTCCTTGTTCTCTATCAGGTGGGACGTGGACAGTTAAGGGTATTCAGCAAAGCAGTCCAGAGGTCCACAGTGGTAGATGGCAGGTCACTGGACAAAGGAAACACAGGGGAGGGATCATGCTAAGACAACAATAAACAAGACAACAAAGCATTACTTTTTTGTAAACAATTAACACAAAAGCAATTAGTATTTCAGCCAATCTTGAAAACCATAAAGACAGTAACTCATAATCGTATCAGTGAAAACACATCAAGTTTATCAATGTAGGAGTTTAGGAAGATTTGTAGGTCTATGAGATCAGGCTCAAATTAACTCAGGACAAACTTGCAACTCTAGGGTCCTTTGTGATCATTATTATTAGGCACTCTCACAGAAGAATCCTTCCTTTATAGCCTCCAACTTTACTTACTTTTGGCCTCATGCTGGAAGTCTGGAGCTCACCAATGTTTAATGGGAGGATGGACAAGGGAGACAGAGGAAGAGAGCAGAACTAATATCTAGCAGAACTGGGTCCCAAGGTCAAGGGAGTAAAGAACCCCTAGAAGAGAGGGCTTATCAACAGAGTCAGGTTATGCTGGGAAATGTCAACCAAGGTAAGTGCTGAAATATAGCTAGCACTATCCTTAGCAAAAGGATTTCACAGGAGGTCAGGTAGACTCCAGATGATATTATGTGTTCACTTTTTTAGATTAGAAAATAAATATTTAAACATATTTTCAAATCTTCCACATGTGGAATTGCAGCGAATATGGACCCCTCTGTAAACAATACATTAAAGGCTGTACCTTTTGATGATTTAGCCCAGATAACTGAATGATTGATATCAGGGAAAAGGGACACCTGTACATGATTTTCATCTAAAACCTTTACAAAAGTTTAGTGAAAGAAATTGAAAAACAGCATCACCATCTAATAGGCACAACCAATGATGTACATCTTCAGTTTGGACACATGCATCTTTGTAAGGCATCTTTTCCATTGTGACCACCATTAGAATAAGTTAAGAAAAGTAACCAAATTTAGAACCAGAACTTAAAACAAAGATCTTCAAAATCAATGTGGTTTATTCAGTCACCTATGTGCAAGAATAATAAATAAAGTAATACAAATGCTAATTTGATATTTGTCTCATAGTTTTTTAATTTGTTTCTGTGTAATACATAATACAAGTATATAATTTATAATAAATAAATATGAGTAGGTTACTATTTGGCATCAATTTCTTGGATATGATACCAAAAATTAAAGACAACTGGAGAAAATATTGATAAATTATACATCATCAAAACTGCAAACTTTGAGAACTGGAGTTGTTGCTCAGTGTTAGAGTGCTTGCCTAGTGTGTGAGGCACTAGGTTCAATTCTCAGCACCACATATAAATAAATAAATAAGAGGTCCATCAACAACTAAAAAAAAACTATTTTTAAAAAATTACAAACAGTTGTGCATCAAGGGACACTAAACAAAGTGGAAAGGCAACCTAGAGAATGGAATAAAATATTTTCAAATCATATATCTGGTGAGAGAATATATGCTTAAAACTCCCTGTAACTCACAACACAAAAAAATCTCAATTTTAAAAATATGCAAAGGACTTAGACATTTCTCCAAAAATGTACAAATGTCAATAAGCACATGTAAAGATGCTCAACATCACTAATCATTACACTCTAAATTAAAACCATGATAAGATATCTCTTCATACAAATTAGGATAGCTGTTATCTAAAAGAAAAGAATTGAGGAGTTACTGAAGATGTGAAGAAATGAGAACCCTTATACATCGCTAGTGGAGATGTCAAATTGTGCAGTAACTGTGAAACAATATGGTACACCTCAAAAACGTAAGCATGGAAGGCAATTCCACTTCTAGGGATTGAGAGCATAACTCAAACAGATACTAGCCCATCATTGTTCTCAGTAGCATGACTCACAAAGGGCAAAAAGTAGAAACAACCCAAATGTCCCTGATTGAGTGAAGGAACAAACAAAATGCAATATACACATTCAAACAATGGAACGTTATTCAGCCTCAAAAAAGAAGGAAGGAAGCTGAGACATGCTATATCACACGGATGAACCTTGATGATACTATGCTAATTGAAATGAGTAGGGCACAGAAGGGCAAATATCACGTTCTTCCACGTAAATGAAATATCTAAAATAGCCAAGCTCATAGAGATGGAAAGCAGAATGTGTTTGGGAAGGTATTCCTAGGGAAGACTGGGAAGGTATTACTTAATTATTAGAGTTTTTATTCAGGAAAACCAAAAACTTTGGAATTGACTGCACAGTAACCTGGGTGTACTTAATGCCACGCTCACCTGCACATTTAAAAACGATTTAATGATAACCCTTTTTATGTGTTTTACCACAATAAAAAAGTACATGACTAAAATGTATACACATCTAAATAATAGTAAGGATAGATGGCAGAGGATCTTCACTCTCAGCATGATTACATACGTTCAATTAATGCTTGTGGGAGGAAGAAAAGGAGGTTTATCTTAGAATTTAGACATGAATGCATGTTTTTATTCTACATATATGAATGATAAAGGCTGAGCACCCTAGAAGACATTAACTAGCTATTCTCCCAAAACATTTTCTCAAGATACATCCTGACGTTCTCCATCTTCTCCACCTGATTTTCAATTTTATAGCAGCTGCCAAATTTGCAAACACTACACGGGACTCCTAGTAACTGAGAAGCATGCTTCAGAGAAGGCAGTAGGAGAATCTTTACCCTTCTCCTAAACATAGCAGCTACATTCACACAGAAGCCATGATACTTGCTCCTAGAAGAAAAGGAAGATCTACCCAAACGTGTAATCCACTAAAGAAGGATGACAGTCAGACCAATGAAATAAGTGTTTTTGTGATTGACAAGCCACCATCCAGAGTCCAGTTTGGAAGAATTGCAATAAACAAGCTTTTTTTTTTTCCTACTCAGTTTTCTTCCCCCACGCATTCATATGTAGGATGTGATTTTAATTGAAATCTTTGGATTAAATGTTATGAACAGGGATATACACAATATGGGATAATGAAAGATATCTTCTAGAAGATAATGAAATATAAATCTTGGTCATGCTTTCAATTTAAAATATCATTCTAGTCCCTGGGCAAATGTCAAAGATAATAGACTTCTTCTATTGATTTGGTTTTTTTTACAGTCTTCTTTTATTAAAGATCACCTTCAAGATAGATAATATTTAATATGTGTGATGATAAGTCTACAAAGAAAAAGAAACATCAAAAGGCTGCTGTTAGAATATGTGACATTCCAGTATTTCAACACAGTAAAATGCTATTCATCTTTAAAGCAAGAAAGCTAATCTCCAAATATAGAAGTCACAGGAATTCTCCCTTAAGGAAAAAGTATTCTAACAGTAAATTCTTATATTAATATTAATGCATTTTATTTTTAAAAAATTGGTATCAGTAACTCTGCCTGCTAGGATACAAAATTTTAAATTATGGAAAGGAAATCAAATGCAATGGAAACAAGTAGGAGAACATGCGTTTTGCCAATATTTTAGAGTCTCCTCTTTAGAAAGTTCATAGAGGCAGAGACTATATTGCTTTGCTCATTTCTATATCCCCAGAACTTTTCAATAATCCCTAGCACATTGGAAGTATTTCATAAGCATTTATTAAATGGATAAACTAAAGAATGAAGTTAAGCAACCATTAAATGTTGTTTGAAGGGAAAAACAGGTCACACAACCATCTAATTGATTAACTCAAACCCCATTTCACTGCAATGATTTACTTGACACATGACTAGTTAGTGGCAGAGATTAGACTGAGACTCATCTTGTCATTTCTCTCCCCTGAAATGTGTGCTAAAAGGACTTAAGTTTGCACAGCAGAGTGGAGATCATCTTCTATAAATTCCTGTGACTGATCTCTTCTCCAGTTATTTCTCAACAGCTGAGATACTTGTTCCTAGAAGAGAAGGAAGATCTACCCACATGTGCAATCCATTAAAAAAGGATGACAATCAGACCATGGAATAAGAGAAGGTTGGGCATCCAACTTTCTTCAGCCCACTAGAAAGAAAGAGAGAAGGCAAAGCTTAAACAGAAGCAGAAAAGGAAGGAAGAAGAAGAGAGGCATGCAGGAAGAATCATTCTTATATGACCTGACAATTTGCCATGGTTTTCACAATTTTCTTTATTGCCTCTGAATTAATATCCTCTGGGATCCTTGTTAGTACCAACTTCCAATACCAAAACCCTGAATCAAATCATAAATATCAACAAAAACTATTTTTCTACATCAAATATATATCATAATATTGTGACTAAAATAGATACACTGCTAAATACAAAGCCAAAAGCAATACTCCATATACAGTCAGCCCTTTGTATCCATGGGTTCTGTCTCTGCAGATTTAACCACTCTCAAACAATCAGGAAAAAAATTGTATCTGGCAGCTCAGGAGGCTGAGGCAGGAGGATCACAAGTTCAAAGTCAGTCTCAGCAACTTATTGAGGCCCTAAGCAACTTAGTGAGACCCTGTCTTAAAATAGAAATAAAAAGTATGTATGTAGTATGTAGCTCAGTGGTAAAGTGCCTCTGGGTTGCATCCCCACTACCAAAACAAAACAAAACAAAGTACAGACCTCTTGTCATTATTCCCTAAACATACCATGTAACAACTATTCATATGACATTCATATTGCATTAAGTATTATAAGTAACCAACAGATGACTTAAAATATATGGGTTGTATGCAAGTCACATATCATTTTATATTAGGGATTTGAACATTCATTGGTTTTGGTATACTTGGAGATTCCCAGAATCAATTCCCCATAGATACCAAGGGACAACTGTACTCAGGATTTTTTTTTTTTTTCAATTACATGCTTTCTGGTAACAGTCCAAGTCTTGAAAACAGTAAACAAGTTTTGCTTTATGGGAAAAATAATTAAACGGAATTTCCTTTTTTTTTTTTTTAGCTTCCACATATGACAACATGCAGTACTTGTCTTCCTGTGTCTGACTTATTTTACTTAATGTAAGGATTACAAGTTCCACCCATTTAGGATGTTTCCTATCCTAACTGAAATAGATGATTCTTACTCTCTTTTTACAAATTCTATCCCTTAAGAATTACAAAGAATGCTAAATAAATGCTGGGGAGGATGTGGTGAAAGGAGCTTCCGTGCACTGTTGGGGGGAATGTAAATTAGTATTTACATTATGGAGAACAGTATGGAGGCTTCTCAAAAAACTAAAAATAGATGTACCATATGATACAGTTATCCCGCTTCCAAGCACATATCCAAAGGAACAAAATAAACCTACCAAAGAGTTAACTGCATGCCCATTTTTATTACGGCACTATTCCCAATAGCTAAGACACGGAATCAAGCGAGGTCCCATCCGGGGATAAATGGATAAAGAAAATGTGGTTTAGATACACAGTGGAATATTATTCAGCCATCATGGAGAATAAAATCCTGTCATTTGTACCAAAATAGGTGCAACCTAAGGCCCTTACATGAAGTGAAATAAGTCAGACATCGGAAGACAAGTTCTGCATGTCCTCATATGTGGAAGTTAAAAATACAAAAATCAACCTGAATGTAGAATAGTGATCCCTAGAGTTCAGAAAAGGAGGGTGGGGTGAATTGAGGGAGTCTGGCTCTGATCAGTCCACACTGTATGCATGTGCGGAAATACCACACTGAATCCCACTGTTCAATGCTAGGGCTGCCAAAACTCCAGCATATAGATTACTAATCCAAAGAAAGGACTTGGAGGACTTCACAGAGAGGGTTTGGACACTACTGATTACTCACATGCTCCTTGGCAGTGACCAGGACAAATGGGGAGCTGCACTGCACCTACAAGTGGGGTGAACCACCCATGCGCAGATGATTTCTTCAGATGGTTTATGGTGCATTCTTTACTACAACCAAGCTTGCTCCCCACCTGAAGATGGGAGACAAGGGAAGTGGGCAGTTTCCCTTCTCTGTTTCCTTCATTATCACATTCCTGTAGTCCTTCTTACCTCACCTCCAGGAATGACAAGCCTTCCTAGGTACTGACCTGAGTTTATCCCCAAACCCATCAATATGTCCAGCTAAAACATATTAATCAAAAATGAAATACATTTTAAACCATTTATAAGTTATGTTAACAAATGCTACTAGAAAAATAAAAGTTGAACTAAAAAGTTTGAAATATGTAAAGAAAGGCTTAAAGAAAATTAGAAACTTTTTGCCTCAAATCACCTTAGGGAGAAAGTGTGCCTTGTAATTCCCGTGTGAGAAAACTCACCATAAGCCCTTTTTAGCACGATTCTAACTCCTTAGTGGAAATCAATTCTTTTATTACTTCCCTGTTTAAAACCTGGCAGCAGCTTAAAATACTTTAGGGTCTTATAAGGATCTAACACAAAACCCTGATTTGAGCTTATAAATCTGGCTCCTGCCTGAATCTGCAGGCTACCCCCTTAGTCCTTCCATTTAAAGCCCCAAGATAACTGTGCCATCTCTCTCTCAGCTCTGACCTCTGTAAGATTCCTGGCCAGTCTGGGAATGGCTCAGCCTGGGACAGCTTCTCCGGGTTGATGTGGTCTGGCGCTTGTCAATTCACCTCATCCCTTCAAGAAGGCATGTCTGTGTTTCCTCTAGGGCACAGCTCATGACTGTGCATCTCTGTCCCTGGCATGTCTTCTGCACTGCAGGTACTACAAAGATTGAAGAAATGGATAGACAAAGGAGGTTTCACCAACAGAAGCAATGGAGCTAGGGAAGGAAGGAATTTAACGTCAACTGAATGTTAAAGAACAAGCATTCCACTATTCAACTCTTGGTTTTCCATGTGCTTTATTATGCAGCCTGTTTAAGTTACTAAGGAACGGGCCCAAACCTACCCATTTATGGTAAAGAGAAAATTTCAGTTTTATTTTTAACTCTATTAGACATATCAACATCCTACAGCATAAAATCTACACACATATTTTCTTCCTCCCACTAGTGACTCAGTCTTCTATGAATCTAATTTTCTGTTACTATGAGTGCCCTTTCTTGACACTTGAGCATTTTAATTAGTGTGAAGCTGATTATATTTTCAGTATTGTCAATATTTTTTAGAAAGAAGGGGGGAAACCAAGGAAATATCAAACCGTGGTAGAGTGGTAGATGAATTCCTTAAGGCCCAGGATGCACAGCCTGAACGGGTATTCTGGATTCAGAATTCAGAATCTGGGAACATGCTCTATGCTAATAACTAACAGAGCCTCTTTGCTTTTATGAAGCCTCCAATTCCCAGAAACCTCAACACATTACTCCATTGAGACTAACAGTTGACCTTCAAGGTCTCGAATTATAAGTCCACAAGGTACCAGTACCTGCACCCTGCAACAGCCAACAGATTTTTCCTGCACTTCTGCTCAAGTACAACTGAAAGACTGAGCTGAAACTTCCAATTAATAAGAAGAAATTAAAAATAATCACAATAATTATTCTAAAATCACAAACTAGATGGTCTCCTTTTCTTTTGTTCATCCAGTTGCTTTCGTGTCTCCCTTCAGTTTAGCACCATTCCAAAGATGAATTTAAGACATATCCTAATTTACTACTTATATGGATGTGGTCATCGGTGTCAGGGCTGCACTTACAGATGAGCAAAGTAGCCATCTGGTGTGACCACCTATGAGGTGTGCTTCCGTTCTCAAAAAGAACACTATTCCCTAGAGGCTGAAAACTTGAGACCCAGAATCTACAATATAACTTGCCTTCTTAGAAAATGTTACCAATATTGGCCTGATGTAATATGATGTTTTATAATTATTATTATTATTTTTGGTGGTACTGGGGATTGAACCCAGGACCTTGTGCATGCTAGGCAAGCACTCTACCAACTGAGCTATATACTCGGCCCCCAATGTTTTATTTTAAGATTTCATTTGACACCACTTCCCTATACATACAAGTAGGAAGGCACAAGGTACTTGAAGGGTCAACCTATTCTAGAAAAAGAAGACTGCTCCAAGATTGTATCATCTACTTTGCAGTTTGGGTTAGAAACAGAACTGGTTTGAATAGCACAGCTGAAAAGACTGCCTCGAAATTACTTTTACTTGTCTTATTATCAAGTATAAGCAATAATAAATAAACAAGCAAGTTTAAGAGCCTCCATATTCATTTCTTGTGGCTTCTAGAGCAAATTATCACTAACTTGGTGGTTTAAAACAACAGAAATTTATTATCTCACAGTTTTGAAGTCTGGAAATCTGAAATCAAAATGGCAGTGGGGCCACAATCCCTCTGGAGGCTCCAGAGAGGAATTTGCCCTTGAATTCTCCATCTTCTTGTGGTAGCCCACATTCCTTGGGCTTGTGCTGCTTCACTCCAATCTCTGCCTCTAGCTTCACTTTCTGTTCTATATTTCTGTATTTAAATTCCTTCTGCTTCTCTCTTTAAAAAAAAAATATGTAACTGCATTTAGGGCCCAGGTGGATAAAGCAGGATTACCTCTCTATCTCAAGATCTTTTACTTAATCACATCTTATAAAGACCTTTTTTCCAAACAAGGAGGCATTCACAGGTTCCAGATGGAGATGAGGATGTGAATATCTCTTGGGGGTCATTTCTTAGCCTATCACAGCATCAGTGGATGCGTCTTTAAGAGTCATGAATGATATTTTCAATGAGGGGCAATTTGGTTTGTTTTAGGATTGGCAACAGTTTTCATCATCTTTTTGACTGCTGCAACTAAAGGACCCAAACAGAACAATCATAGAGAAGGAAAAGTTTATTTGAGGGCTCATGGTTTCAGAGGTCTCATCCACAGAAGGCCAACTCCATTCCTCAGGGCTCTAGGTGAGGCAGAACAACATGGCAGAATAAAGCAGTTTACCTGATGATCAGGAAGCAGAGAGAGAGAAACTTCACTAGGAAAATATAAATGTCTACCCCAAAGCCACGCCTTCAATGACCCACCTCCTTCATTAATTCAGTTACCACTCAATGAATCCCATCAGGGGATTAATTCGCTGATTGGGTTAAGGTTTTTGTAACCCAATCATTTCTTCTCTGAACCTTCTTGCATTGTCTCATACATGAGTTTTTGGGGGACAACTCACATCCAAATCATAACACAACATAGAAAGAGAGAACAAGGATTTTTATCAACATATAGACAAGGCAAAGACTATACACTATCTAAATTAGTACCCTGTTTAGTAGTTGGTATAGAGAACAGTAGCTGAAAAACCAGCCTTACACAGGGTCAGTATGTTCAGAAGAGTGTCAAGTCCAAGCTGTTTCCTTCATTGTAATTTTTCTGCATTATCTCAGGATCAAGAATTACTTATTCTATAATTCTGGGGTCAACTTTCTAAGACATGATGAATCAAACTTTTTGACACATTTAATCCCTGTTAATTCCACCTATTTTTCAGGAAAAAAAGTTTGTTATAATGTTAAGAAAATACAAATACTCTCCTACCAAGCTTCCCATACAGTCACCCCCAAATCCCCTCCAGTATATTCTGTGACACTTTATCATTTTTCTATGTGTGCCATGATATAAGAAAGAAAAAAAAAAGACTGAAAGGCAATGATATACAAAAACAAGTGGGCTAAAACTAGATTCTTGTGGAATATCCATATTGTAGGAGAGGGCCAGTGAGGAAGAGGCAGAGGAAGCAGGTACCTGTATTCATAGACATGCTCCTCTGCATACAGTGGAATTCTCCCCAAAAAAAGTAGGTTTAGAGCAGGGCTTGCCAAGAATGAATGACAACTGTCCTCAGGGCAATAATGTCAGTGTTACTGAAAAGAGAAGTAGAGACTGAAAAATGTCCACTGAATTAGGTAGATAGAAATCACTAGAAACGCCAGCAAGAACAGTCCCAGTGGACTTAGAGGGAAAGGCCGCAAAGCAGGGAGTTGAGACATGAAGAGGAGGAGAGGGGATGTTCACAGAAAGAATAAACTGCGCTTTAAGAAGGTTATTATTGATGGTATTGATAGAAGTCAGTCAGGGGTGGAGGAAGGTCTTTTGTGAGGTTTAAGATTCCAGTGTGTTTGACCTTAAAGGCAAATAACCACTCTGGAAGGAGAATTTAGAGATGAGGATATTGTAACTACAGGTGAATGCATACACTTGATAGTGTTTTGGTTTGGTTTGGTTTGGTTTGGTTTCATCTGGGTTTTTTGTTTGTTTGTTTTCTCTGTTTGTTTTTTGTACCAGGAATTAAACTCAGGGACTCTTAACCACATTCTCAGATGTTTTTATTTTTTACTTTGAGGCAGGGTCTCACTAAGTTGCTAAGTTGCTGAGGCTGGCTTTGAACTTTCGATCCTTCTGCCTAAGCCTCCCAAGCTGCTGGGATATTGGTAAGCACCACCATGTTTTTTAAAGAAATTGGAATGGGGTGAGACTGTGCCCAGGAAAAAGGATTGGTCTTGGACAAATGTCTGCTGGCTAAAGAGAAAGGAGGAAAGAGTGTATCAAACAATTTTACCCATCAGAATTCTGAAAGTTGAAGTGGCTTAAGTTGAAGTTGAATATAACTTGGGATATCTCTTTTCTCTCTTTCCCGGGGATTTAGACTGAGGCATCTTTAAAATGAGGAAAGTCATTGAATTTTACAATTAGCAAATCATTCGCTACCTTTACCAGGTTGTTTCAGTGTTTCATTCAGCCGACAGTTATCCATCATCCTGGTGAATGGAACACTAGGCAAGGCAAGAGAACTAGAGTCTAGAGTTAGCTCTTTACCACAGTAGCTGTTTATAGGGAAGGCACAATTGGGGGCATATATTTTTCCAAAATGAAGGAGCTGGGTGAAATGATGGCTCAAGTCATGTCCAGCACTTACTTTTCTTTTCTTTCTTTCTTTCATTCTTTTTTTAATGTGTCCAACAAACAATGCTGACCATGGTATGAAATATCAGTAAGAGGCAGGGACTGGGAGCCCTCAAGGACATCATAGTGTTCAAAAGTAAACAATACCTAGTAAGAATCATCCTGGTGTGCTCCTTCCTGAGTCAAGGTCAGCTGTCAGGGGAAAGCATCAAACTGTATTTTTCAAGGGAAATAAGGTAATCAATTTCTGGTATGATTATTTTCCTACTTCTTCAGTGTCAAACTTAGCCTGGAAATGTCAAGATCTTTGACCACTGGATGCAGTTATTCCTCTGTATGAGAAATGTGAGGAAAAAAGAGTTAAAAATTTAGTGAATTTCAAAGTCATTAATTTGAATACTATGAGTATATTGTGAGTCAGTCCCTGGAGATATTTCGCACACCACACTAGCTGGAAAGCTGTGATTACACATGCTATCTTTTTTAGGACTATTTGAATAGACTCTGCCAAGTCTTGAGCCAAAAGAATTGGCTCAAGCCAATTCACGCATAATGAAGACTTTAGAAATTTGATATTTAAAAAGATATATTATTTTGTCTGATACATCTTCCTGTCAGCATATTCATTATAATGTGTCCCTTTGTTCTATTCAGAATTTCTAGCTGTCTGTTTGTACATCGGTTTTACACCTCCCACCACAAAGCTTAGAAACACTGACAAGCATCCTCAACTCTATAACGATGCAGTGTGAGGAGGAGGACATTTCTCTTGCTTTCATCTCCTTAAAATATGCACCCATAGCTAATGCATTCAGTTCCAAGTCTTCGGTATCTTGCCCCTACTTTTGAATAGACTGATTTCCAAGAGACCTTTCCTCACAACAGAGTGAAGTTGCTGTCAAAACCACAAAAGGTTCTATTAGAAGGAGTGTGGATTAATTCCAGAGGTGTTTCAAAACCACTGCAATCATCCTTATCAAAACGAAACCACATATGATTGTGGCATAATGAATCCCATTGTGATGTATAATTACAATGCACAAATTTTAAAAAAAGAAATACCACATGCTGGTAACTACTTACCTACCTTGATGAACTTGTCTGTGGTCACTTATCTCTTCTCCCAAAAGCCCTTACTTCTATCTAACATTTTTTTCTTGATACTAGGGATTGAACCCGGGGGCAATTAACCACTGAACCACACATCCCCAGCCCTTTTTATTTTTTGTTCTGAGACAGGGTCTTGCTAAGTTGCATAGAGCCTCACTAAGTTGCTGAGATTGATCTTGAACTTGGAATCCTTGGGCTTCAGCCTCCTGAGCTACTGGAATTACACACATGTACCATTGGGCCCAGTTTTCTGTCTCACATCTTGAACTTCCCTCTCAGAGACTGGAGTGGCTTCCTTCTTTCACTTTGCACTCATGACTGTGTTTCCTAAGACACCGATGGGCAGTTAACAGATTGTGGAATTTAGAGTTCAAGAGACCTGTCTGTTCACCTTTTTCCTGTCGTTTGCTGTGTAGTGTTTTAGCAACCACTGATCAGACGCTCAATGTATTTTCCTGTAAAAGGAAGATTAATAAAAACCTCCAGATCAACAAAGGATGCAGTATGAGAAACAAAGGAGATAGTTGACCAGGGAGCACTCTGAAAACCAATCCATGACTTGCTGCAGGAGGGAAGGCAAAGCTAAGCAGCCTCTGTACTGTCCTTCCAGGCCACAGGACCCTCCCTCTGATCCAGCACTACACCTGCCAAGCAGGCTTTGCCATTGCCACTCTGCCTAGGTCTGTGAGAGAACATGCTTCTGAGGTGAAGGGTGGCAGGTGCCAGCCCTGCTCCCTGTAAGCCTACCTTACCTCCAGGTGTACAGGAAATCACAGGTGCTCAGGCTGGCTTTTTTGAATGGTTTCAAATCACTAATCTTGTGCCTCATTTTTCTGAATCATAAAAGCTGAAATATTGTTCATTTTAAGCAGATGATTCCTGTTTAACAAGGAATCATCAAATCAAACAAAAATATGGCACTTTATATAATATATATACATTATATATATTTATAGGAATATATTCAGCCATAAAAAAGTATGAAATCCTGTCATCTGAGACAAGATGGATGGGATTGGAAACCATTATACAAAGTGAAATAAGCCAGGCATAGAAAGACAAGTGCTACGTGATCTCATTCATATTTGAAATCTAACAAATTCAATCTCATAGAAGTTGAAAGTAGAATGGGGTTACCAGAGACTGAAGAAAAGTAGGGGGAGGGAAAGATGGGGACATGTTGGCCAATGGGTTCTAGACTACAATAAGACAGGAGAAATAAGTTCTGGTCTTCTAACTCACAAGAGGGTGACCACAGATGATGACAATGCATTGTATATTTCAAAAAAATCTAGAAGAAAGGATTTTTAATATTTTCATCACAGAGGAATGATAAATATTTCAGGAGATTGTTATGCTTTCCCTGATTTGAGCATTACATAGTGTATTCTTGTTTCAAAACATTTCATAGTATCCAACAAATACATGCAATTTTTTGTATCAATTCAAAAAAGAATGTTTAAATGGTAATAAGTTCCAAGTTATCAAATGATTCCTACTTGTGTCAAATGGACTTATTAAGTCAACACACAATTCTTTCTACTTTGGGATCTGATATGAGACCAAATGCAGTCCATGAGTAATGGAACAGGACAGGGTATTTCTGAAATTTTTTCTCCCAAAAGTTAAGTGGCTACATCAATGTTACCTAATAAACTTTAATTTAAATTTTTTAATAAAGTTTTCAAATAATCTGAACCCAAATAGTTATCACTTCAGTCAAATTAAAATTCTAGAAATGGATATCCATTTCCTGTGGTGTCCAAGACTTCTTGGTTCTGACTGTGTCCATCACTGGAGTAAAAATACTGACTCATTGCAGCTTTAGACAACAGCACTCGGAGTCACCAGTGTGAATTGTACTGGGTAATATGTTTAACTTCCAAAGAAAGGACTATCAACTCAGAAATCAATGTTTTTTAAAATTTTTATTTGATACCAATCTTTCTTGTAAATAATATGAGATCATTTTGATACTTGTAATGGTTAATTTGAATTGTCAACTTGATTGGATTAAGAGATACCAATGATTGGGAGGCCTCTGGGTGTGTTCATGAGGGCGTGTCTAGGAATGACTGGAATGTGGGATAGTGAACTGAAGTGGAGCCCCTCCCTAAGTGTGCACGGCACCGCCCAATAGGATGGAATAAAAGCTGGAAGAACAAGGAAGCAGACGCAGATGGAAGTTTGGCTCTTCTTAAATGGATTCTTGATCACTGCTTTGATCATCTGAGGATATCGGACTCTCACATCTTCACTCTTCCAAAGTGATCTCTGCCAGTGATTCTCCATGTAGTTTCCAGAAGCCTGGGTCTCAGACTAGGGTAGCACTGTTGATCCCTCTTGTTCTGGGGCTTCTGCATCTTGAACTGCACAACTGATGGTTCTTCCAGTTCTCCAGCAGCAGACAGCCATTATGGACTATCCAGCTTCTGGTCATGTAAGCAAATCTAATACATCCCCTTTTATAATCATACTTCCTGTTGATTCTATTCCTCTGGAGAACCCTGACTAATGCAACACCCCATCACAGTTAGCCAATTGCTTCCTTTAAGAAATATTCTTGTATGAAAGATGGTGGAATGAGACTGACATCATTACCCTATATACATGTATGATTACATGAATGGTTTGAATCTACATCGTGTACAACCATAGAAACGAAAAATCGTACCCCATTTGTGTGCAATGAATCAAAATGCAGTCTGTAAAAATAAAAAATAAAATTTAAAAAAAATGAATGAGGAAAAGAAGGAAAGAGGATGGGAAGATGGAAGAGAAAAAGAGGGGGCACTGATACTTTACCAAAATAGGGCTCAAAAGAGACATAAGAGGGGAGACTTTTCAACTCAGTAAGACAGGTACGTTCTCTTTTTTATACTATTACTACCAGCACTTCACGTGGTACTTAGTGATGGCTCAAAAAAGGTTTGTAGAAAGTATGAATCAATAAATGAATGAACAACCACAAGGTTGTTTAAACTATAGCAAATACAATCTGAAAACATTAGGCGTCTTTCAAGAGGAAATCCTGATAAACGCATGGTAAATGATTTTAGGATAACTCGTCATAAATGGTTTAGGAATTGGCAGATCTCCAAACAAGAAATCCTGGAGCAATTTGCACCACTATAAAGTTGAAATAATTGTCATTTTCATGAAAAAAATAGAAAATAGCTGTGTTATATGTATTTGTGACTTTGGGGGATATTTTCATCTAAACTTAGATTTTCATTTTCTGCTTAATCTCTGTATAAACCTAGCATGATTATGCCAAGATAAAGAAATATACATTTAAATTATGTACTTTTTTAGAAAAGTGTAAAAGTTTTGAGGATTTTTTGTCAATTGGAGGGCAGCTTAATTTTTTAAATCACAAAACAGTAAAAATATGGAAACAAAAAAACAAGATAAAAAATTATTGGGAAAAAAGTATTCTTTTTTCTATCCGGTCATTTTTCATAGGATTCAAAGTAAGTGGTGCTCTATTGTAAATGGAGTTGTCCCTTTTATTGTATCAATTAACTGTTAGATTACCATCCCTATATAAGGGAAGAGGAATCAGACTCAGCACAGTGCCTATGTAGAATATATATATATATTTACACACACACACACACACACGAACACACACACGAACACACTGAATGAATGGATCAATGTATCATATCAGTGAATTGACTTTAAGTGACTGTTTAAATTTGAATAGCTAGAAAGTTCAGATTTGAATCTATAACTGGTCCACCATTCTTTCTACTGCATCATACTCCCTCTATTCTAACACACACAAGAAAACTTTAAGTTACTTGTCAGGTCTAATTATAGATTTTCAAGTACCTGATTACACTTCCCCTTTGCACACGTGAAAGCGTTAATTCTAGATTCTAAGGAATGTACTGAAATGATGTTCATTATGATTAAGATCTAGAAATTCTCTTGTCTTTCTCTCTTCCTTGAGTGTTCTCCAAGGAAGGCTAAATTTTACATTTCAAAACAGATTGTTCCCTTGTTCCATTCCTGGAACTTTTTCATTGTTGAGAATCCCAGAAATCATACATAGTCGTGCCATTGTGGGCTGAGAAGGAGTAGGAGAGAAGTAATTTGACAACAATTGCTTTAGAAATCAACGAGATAAATTTACAGACTGCATGTCCTTTTCTTAGTTATATTTAGTGTAGGAGAAAAAAAAACAGCAATCATGATATAAAGAGGCCCCCTCTCCTTACGACAGAGGGAATTTCATCCAAACACATGAAGGCTTCAACTGAGAGACTAAGAACACTCCTTTATCAGGCTCAACCTAGAGCTCAGACCATATAACAGTGGACAGAGATTATAGAGTACAAAGCACACCACCAAGTCCAGATTTTAACCCTTTCCATAATATTTTGTGTACTGATGAAGCAAGATTTGGGTAAACTACAAAGTGTTAATGCAGTTCTAGTCCCTGTTTTATGTCTTTCACAAAATGATGAGCTTGTTTTCTCCTACACTGAGATCAGAAGAAGCCATGTAGCATCATATTATATGAGATCATTTTATGAGATTATGAGATCACAGATGCTCTATGACTTAAAATGGGATATGTTAAAAATCCACCATCTATTAGAACAATTAGGTGTTGGTTTTGAACTAACCATCTCAGAGTTACTGCCATTAAGTACAGAATCTTAAAGATACTTTGCAGAAACTTTAGAGAGAATATATAGAACCTCCTCAACTTATGATGAAGTTGCATGACAATATATTAACAGTAAATTGAGATTTTCATAAGTGAGAAATTATTTAATGCACCACCAAACATCCCAGCCTAGCAACACAGCACACTGTGGAGGATTGACCCTTTTTCCTCACAGTCATATGGCTGACTGGGAGCTATGGCTCACTGCCACTGCCCAACTCTGTGAAAGAGAATTGTATTGTACCACATATTGCTGGTCCTGTAAAAGATCCAAGTTCAAGGTCTGAAGTACAGTACAAAGTAGTGTACAGGAAAAGGGGGTTTAAGAAGAACAAATTCACATTCATCAGAGAGAATCAGTAAGCAAAGGATTGAACAGCATCCTTTGATTTTAATCATTAGAAGGTTGTTGAAAACTTACTAAAGGTGTTTTGATAATGTGTGTGAAATGTTGGAGTTCATGAAATTTGAAATGGAAAATTCAAAGACTGGTAAAATCTAATGAGAAGAGGAGTGTTCCCAGGAAAAATGGCACTGAAAAGAAAAGAAAAGAAAGTAATGATCAGTGGAGTTAAGATCATAGAACATAAAACTAGAGGCACTGTTGCAACATCCCAAAGTGGCTGCCTGTGCAGGAAGCTGTAGGTGGGGAAGGTTCCAAAGTCTCCAGTGGATGTTATAGACAACAGGCCCATCTATTCAAACAGCAATGAGGAAGGAATGAGAGTAGTGGGTCACCTACTCTAAGCATTAAAAGACAACAGGCAATGGCGGCAGAAATGAGCAAAATAGTGCAAATTAGAAAATGAGGAACCTGATTGATGCTGAACAACCTCACCCTCCACCACAATCAGCAGCCTGAAATACCTTAGGTTTGGTAGAATAAGTCCTCCCCAATGGAGAGGGCCAAAAGAGAAATGGACCTCGTCATAAGGGCTGTGGTCACTAGGGTGGGAAAATCAGAAGTGTAAGATGTTCAGCTAAAGGATAGAGGGTATGCCTAGAAGAAATGATAGCTGATGAGGATGGAGTGGAAGAACTTGACAAGGAGCTGGGCGGGATGGAACTGACGAGCCTCAAATATCCCCACTCAGGCACATGATGTGTGGATGTCGGAATGAACCTGGAACCCCATGTGGTATTGGATCTCAAGGGAATAGGGCAGTGGGATTGCACTCCTAGTCTCCTGGCTCAGTTTCAGTGCTTCCTCAGAGGAAATGGTTAGAAGTAGGAGAGAGACGCATTGACTGTAAATTTTGTCCTTAGGCTGGTTAATCTAGGAAAAGTATCATCAGACACTAAGACTCGATGTCAGCATTTGCTCATCCTTTCTCTATCCTTAGAGTTATTCTTTCCCCCTTGAGTCACTATCATGGCACCTTTTTATAAGAATTGTTCTTACCTGTCAAATTGGCTTCTCTGAAGCCTGTGGAAGATGATCCATGCATTGTACCCAGATTCACAGAAGCTCAAGGACAGTAATGTGCCGTGAGGCAAGGCCGAGGGGAAGTCAGTGAATGGCTGATAGGATGGTCTACATGGGAGGAGATGATCATTAGAGCAGGTACATGCTTTGTTCCCTCATGCCCAAGTTATCTTATTTCCTTTTTTAAGTTTTACTTTATTTTTGATTGACTTGACACAATCGTACATCTTGAATGGGATTCATTGTGATATTTCAATACATGGCTATATGTGTAATGATCAAATTAGGGTAATCAGCATATTCATCACCTTCAATACTTATCATTTCTTCGAGGTAAGGACATTCAAAATCCTCTCTTCCAGCTATCTTATATATACATGTTTGTTATCTATGGTCACCCTACTGTGCAATAGAACATTACAAGTTTTCTTATTTCAGTACATCAAGGACTAAGAAGTGGTTTTTCCCACCATTAGGGTCTCCTCTTCTCTTTCTCCTCAAGCCCCTTTTCTTCAGAATTCTCTTGTCTCCACCACTATCTCCGTTCTTTAACACATGCCTTGACATTTATTAGGCATAAGTTTGATAGTACAGAAGTTTTCGAAATGTCCTTAGTGTAAAGGGGAATGACAGCTGACAGGCAGTGGAGAAATAGGCAGATCCCTGGACAAAGAGTAAGGCAGTTGAGTGTGAGCCCTAGCTAACTCCATGTACAGTCATGCGTGCACGATGACATTCCAGTCAATAACAGACCATGTATCAATGGTGGCCCCATGTGGTTATATTACCTAGTAACTGCATAGCTGTTTTAATTTGTCTTAGTTGTTCTAAGTACAGCCAATGAGGGTCACACAGTGACGAAAGTGATGAATGTTGCTTTTCTCAGAATGTATCCCTGCCATTATCATGCATTACAGAATTAATTTTATGGTTTGGGGCAAGTTACCTGACTTCTTTACCTCGGTTTCCATGTCTTTCCAAAAAGATAATATCCATTCAGGAGGAATTTTGTTGGAATCAAAAGATGTTGGTTCAAGCACTTTTGAAATGATAAAGCCTATATTATATTGAAGATGTTAGGGAATATAGTAAGTAGAGTAAAAAAATGTCCAAATGGGGGGCTGGGGTTGTGGCTCAGTGGTAGAGTGCTTTCCTAACACGTGTGAGGCACTGGGTTCGATTCTCAGCACCGCATATAAATGAATAAATAAAATAAAGGTCCATCAACAACTGAAAAAATATTTTTAAAAAAAATGTCCAAATGGAATGTGGATATTCATAGAAGAGAACACACTCCTCACACATGTTACAGCTGATACCTTCCTGATGATTTTACTCTTTATGTGGACATAGAAGCCAGGTGCTGTGGTGCACACCTGTGATCTCAGCAACTCTGAGGCTGAGGCAGCAGGCACAGAAAGATGTATAATCACAATTCCCTACAAATTGTCTCAAAGTCTCTTTCAGGTCAAACAGGTCCACATTCTCCTCAGTAATATTTTATAAGTTAAAACTGCAAGTCCAAAGGCTTATTCTTTATTTTCTCTATTCCTAGTAAAAGTCTTCAGTAAGGAAGGAGTCAAATAAATAATTTTATTTATTGAACCACAGCCTGGGTAGAAAATTTCACATACAGATAAGAATATCTTATAAATCTTTAGCCCCAAAGTGCTTTAGAACTCAAAAACAAAGAAACAATGAATGTCATGGTGAGAGTTGTACTTGTTCATTTATGATGCTCTTAAAACCCCTTATGCTATTATCGAATCCCTTCCAACTCCAAAATAAACTGAATATGTGAATTTTTGAATTGCAGCAAGTTTTCCACACTTGTGAATAAGTCAACTCTGTTACTATTTTATAACCTGAATAAAATTGCAAAGGAATGCTGATTTCAGTCCAAAAAAGGCATTTTATCAGAATTCTTAGAGCATTCCTTACCCATCCATACTTGTGAATCATGGGTGCAAAAACACAGACAGAAAAAATTGTCAGAAAATGTAAATGTCTTTAAAAACACCTCTATGTAAGAAATCATTAACATAAAATGGTGAGGCAAGTAAAAATGAATTGCATAGATAACGGCAAAACAGACATTACTCTTGAAGCAATTTGACTAGGATTTGCATTTATTTGAATGAGAGAAATAATTGCAAACATGTATCGAATGTTTGCTTTGCCATAGATAGCTGTCGTCATTATACCTTTATTAATTCATTGAATCCTCACAACACTATGAATTACAATTACCTCCAATTTACAGAGGCACAGAAATATTATCTCACCCAAGCTTCCCAAATGGAACTTAAAGCCAGGATTTACAGCTGGGGCCTCTGCCTTGAAAGGCCATGTCCTTAGACACAAACAAAACTGTTTTCAGACCCTCACTTGATGGGAAGAGGAGTATTTATTTATTAAAGCTGTGGCATCCAGAGGATACCAGAAAGGAGGTGGATCTCATCCCTGAATGGGGGCTCTGAAGGTAGCATGCCTCAGTGAGTAATTGGTTAAATGGTCCCTTCTCAATTTCCTTTAAAAGTTCATATAGCCAAAGAGAATTTCTACATTTAAAGAATTAAAATCTCTGAGGAAGTTGCGAAGTGAGAGATAACTTTTACTCCACAGGGAGTTAAATTCTAGAAAGTATTTAAACCTATATACCAATGTTTCCCTAGTGATTAATGATGATTGTTGAATATAAGAAAACAACAATTAATGATTGTTGAATATAAGAAAAATAGATGAAAAGAAAAGAAAGAATGTAACGATTTCTATAAGTAATTTGGTTATGTTTTTAAAAAAATCTAATGGACTTTCAGACAGAACACAGGAGATAAAATACTGATACAGAACCCTATGATAATTCTGGTATGGTTAAAAATAAGTAAATGATTAACCAAGGCAAATAATACATTGCAAAAGTAATGTATTCCTGCTCTACAGAAGCAAACTGATGGGGAAAGAGAGAAAGAAAGAGAACAAGTTGGTAGCTGATTTACCTTATAAAACCAATAAAACAATTAGAGGAAGGAAAATGTTGTACTAAACTTTTCCCAAGGGAGTTGACGCTTCTAATCCAGACCATGGTTATTTATAGCAATGTTTCTCAAAGTGTGGTTCCCAAACCTGGAAACTTAATAGAAATGAAAATTTTCTGATCCTACCCAGACCTCCTGATTTAGAAACTCTAAGCAGGCCCCAGCCATCTTTAACAAGTTCTTTAGGGTTTTGATACACCCTAAAGTTTGGAGCACTAATTTATAGTTTCATTTGACCTGGAGGGCCCTGCTTCGCTAGCCAATTTGTACTTAAAAAAAAAATCCTTTATTGAATTAAATGTTCCTCTGAGAAGTATCTGAGACCTCAATTTCCACTTCAAAAGAAGACTATAGCCTTCTGCTTATGTCCAAAATGGAATAACAGAAACTGGATTTATCATCCCAAGGAAACAACAACAATAACAACAAGGGGGTGGGGAGAGGACAGGGGGAGGAGAGAAAAGCTATGAAAAAAAACAGGCAAAGTAAATTTTTTACAATCATAGACAGCAGGTAACAAAAGACAGTAATTACTAAGAGACAGAAAGCAAACATGGCGAGCCTCTAATTGCCCCAACTTCCTTTCTTGACAGAGTTTCTAGGGTATGATGCAGGAAGAGGGAACCACAGCAGACCCTAGCATACCTATATCCAGGATAGATGAAAAACTAGCAAACCTAAATGCAAAATGGGAAAAGTTTTGAACAGATACCTCACCAAAGAATTTTCACACAGGTGACAAATAAGTGCATGAAAGCACATTAATCACTAGGGAAACAAAAAGATCACAATGAGATATAGCAGCAGATCTATTAAAAATGACTGAGATGAAATAGAGTGACCATACCAGGTGTTGGCAAGGATCCAAGCGACTGGAATTCACATATTCTGCCGGTGAGAACAGACAATGGTGTGCTCATTTTGGTAATTTCTTAAAAACATAGATAAACACCCATGATATGATCAAGTAATTTCATTCCAAGATAACACCCAAGAGATGTGAGAGCATGTGTCTATACAAAGACATGCACACACATTCTTTGCAGCTTTATTTCTAATAGACATAAAATTGGAAACAACCCATCAACCATTGAGTAACAAATTTATTTCAGCTAAATGAACTATTGATACACTCAATAACACAGATGAATCTCAAAATAATAATGCTGAATGAAAGAAGCCAGTCCAAAAGAAAAAAAAGACTACATTACTGTATAATTACATTTTTACATAATTCTGGAAAATAAAAATTAGAGAATAGTGACTCAGAGGGAGTCAATGATTGGGTGGATCAGAGGAAGGGAGGAGAAAGGGGCATGAGGAAAATCCTGGAGGTTTGGGGTATGCTCATTATCTTCATTGTGGTGTCTATTCTGTGCTTCTTTTTTGCCAAGACTTGCTTTCCAGAACTGGAAAATCAACTGAAGAAAAGTAAACTCAATCTTGCATTGGCTGACAAAAGCTGTATTTGCATTTTCATAGGAAACTTAAAATCTAAGGAAACTTCTGGAAAGAAAGAATCCTCTCTAGAGGCAGATTCTGATGTGCTGGGGCAGAAGACTGTTCAGTAGGAGAGAAAGTTACTGGTGCTGCTCCAACCATGTTTTCCACATGGGTTATGACTTGGCTCCCAGGGTGACCAAACCTAGGCGACACATCCTTTAAAACTGGATTCTACACAGGATGGATAACCACTGTGCCTACACATTATAAAAGCAATCTTTTTCTGATTACAATTAAGAAGTAATTAGTAGGGTGATGTGTTCTATTTTTCAACCACTTTTCCCCTAAGAGTTGTATCATATTGAAACCAGTCTTGAAAAATCAGGATGGGGTCCTCATCCTTGCCCGCTGCCACAGCCTGTGTTGAAGATTAAACACCAGAGAAATGCCGAGGCAAGAACAAATAGTAAATTTTATTTAAAAGTCAGAACAGAGAAAGAGAGAGAGAGAGACCTCTGGAGAGGAGGGAGGCCAGAGCTGGTACCTGGGGGAGTGGAGGTATCTTGCTCCTTTATAGATTTTAGATTTTCTTTCTTCTCATGCCCCCTTCTCCTCTTATCCTGCCTTTATGACCAAAAGGCAGAATGACAGAAGGACAGGAAAGGAGTTGCCTAGGGGGTACTCATTAACAACTCTGCTAGGAGGAACAATTTCCTGGAGGCTGAGGTTACCTTGGCAACAGGTTGTGAGGAGGGGGACGTGTTCTGGAAGTATTAGCATTTTATTTCCTTTTGAATTAGCCCCATCTTTCTGACCCAAGCATTCATTATCTATGCTATCTGCCATTTGCCCTGGTCTCAGTATCATGAGGATTCTTGCCTCAATCATTAAGGTGGGAGCATGATAATTTCCCAGTTCTACCATTCCTCACATGTTTCCTATTTTCAATTTTCAGCAAAATACTCTGTTTTTTAAAAAAATCATCTCCAGGCAAGTTGAGGCCTCTCAGGATGCTGAGAGAACACGAATCTAATTCTGATGTAAGCCCCAAACATATCTGAACCACCTACTGGAGAAGGAGAAACAGTCTTGTTGAGTTCCAGAATCAACACAGAAGCTGTGGGTTTTAACACTTTGAAGCACAAATATAAGATTTCTATTTCAAAACTACAGTTCTTGAGAGAGTGTATTCTTACTCTATCATAAAATACAAAAGCTCGATGATCCAGTCACTAAGATGATGCACCTACTACTGAAGATGATCAGAAAATACAATAAAAATATGAATATTCATGCTGCCTCAGTCATAAGCCACATTTTCAATCGGGCAGTTTACCCTTCTAGACAGTTTAATTCAGTTTTAGTCTGCCCTTCTCTGCCACAGGTTGGCTGTATTCCAAAAGAATGAAACCCTGCTGGAAATGAGGATCACTTGGCACAAAGTCCTGCAGCCTCTAAGGGGATGAATGCCTGACATGATGAGTGAGCCCAGGCTGCCCTCAAACAGCGCCATCTTTTTATTCATGCTCACCATTAAACTGAACCAAATGCTCATGTTTCTCAGATTTTCCTGTGATGCTCTTCTTGGAAGATTATCTTCACAGCCAATACCTGAACTTCTAAGCAGGTAGACTCCTCTCTTTTCTATAGCAGGTGACATTCCTGAGGCTTCTGTGCCTTGGATTAGTAGGACCAGTTTGTGGTTCCTTCCAGCCATCGTCCCACACTTGCACCTGCCTGCCCAGACCTGGAGTTTCCATCAGAGCCCCTGCTGCTCTCATGCACACAATTCAACACTCACCTGACTCAGGTCCCAACTATGCCCTCTGGTCCTCGACAGAATCATCTTATTCCTCCTCTAAGAAAAGTTTTGCTTGGAAGGGACCAGGAGACATCAACAATGAAGATAGGAAATGAGATGAAGCATCAGGAAACTAGGTTCCTCTCTACATCTCAAGTAATGATAATAATAACTACATACTGCACCCTTCTCATTTAAAAATTATTTCATATTCTGAACACCTAGATGCCTGAAATTAAAATGATGATTAGCTCTCGGCAGTACAAATCTGTTTTTTTGAAAAGATCTAACACTCTCAAAATTTGGTCATTAACTTTCTTTTAAGAATCTTTGAAATTTGGTTCAAACAGTATAGATATTAGCATGGAGAGCCCATCAAAAGTGTAGAATGACCTTCTCTTCTGGACCAAAATTGCCATCACATAGTTGGGGCTTAAGAAATTGAGGAAACTTGGACTGGGGGTGTTGTTCAGTGGTTACAGCACTTGCCTAAATTCAATCCCCAGCACTGCAAAAGAAAAAAGAAGTTTAAGAAATTTGAGAAATTGCTAAAGAAATGGAAAAATCCCTGCCAGCTATCTGCCTGATTCCTCTGTGAACACTCTGAGTCTTCATTATGGTGAAATTGAAACAGGAAGGACTCGACTAGATGTAAATGATGAAAACCTAACTCATACTGGCTGAAACAAAAATGGGCTTCATTAGTTCATCAAAATGAAGTCAAGAGGCACATTTGGCAGCTGAATTCAGGAGTTCAGACAATATTCTCTAGTTGGGTCTCCATCTCCTCAAGTCTGCTTCCCTTCCTGTGTGGCTTCATTCTCGGGTGGGCTTTCTCCATGGTCCCAGACTCTTTGACTTGTCCAGTCCACACAGGCAGAGATTTCAGAGGAAAGAGCAAAGCCTCCTCTTGCCTGCTGTCTGCATTGTTGAAGTCCTTCCCAGTGACCTTTCTCTATAGCATCTCAGACATTTGATCCTCTCCTTCTGCAGAGTCTTTCCTCCCTTAATTTCTGTGTTACTATGTTCTTTCTCTCCCTTCTCAATTTTCTTCCCTTTCATGTCTCCTAAATTTGGGCAACTCCTGAAATTCTGTACTTAGTTATTCTTTTTAATTAGAAAATGTGTAAAATAATATGTATATGCACATACATTTGAAATATTATTTTTTTAAATTGTACATGTGAGCACATTTGTAAATAGTTCTACTGGGATTTGGTTCACATAAAATAAAAGACATCTGTTTTAAGTGACATTTGGCAAATGTAGTCATGTAACTGCAACTATAACAAAAATATATAACATTTCCTCTTCCCCCAAAAATCTCTTATGCCCCTTTGTATTCAAACCCTTCCCCCACCTATGTCCCCAGATAACTCATCTTCTTTCTTATTCCTAAGAAACAGAATCATAAAATGTATAATTTGTATACAACTAGAATCATATTAAAATATATAAATATATATATATTAATGTGTATGTGTGTGTGTATATATATATATATATATATATATTAGTACTAGGGATTGAACCTTGAACCCAGGGTCACTCTACCACCAAGCTGCACACCAACCCTTTAAAATTTTTTATTTTGAGACAGGATCTTGCTAAGTTGCCCAGGCTGCCCTCCAACTTGCAATGTTCCTGTCTCTACCTCCGGGTTGTTAGGATTACAGGCATGGGCCATCACACCCAGCAATTTTATTACAATGGTTTCTTTTACTTACCATGCCATTTTGATATTCGCTCATGTCATTGTATATATTTATAGTTCATTTATTTTATTCATATCTTATTACTTCGTATGGATATACTAATTTATGTATTCATTTACCATTTACCAACTGGTAAATGCTCAGGTTGTTATAAGTATGCAACTAGAATGAATTATGTCACTATGAACATTCTTCTACAAGTGTTTATATGGCTACATATTTTCATTTCTCATGTGTAAATATGCAGGAATGAAATTGCTGGTTGTTGGTAAGAATATGTTTAACTATATGAAAATAGCTCTACTATTTTTCAAAATAATTCCAAACTCTTTCAAAATACCTGCACCATTTTTCATTCCCATCACCTATGAGAGGATTCTCAAGTTCCTTTACATCCTTGCCAATGTTGCTATTGTCTGGCCCTTTAACTTCAGCCATCCTGATAGATATGTGGTTTTAATTTGCATTTCTCTAATAATAAGGAACATTGAGCATCTTTTCACAAGCATAGAAACCATTCAAATATATTCCTTATGAACTGTCTGTTCAAATGTTTCACCCACATTTAATTGGGTATTAGTCATATTATTCAGTTAGAAGAGTTTTTTAAATATATTTTTCATACCAGTTCTTTGTCAAATATATGCCTCATCTTTGCTAAAATTTAAGCTCTTTAATGATCAATTTGCCATTTATTCTTGTACCCTTAATGCTTACCACAGTACTTGGCATATGGTACTCAATAAATAATTGTTAATAATTGAATGAACAAATTTCCAAATGCGCCCAGAAATTTTCAATGGAGTGTCAAAGACAGATTTAAGAATTGCAAGATGTCTCCATCATTTTTTTTAAATTCCAGAATAAATGGATTTTTCTTATCCAAAAAGTGCATAGCAGTACCTACAGATCATCGTCTGGCCAGGCTCCAGCCCCAAATCCCACCTCCCAAACCTGCTGTCTTTCTACATGATTCTGTTGAAACCAGGGAGAAAGGGACTAATTTGACTAATGGCAGAATGCCTCAGGTTTCCCTCCTGGATTTAGTGGCTTCAAGAAAAGTGATACAGGCCAGTAGCTACCAAACTTGAGCAGTCATAACAATTCCCTGGAGAGTTTATTAAAATATAAATTGATGGGTTTCACCTCCAGAGCCCATTCACTGATTCTCCAAAGAATTCTCAATTATCAGTGGAGCTGCTCTTGGGCCAGGAATCACACTTTGGAAAACAATGTTGTCGGCAAATGTTTACCAAGTAAAAAATCTAGAATGTTCTCCATCTGACACCCTCATATGTAGCAAGTGGAACAGGAAAAGAACTCATTTCAGTTCCTAACATCAACATAGACAAATGCATGCCAGGCACCAGGAGTTGTACACATCAACCTGAATATCAGGTGTGGATTTGATCAAGGAAATCCGTCAACACCTAAGTGCAAAAAAACCCAAACACCATACAGAGTCTGTTCATAAACACTATGCCTGGGTAAATATTTCCTAAGCTGGGATAAATAAAAACATAAACAAATAGGCCTATAAAAATATTGTAGGCCTGAAGGGAAAAGAATGAGTATCCTTAATATTCAAGGAAGGAGAACGCCTCCAGAAACAATTCTCTACAGGAAAAGATACAAACTTAGCTTGGTGTTCTCAAAGAAGAAACATACCATTTCTGAAAATGGAGCAGGAATACCATGGGAAAGATCAGAAAGTTCCCCAGGAAAAGTGCCAACAAGCCCAAACAGGTTGAAATAAGAGAAAAAAAAAAGACACCCAGAAGTAGAGGGCAAATACTAGATCCACTTCAGATAATATAAATTTACATTGCAGAAAATTAAGTAACTTATATGCAAACCAAACTCAAGAAGGTATTTCAGAATACGAAGGAAAAGCACAAGATAAAAATGATAGAGAGAAGCTGTTGAATATGGGCAAGGTAAGCAAGAGCAGAGAGGAACTTAAGACTACTAAGGCCCAAGAAAGAAGGCAGAAATTACTAAACAGAAAGGAAAACATAAGGATGTAACAGAGACAACTGTTTTCAGCAATATGGTAGACTAGACTTCCTTTCTAAAAACTTCCATACAAAATACCTAGACATGATAGATAAAACCTACCAACTATTCTTTCAAGTTCATAACTGAGGAGCTGGGGTTGTGGCTCAGTGGTAGAGCACTCGCCTAGCACACATGAGACCCTGGGTTCAGTCCTTAGCACAGCATAAAAATAAAGGTGTTGTGTCCACCTACAACTAAAAGAAATTCTTAAAAAAAAATTCATAACTGACCTTCCAAGAAAGTAGGAGAAACCCTCAAAGACTCCAAAAATGAAGCGAAAGTTAGAGTTCCTTTGAGTTGTTGCTAGTATCACCAACCAAAAAGTCTAGATTTTTGTTAATACAAGGCAGCAGATAAACTTTCAGGCCCATACTTTGTGTGATGTAGAAGTTAGAACTGAGATTTCATGGAAATCACAGAGATATCAAAGACTCCTCAGGAAAAGACTTCCTGTCAGCAGTGGAAGAGAACATGAAAATTTGTGTGTCTTATCCTAGGCTCTGAAAGAGAAGGAAATGCCTTTCCTCAGAATCATAATTTTAAACTTGGCTTTGTTAGAACTTAAGGTCTGAATGCCTACTACTTGTGTGGTCTTGGAACCCCCAGGACAAAAGCTTAAAGTGGCCCTAAATGGGGACACCTCAGTGGAACACTGGTCAAAGCAGGTTTAAATCTTCTTGAAAGATATCCAAGATTTTCAAAGATAAAGTCTGGCTCTTCAAATATGATTCATAATACAAACTATAAGGAAACTCGAATTCACAATTAAGGTTCAGAAACCATCACAAAAAGTGGAATCAGACCCCCAAGAACTTCAGCCAAAGGGAATATCAGTTTTCAAATAGATATTTAAGGAAATTAACAATGAAACTGAAAACATGCGGAAGGAGCAAGACACTACAAAAAAAGAAGAAAATTTTCAGAGAAGCATATAGACTATCTAAAAATAAAAATATAATAATTAAATTTAAAAATTTAATGAACACAATAGAATACCAAAGTATGTAGAACTGAAAAGAGAATAAATGAACCAAAAGATGCAATTAAATAAAAATCCAGAAAGCAGCACACAAAAACAAAGAGATGGTAAGTAAGAAAAATTGGTATAAAGATAGAACCAGAACGTAACTTTAATTTACATGTCATTGAAATTAGGAAAGGGACTGGAGTTGTGGCTCAATGGTAGAGTGCTTGCCTGGCATGTGTGAGGCCCTGGGTTTAACTCTCAGCACCGCATATCAATACAATTAATTAATAAAAGATCCATTGACAACTAAAAAATATTTTTTAAAAAAGAAATTAGAAAAGAATAGAAAGAATGGAGAAGAGGAACCCTTTTATTCTTCACGTAATAACATTAACTTTACTGAAAATGCTGATATTAAATGCAAAGTAATTAAATGAAAAATATTTTATTTATAAATAAAATATTATGATGTATTCCACCCCAAACCCAAGACATCCAAAGCAATTTTCATATACCAAATTATATTGATCCACCAGTGAAAACAAGTTTATGTAATAAATTATAACATAAATGTAAACAAAAATACTTTGTTCATAAACTTTAATGTAGTGGAAGTTCATTATACTTGCTAGTGGAAGACTTTTGAGGGATGGTAGTGGAGATAGAAGGGTATAAGGAAGTCATATTTAGATAGTTCATTTTTCTGAATCATTTTCTTTACCTTTGAGAGAGATCATGATTCTTGTGCTCAAAATAGCACAGAAAAATACCCATAGGAAAAAATTAAGGCTAAACATAGTAGTACTTCAAACTGGATAAATACTGCTCATGTAACCATAGAGTCATGTCAACTCCATGACAGAGAACAGTTCTGGATTCACTGAAAGTGTTCAATTCAAACTTGTTTGTATAATTCTCTGACTGAACTGTTGTATTGAGTCAATTGATGGGTATGGTTTTGCCTGAAACAGAAATTTTAAATAAAACATCTTCTATTATATTTATTGTGTGTGTTATTGGATTATATAAAACCATTATGCTGGAAAAAAAAGAAAGTAATTGTCTAAAAAGTGGTATAAATTTTATGAGAGTTACTTTTTTAAATTTATTTATTTTGCTTCATTGTACACAAACGGTGTACAGCTGTTGTTTCTCTGGTTGTACACAAAGTAGAGTCACACCATCTGTGCATTCATACATGTACACAGGGCAATGATGTCTGTCTCATTCTGTTATTATTCTTACCCCCCACCCTGACCCCACCCCACCCTTCCCTCTATGCAATCTATCCTTCCTCCATTCTTGCCTCCCTTCCCTCCCGCATTATGTAACATCCACTTATCAGAGAGATCATTCGGCCTTTGGAGTTTGAGGATTGGCTAATCTCACTTAGCATGACAGTCTGAGAGAGTTATTAAGGCAAAAAATTATTAACTGAACAGATATTATGGGAGATAATATGTATTTGAAGGAATAATGACTAAGACTTCTTAAAAGTTGAAACAGGATGCAAATCCTTAGGTTCAGGAAGCACAGTGATTCTCAGGAAAGACCAAAAGAAGTCTACACCCAGACATTTCATGGGGAAACTACAGAACACCCAAGGCAAAAAGATAGTATAACACCAGTCAAAAAGAAAAGATGAATTATTGACCAAAGAACAGCAGGTAAGCTGACAAGTTATTTCTCAATAGCAATAACAGAATCCAAAAATATCTGTAGAATAATATTCTCAAAGCTCTGAAAGAAAATAATTGCTAGCCTAAAACCTATACCCAGGAGAGTACATGGTTAGCTCTCAGACAAAAAGTACTGATACCTCCTGGTTATACCCATCTTCTAAGAATAACAATGAAACAAAAACATTTTTAGACAATGAACAAACAAGAAAAGTCGATTTCTTCTCTCTCACACACACACACACACACACAAAAACCCTTGTAAAGAACATACTTCAAAAAGAGAGAATATCTGGCCTTTGTCCACAGGTCAGTATGGCCTCTTGGTTCATGTGGTGCAAAAGCAGGAGTATCTCTAAAGGAGACTGCTCCAAGTGGCACTGCCCAGTGGGCTGCTTCCTTGTGCATCCCTGCAAACTACAGCTTCCTCCTTCTGAAGGTCTGGAGGCCCCAGGGGTCATCCTGAATTCTAGGATGCTACTTTGGACCCAGCATTGACACTATAATGTTATTTCCTTCTGAAAGCAGGTTATAAGGGACCAAACAATGTGATCCTCCACTGAAGCAAGAAGACAAACAGGATAGTGGAGAAAAAAAAAAAATTGGAAAGGAAGTTTGTCAGAAGAAGCCTGAGAAGGTGATGAGCAGATAGAGAGACAACAAGACCTGGGAGGCAGGTTGCATCCATCTCCAGTAAACTATAGACTGAGGGGGAAAGGATGTGACTTAAGAAAACTGAAAAAGTCCTTCCTTTGTTCACAGAACTTCTTTCTTTTAAGTCAACACATTTTTGAAGTTTTGAGGTTGAAATTCAATTTAGACTCAAACATGATGGAAGTTGTGTAGTAGAGTCGAGTTAGCTTGGGAGTCCTCTATCTCTGCTCACTTCTTTGCCCACCTGTCATGTGTCATTGAATATAGAAGTCATGCTGAAGGGAAACCCTGTACTTCAAGGAATATTGAAAAGTCTTTAGCTGATGACAGATTTCTTTGAACAGTGGCAAATTCATGCTGGAGAGAAATCAATGACTATAGCAATATTTTGTTGAATATTAGAAAACTTGTACTAGAGAGAAAACTTTGAATGTACTGAGTATTATAAAATTTTCTCACAAATCTTTTACCTTACTCTACATTTGAGCAGTCATACAGAGAATCCTTGTTGCCACGCCCACCACTATTCCCCTCAGTGCTTGACACGGTTCCACTGGGAATAATGAAGATTCTTGCATGGTCTAATCTTCTGGGAAATGTGGACGTGGCATGCTCTTTCTTATTTTCATGTTATTTCTTATTGGTATCAGTAAAGATTTCAGTAGATAATCAGATATTAAGTGATTTGGAACATAAAAATAACACTGCTCAAGTTAATTGATTTTGTATTAATATTACCTCAAGCAAACAGAAAAAATATTGTGGGTCAGATCAACAAGAGTTATTGTCCACTGCTCTCAGTTAGCTTAGCGGCCAGACTGCCTGTCTGCTTTAACCCAAACCAGGATGTGCTCCCCCGCTTAGGGAAACTGTTTTCACAGTTCAGGGACCTCAGTGAATTGCATATAAGATTAATGGGAAGCTGTATCTTAGGTGTCAATTAACTATTAGCAGAAGGAAGTTCCACTTTATATACTATAGACAGGTCAAAAGGTATTTATGCTTCAGCCTCCCAGAGATGTCTAAGTACAACTGTTCGTTATCCTGACATAACTTTAAACCATGACGTGTCAAAACCTATATAGTTTATGAGGATGGCCTCAACTCTTATCGTTCCTAGTAAGATGAAAATCAGAATCAGTTAATGGTTTAGTGATGTTTTGTTTAAGTAGAACTTGATTTGTTTTGATTATACTTCTGTCCATCACATTTCCTTAGAGCTTTAACACCTCCCTTCTATGTAACCTCAAAAGAATGTACTCAAGTTGAATGTATAGATATATAGAGATCGTGTGTGAAATGGTAGCTGGACTTAGAATTTAGCCATGTAACAGTAAAGTTACAACTAAACCTCAGATCTTTGAGTCTGTCACTTTACTCTCGTCGCCAACGCCTTCCCCCCACCAAGCTGTGCCACGACCCCTGCTAGGCTGGACCTCGGCACCTTGAAAATGTAAGAAATGTGGCAATATCTTTGGTCAAAAATAAATTCTTGCAATTCCAGCAGCTTGGGAGGCTAAGGTAGGAGGATTGTCAGTTCAAAGCCAGTCTCAGCAAAAGCAAGGCACTAAGCAACTCAGTGAGACCCTTTCTCTAAATAAAATACAAAATAGGGTTAGGGATGTGGCTCAGTGTTTGAGTGCCCCTGAGTTCAATTCCCAGTACCCAAAAATAAATAAATAAATAGATAGACAGACAGACAGATAAATCCTCCTTTATCAAAAAATTCATACTGAAGAGAATCCTGTGAATGTAGGAAAGCTTCCATTCAGATGTCACACCTCAGTCAGCAGAGAATGTGAGGTGGGAAAAGCCCTTTGCCTGTAAGGGATGTGGGAAAGTCTTCAGATACAAATCCAATCTCACTGATCATGAGCATTTTCATAACAGAGAGACACTTTCTACTTGTAATAAATGTGGGAAAGCCTATAGCCAAAAGCAGTATGTCCTTGAACATTAGAATGCTCATACTGGATAGAAGCTTTTTGAATGTGTTGATTGTGAACTCCTTTAACCAGAAGGAAACCCTCTTCACCCATTAGAAAATTCACACCGGATAGAAACCTTTTGAGTATAAAGAGGATGGGAAAGCTTTCATTCAGAAGTTCAACCTCATCAGACACCAGGAAATTCTCATGGGAGAGAAGCCCTTTGTATGTAAGGAATGTAGGAAAACCTTCACTGGCAAATCAAATCTTACTGAAAATGAGAAAATTCAAATCAGAGAGAAACCCTTTAAAACACAGAGTGTGAAAGAGCTTTTGACCAGAAGAAGTACCTCAAAAAGCATCAAAACATTCACTCTGGAGAGAAACCCTCTAAATGAAATGAACTGTGGAAAAGCCTTCTCTCAGGGAGCATCACTTATTGTGCATGTGAGAATTCATTCAGGTGATAAACCTTTTGAAACGCAACGTATGTGGAAAAGCCTTCTCTCAAAGTTCATCTCTCACTGTACATGTGAGAAGCCATACAGGTAAGAAACTCTATGGATGTAATGAATGTGGAAAACTTTCTCTCAATTCTCACCCCTAGCTCTGCATTGAGAATACGTATGGATAAGAAGCTTTATCAATGCAGTGAATGTGGGAAAGCTTTCAACCAGAAGTCACTCCATATTAGATACCAGAAAATTCAAACTCATTAAAAGTCCTATGAATACCTTCAAAATGTGTAAGCATATGTTAGATATTTATATCATACCATTTTACCAGAAAGTCATTCTGAAGCAGAGTAACACAAATGTGGTGAACTTACAGAAACTCTAGGATGCTGAGAATTATACAGAAGAGGAAGACACTTAAATGATAAAAAGACTCTCCCAAAAACAAACAAATAAACAAACCCTACAGCAAACAGCAAAAGTAATGCTGAAATTTTAAGACACAGCTCTACTAAAACTGGAACAGAAAACAGGCCTGCTACTGCATCAGAATGGATCTGAAGTTCTTCACTATGTAATAAAAATAAGTTGTATTAGAAAGGAAAAGATAAAAAAGGAGTTACTTTAGGTTAGGTAGAGGAGAGTGAAGGGAGGGGAGGGGGTATAGGGGTCGGAAGGATAGTAGAGTGAAACAAATTATTGCCTCAAGTACATATATGACTGATGTGATGTGATCTTACAATATGTACAAATCAGAAAAATGAGGAATTATATTTCATTTATGTATGATTTATCAAAATGCAAAAATTCATTCTACTGTCAAATATAACAAATAAAAAATTTTAAAAAGAAACAGATGATGGATCATCTACAAGTAATTAAACTCTTGTGGTATTGATCTAGTAGAGCAAAGAGATTCCAGAAAGAGACTGATGTATTCAGTAGAAATTAGAATATTAAAGAAATGCATCAGATGAAGAAATATGATACTATTATAAAAATTATTTGGAGGTAATTTGTTCTCTGAGGGGGAAAAAAAGGAATTGACCATGAACTACACACTGACACAAAATACACAGTGATTGAAGACAAAAAATATGAAAAAGCTATATGCTAAGTGTCTGTGACCTTGGGAGTAGGGAAACATTCCTTTGTTACAACAAATTTTAAAATCTTTGGTCATTCTACTCATGAGTCAATACTTCAAGAAACATATGCCAGGAAATTTACTGTGACTTGATTTGTAATAACCAAATATTGGAAACAAGTAAAACGGCCATCAGGAACAGAATCCAAAGTTCTTATGATGGGATACCGCACATCTGTAAAATGTAATGAATGAGATCCACGTTATTAACAGAAAAATCTAAAACATCATGTTGAGTGGAGAAAAAGAAGTTGCACAATTTAGTGCAGTGACTTTTTGTAAATTTGAATTCAAACTTCTTTCATGAAATTCAGTACTTTATATTGGTAATGGATACATTTGTGTATGTAAGTGTTTTTTAAATGAATTGGAGGACACAGACCAAACTCTTGATAGTGATGGCCTGTGCAGAATGAGAGGGGAAGGGAATGAGTATGGTAGGTGGGGTGGGGAGGGGGCTTTAGCTTTCTACATATAAACAGCCATTTCTCTTAAAGACTACAAGTAAATATATGAAGATACTGGCTAATTCTGGATTTTGGTATATGGATATCTTCTTTTTTTAACTTTTCTATATTTTCAAAATTTCTCAGCATTAATAAGAGTAGGTGTAAGAGTGGGAACACTATACCTGTAGAAATCACAATAAAATGGACTAATTCCAATCAAATACTGAACTTTTTATGGAAAATATCCACAATGAGTGGATGGACTTGCTCTCTATGTAATTTGAAATTATCTATTTTATGAAAATTAAAACTGATAGCATACAACAAAAAAAGAGAAAAGGAGATGCAAAAAGGAATATTTTGAGAAATACTTGAATTTTTTAAATTTACTTGTGCATCCTTCCCACATACTCATGTACACGTGAATTAAAGCATTTTCCATCCTCATTTCCCAGCTAGTGGTATACTATACACACTCATCTTCACCTTGTTTACTTTCTGTTGTTTAATTATAGAGTGGCAATGTTTCATGGCAATACAAAAAGCTAACTGACAAGCACTTTTCTGTGATTCTGTCATATTTGCTACGGTCACATTTGGTATAGCAAGTTGCTTGCTGTTATGGTTTGGATATGAGGTATCCCCACCAACGCTCCTGTGTTGCTGCAGGAATATTCAGAGGTGAAATGACTGGATTGTGATAGCATGACCTAATCAGTCCATCCTAGTTTGAATGGACTGGCTGGGTGGTAACTGTAGGCAGGTGGGGCATAGCTGGAGGAGGTGGGTCACTGGAGGCAAGCCCTGGAAGGGGGCATCGTCCCTGTGGACCCATGCCCCTGCTCTTACTGCTTCCCATCTGCCATG
>JAJEJO010002515.1:0-10844 GCA_020662805.1 Glaucomys volans | reverse complement strand
TTGTGAACAGAGCAGCTATGAACATTGATGTGGCTGCATCACTGTAGTGTGCTGATTTTAAGTCCTTTGGGTATAGGCCAAGAAGTGGGATAGCTGGGTCAAATGGTGGGTCCATTCCACATCCCAACCTCCTTTTGTTTTCTTGTGGTGAAGAAGTCCCTTTGGCCTGAGTGCCTTTTGGTAAGTACATAGTTTGTTTGTTGGTCAGATGGGGTAGGGGCCATTCTTCTCACCTCCTATTTGTCAAGGGTTGTGAATTTTTACACTCTGGTGTTAAAATTCTAAGTTTTCATTCTACTCTCCCTTCCAGCTGTGTTTCTTTCATCCCAAGTCATTTTACATTTAAAGCTAAATATTGTATTCTGAAAATAGACCACTGGACTATCAAGTCTCCCCACAAAACTGATGTGTGAAACAATGCAAGATAATTCAGAGGAGAAATGATTGGGAATGAGAGCATTAATCTGATCAGTGTGCTCATGCACTGATAGGGATTACCTGAGCGAAACTGTAGGCAGGTAGGGTGTGGTTGGAGAGGGTGGATCGTTAGAGTCACTCCTTTATGGTATATATTTTGTCTCTTCCTACTTCCTGGTGCAATGTCCTGAGCTGCTTTTCTCCGTCATGCCCTTCCACCATGATATTCTGCCTCACCGCAGGCCCAGAGTAACACAGTTAGCCATCTATGGATGATGGTGACCTCTGAAACTTTGAGCCCCAAATAAACTTTTACCCGACTCAAATTGTTTTTCTCAGGTCTTCCAGACACAGCAGTGGGGGGAAAAAAAAAACTTGATTAAAACAGGTTCTAATTGTGAAATCATCAAATGGTTGGAAGTTTTTTGAAAGAAAACGTCTTCGTATATTTTTTCTAAAGAAAAAAATTCCCAATGGTGGTAAATCCCCCTAAGGCAAAGTCACTTCCCAGACTGAGGCAGGACCCACCGTGTGCAGCCTGGAAATAGACATTTTCTGATCCAATCTTGCCTAGGGAATGGATTGCCTAATTGCTGCAGGAAGCTTACAATGTGCAGAAGATTCTGGGAGGCAAGAGAGACATAACGAGGATTATGGAGGAGTGAGCCTGAGAAGCAAGTTCAGTGCCGGCTGAACAACTTCATGTCTACAGGGGGGCAGTAACAGAGATGTGCAGAAATTCTGGAGGATTGGGGAAATCAGCATAGAGGAGAAGTGGCTTTTGTGCATTTTGTGTGGCTTTGTCTCAGGAACACAAAGACAGGGTGTCCTGGGCTGGTATTTTCCTTTAGACCTGCCACTGGGCTGGGTTGTGTCTTGTCAGGCAGGTGCTCTCTCTGTGACTTCTAGAAACAGATGTTGCCCTTCCTCCTGTGGACAATGTAACTCCCCATCTCCAGGTAATAAAGAAGGGCTGTTTCACTCACTAAATTAATTAAGTATTTGGATGCTGAGCCCCTTCACGCTGAGGTTCTTCCAGCAAGTAGTGCCTAAACCATAGGTTCCGTCCCTATAGCCAATGCTCTGTTTTCCACTGTGGGCCCCAAACCCCTGTTCTCCCTGAGGCTTCCTTTGGTACACAATTTCCTACAACCTCTTATTGCATGCTGCTCACAAGTGCAGTCAAGTGGGGATGGAAGTTTGGATCAGTGCAAATCCTCCACTCACAGGAAGTTATGGGAGCATTCCAGCAACCCAGATGTGATGTTTGTCTTCACACACCCTGAATAGAAGCATGCCTCAGTTGCACAGGGAGAGCTAAATTAACTGGTTTTCCTTTATAACACATATAGCCTCTGGTTACCTGCAAGAGTAACAGGAAATGGATTAGTACAACTGAACAACTTTTAACACATAAGCCTTACAATTTAAATGACATAGATCAATTGGTGAAAAAGTAAGAACCACAAGAACCATACGAACATGAACATTTACATGTCATATGACCATTAAAAAAATTAACTTCCTAATTTGAAAATCTCCAAAAAGGTCTTCAGGTATAGATGATATCACTGGAGAATTCTACCACACATTTAAAGAAGAATTAATATAATCCATTATGCAGGCATTTCTAGGAAGTAGAAGAACAGGAAACAATTCACAATTTATTTTACAAAGCTGGTCTTGCCTGATAATTCAACTGGAAAAGATAGTGCCAAAATAAAACAATGAAAGAAACCCAAAATTGTCTGGTCAAAGTCCATCATGAATATAGACACAAAAATCCCTAAATAACACATTTTACTGACAAGGCAAGACAAAGCCACACAAAATACAAAAAAGCAACTTCTCCTCTATATTGGTTCCCCCCATCCTCCAGAAAGTCACAATTATATTGATTGATGTAGAAATACCATATGATAAAATTCAAATCCTATGCACTAAAAAATAGGAAAAATAGGAATGCAGAAGGTTATGGGTCAAATTATTCCCAAAGCCTACATTCAGATTCTCACCCTCACACCTAAGAATAAGTTCTCTTTTTCAGAAATGACATTATTATATGAAATTAGCTATGCTGGGGTCATGAGGGAGAAAGGCAAGGTGTTATTTCAGTGTGACTTATGTCCTTAGAAGAAGAGCAGGGGGCGCTGCTCATTCAGTGAGACTTGTGTCCCACCTGGAAGGCAGGTCAAGCTTTGACCTGCATCCTTATATGATCATCTTTTGTCCTATCTAGTTGATTTTTGAAGTGAAACATTGGAATTCCCATCCCTTTCATTTTAGATATGTTCTATAGGTATTTCTGTGTATTTTCAATGGGCATTCCTTTTAACATTAGAAGGAGAAACAGCACACTGATGTGAAACCATAGGAGCATAACTTCAGTATCATACATAAGGCTACTCCTGTACATCTCCACCCCAAACTCCTCAGTTACTGATGTCACAATTTAACAAGTATATGCATTGTGTGTGGAACCAAGGCTGATGCGACCTCTGAAGGTCTATGTGCCTCATCATGGTGAACAAAATTTTAGGCATCCCCTGGACCAGCAGAGGGTCCCATGATCTCTTTAACAAAATATGCTCTTCTGTATCCTGGAGCCCTTGCGGGGGGTTGCGGCATCCTGCAAATTCCCAAGATGCCCATGAGGTATCTTTCCCATTGTGTTTAGCATCTTTTTAGGAACTGAAATCTCTTTAACAAGCACATCTTTCTAATCCCCAGTTAAACACGCACTTTTCTGACCAAACTGCAATCATTTAAAATTCTTTAGCTCTGTACTCTGCTCCCCATTTCACAGTAAACCAGGCTAAAGACTGCCATCAATAGCCAGGCCAGTGACTGAACATTGTGGTATCTTGAAATTTCCTCCACCAGATTAGTTAGTCCATCACTTTTACATTAACCTCACACCAAGTCTCAGGACATGGCAAAATGTAATCAAGTTCTTAGAACTAATTTTTGTTTCAGTTAGCTTTCTTTGTCACTATAATCAAAACTCCTGAGAAGAACGATTTAAGAGGATCATAAGTTTATCCATAGTTCATGATTTCAGGGATTTCAGTCCATAGATGACCAACTCCATTACTCTGGGCCCAAGGTGAGGCAGCACATCATGGGATAAGGGCCTAGCTGAGAAGCTGCTTCCCTCATGGCAGCAAGGAAGTAGAAAGAGGCGGAGAGGTCACAGGAAAAAAGCACTCCCTAGGGCATGACCCCAGTGACCCACCTCCTTTGGTCATGCCCCACCTGCATGTGGTTGCCACATGGTTTTTCCATTGAAAATAGGAGGGTCTGATTAGGTTACAACCTCACAATCCAACCATTTTACCTTTGAATATTCCTGTATTAACATAGGAGCTTTGGGGAGACACCTGATATCCAAACTATGAAAGGCTGTAAGCCTGTCTGTTTGGGACACTGAGGCAAGAGGATCAAACATTTAATAGCCTGAGCAACTTAGATAGACCTTGTCTCAAAATAAAAAGGCTGGGAATGTATCTCAGTGGTAGAGCACTTGCCTAAAATGTGTGAAGCTTTGGTTTCAATTGGCAGTATTTCCAGGCAGTTGGGGGCAGGGGGAAATGGTGCAACCCTTCTGCCCCTTTCATCATGTGATGATACGGCAATGAAGTGGTTTGACCTTGAACTTGCCAGTCTCCAGAACTGGAAGAAGTTAATTTCTGTTAAGTAACCACTCTTAAGTATTTTCTTACAGCAGCATAAAGGGACCCAGTCATCTAGGAATGCCTCCATTTCTCCCCGCTATAGGAAGGAGAGTTTTGTTGGTTCTAAGGTTCTTGGCTTGCACATTTTGTCGTTTATCACTTTGAATATATCAACCCAACTGCGTTTTGCATTCCAGGGTTTCCGATGAGAAATCTGACGAGGACCTTATGGGGAAATCATGATTAACCCTTCCCCCTCTCAAACTCATAAGTGTTAATATCATGTCCTACAGTGTCATAAGGAACACAGAATTTTGTTATAGTATCATAGTGTGAGTGAGGTGTTACCATCCTTTTGACACCAATTACTCAAGAGTTGGAAGAAAAAGGAATTGGATACCTTGAGTGTAGATATGCTAATGTCTTTCAAAGCCAAAAGTAATCATAGATTCTTAGACTTAATACTAAAAGTCCATTGAAATTTCATACAAATGTTTATTTCTAAACAAGTAAAACATCATAATAATCCACTGAATCCAAAAGTCCCTGGAATCCTTTCTTTCTTTTTTTCCTTTCTTTTTTTAATAAGATTTATGTAAGGTTTAATGAATGTCTTTTTTAGCAGAGCAAGTCTTTACTGAGAAATGATACCTCATTTTCACAGTAATTTTTTTAAGTCTCAGTGATAAAACTTAAGACTGCTTCCTCAAAGGAAGTTAAAACACTGACAAACCCAATGCAGTATTCAGTACATCCAGCCTGACTGTCCTGTCAGTTAGACTGAGTCTTTTGGAATATTCCTTTTTAATAATTGTCTTGTTGTTATGCAGTTATGGAAGGAAAAAGCTGAACATTAAAATCATCAATGAAATACCTAAAGAAAGCCCCAGCCAATGCACTATAAAAAAACTGAGGGACAGCTTCATCAAAACACATGAAATGAAGTGAAAGTGCCAGTGCTGGATTAAATACTGCTCCTGTTAGATGTCCTCCGGCATAGGTCAAAAAGGTGATGCATGCAGCCAGCACGTGGGTAGGAAACTTGGTTCAGACCTCCTGGAAGTGCAGCGGAGTGCTGTGGAAGACAAAGGCCCAGATAACCTCTGCAACATCACTTAGAGTAAATCGGCATAGATGGGATTCTTGTAAGTCAGGCTCCTATCACTGAAGTGATAGTTGGTCAGACCCAGGTTCCACAGGGCACTTATGCGGTACCTGCTGCAGAGGGTGCTAATCAGCTGAGATGACAGCCTCACTGCACTCATCTCGGGGGACATTCCCCCAAGCATCATCTGCATCATCACACCACATGGGTAGCTGCAAATGCCCATGAGATTCAGGCCATGCACCAAGATGAGAAGTAGATCAGCACCAGCATCCAGGTGGGCTGTGTGGGGTCCTGCTCCCTAAGAGCCGCAGCAGAGCTGGAAGGTACCTAAAACTCCAAGACCAAGGGGAGGACCACAGGCCTGTGCAGCGGTTGCCAGGCAATCACGTGGCCCAGCCCCACCATCAAGTCCCAGAGAAGTGCAGGTGTCCTGGACCTGGGGCCAGAGCCCCTGCCGCGCGACACTGCTGCCTTACAGTCTGACTAGGGTGCCTGCCCCTGCGCAAGGGGAGGTGTAGGGGCCTGAGTGGGAAGTCCGCAACTCCGCCCTACTCACGCCCTTGGGGTGGGCTGGTTCTAGGTCAGTGGGAGGCCCCAGGTCATCACTGGAGGGATCCGACCCCTTTCCCCGGCTACAAAGCACGGGGTTAGAACCAGAGCCAAGGAGGAGAGGAGGTAAGGGGTGGCAAGGGAGCCGCCATGCTTGAGCGTTGGCCGAGGGGCCAACGGTCAACCAAGCGGACTGCCCAGCTCCGCCTCCCTCTGCTACTGGAAGCGGGGGCGGCGGAGGGCGCGCAGAATCCTTTCTTAATCTTATTCATAAAGTGGCAAAGTCTGGAGACTCAAACAGGAGTTGTTCACCACTCGGGGCTATGCCCAGGTATGACTGGGCCATTAGCTTCCCTGACTTCACAAGGACTTAGTGAGGAAATTTCAAACAGCAGGTATTATAAGACAGGCTGTGCCTGGGCTTTTGTCCATAAATACAGGAAGCTCTTGGTGGTGACCTGTAGGACTTTCCTATAGCTCATTTTGTGATTGTGGTCTTTGGAGATTGGCTTTTTGATTTGGGTTTTTTTGGTTTGGTTTTTGATTTGGGTTTGTTGTTGGTTTTCTGTTGTTTTGTTTTTTAAGCTAGCATCCTTAGTTGGTGTGCCTGCTTAGGATGCATAGTAAGAGTAATCAGACTAGTGCAAGGTTGCAGGAGCCTTGCTGTGATGAAAAGGCCTTCACAGACCATTATCAGCTTCTAAAGACCATTGGGACTGGTGGGTTTGCCCAGGTGAAACTAGCCCGCCATCTCCTCACTGGGGCAGAGGTAGCGGTAAAAATCCTGCCAAAGGAAGGGCAGGTGTTTCCAGTTCTCTCTGAACTAGACATCATGATGACCCTGAGCCATCCACATGTGATTCAGCTATTTCAGGTTATTGAAACTGCCCAAAATGCCTACATCGTGATGGAATACGCAGATGGGGGACAGCTATCTCACCGCATCCAGGCTAGCGGCATGCAAGAGGAGGAGGCCCGGAGACTGTTCAGGCAGATTGCAAGGGCTGTGGGCTACTGCCACATGAAGGGTGTTGTGCATCGAGACCTGAAGGTGGAGAACATCATGCTGGATGCCAGAGGCAACGTCAAACTCATCGACTTTGGCCTAAGTGCCAGGTTCATATCCGGGCTGAAGCTGAACAGGTTCTGGGGCACTCTTGCATACCTTGCTCCTGAAATCGCTTTGCAGCAAGAGTATGAAGGTCCCCCGGTGGATGTCTGGAGCCTGGGTGTCATTCTGTATTTTATGTTGACAGGGAAATGCCCATTTATGGGGATCACCACTAAGCACCTGCTGAAGCTGATCGTGCGCGGAAGGTATCAAATTCCCCACCATGTTCCCACACACGCACAAAACCTCATCTGTAAAATATTGACTGTGAACCCCAAGCAGCGGCCCACAGTAGAGCAAATCTTGCAGCATCCATGGCTGAGGCAGAGAGAGCATTCACCACATCATTATCATGAGGCCTTCCCAAAACAACCAGATCCCGCAATAATGACAATCCTGTTTGACATGGGCTGTGACCCATACAATACCTGGTTGTCTGTGGTCAATAGAAAGTTTGATGATGCCATGGCTACATACCTGCTACTCCGGCACCAGACAAGCCAAGGGGCATGTTACACGGTCCAGCTGAAGACTGTGCCCGCAAGGCCTAAGCCTAGCCCATTCCTCTTGGATCCTCCCAAATTCCCTGGTCTCCCAAAGAGGAGTATCAGTGAAACTGCCCTTTACAACCTCCCCTTATCCTCTCAGCATCAGCTGGCTGTGGTGGTCAAGCAGTTAGGGCAGAGGGACATCAGAAGGTCCAGTCTGCCTGCCATTAATCTCTGCTTCATGCCTACATGGACCCCCATTCCTGCCACAGACTCCCAGCAGGACCCCGTGTCTCACCTGCCCAAACCCTGCAGTATCCTCAGTAGGTTGGCTGCAGCAGCGGGCAGTAGCACTTCCCTCCAAGACACCTCCACAGGGCAACCCCATGACAACAGAAGAGGTCAGAAGAGGGTGACTGGGAGGATCACCACCTGCTTTCAATGGCTGTGTTGTTGCATGCCATGTGTCAGCAAAGATGTGGCTCCTATGAATGGAGGGCAAAAACCTCAGAGGTACAGAAACAGAGTGGTTCCAGTGGGATGCAGAGCCGAGACAAACCGAACCAATGGCCAGCCAGAGGACCCTGTGCTCTCTGGATCCTGACATCACAGAGTGGGCATCAGTCACGTGGCCTCAAACAGCTGCAGGAGGGAGTTGTGCTTCCTGGCATAGACTTCTCCACACGGGTTCCACTCAGGAGTGCCTCTGGATCGACCTGGACATCAGGAGTCTCCTCTGCCCCCACCTGCAAAAGACATCAGAGACTGTTTTCCCTGGGACACTTCCCCCTGCACTGTCTTCTCTGTCCTATCTCCCATGCTTCTGGGATGGAAGAGATGTTTCTCATGACTTGTATAAAAAAATTGATGTTCCAAAGAAATTTTTTTAAGCTGATTAGACAAAAGGGAGGGAGGCCTCAGGGTGAGGTCAGGAGCCCACCAGCCATCCTCTTCAAGGCCTGGACCGCTGTGCCTCCCTCTCCTGTTCAGTGTAGAAACGTGCTCATCTTGAGCTAGTGTTATTGGGGACAAAATTGGAAATGTTGCATTCACTTTTGTACCATCATAAAATCAAAAAATCTTGATTAAATCTTCATATGTTTGAGATAGTCTGTTTATATTTAAATTTCAGGTAAGAGCTTAGATGTTATTTAGGTCAATTTCATCATTGCTGAACTATACTAAAGGCCAAAGTCCTGTTCCTGACTGATTAGTTGCACTGACATTTAGGAACAGAACCACCCTAGAATCTAAAGGTCCTATGTCTACCCAGGCTCGTTCCTTTACCCTGACTCATTCATTTATTTATAGATTCATTCAGGAAATACTTTTGAGGGCCTATTTTATGCTAAGCCCTAGATAGTAATACTTGTTGCTATTATTAATTGTAGCCAAAATCATAAAATAATCCAAATGTCTATAAAATAATATCCAAATACAATACAGTAATATTCGGCAACAAAAAGGAACAATATACACAAACAACAAAATAGATCAATCTCAAAAAATTAAGCAATATGAAATAAACCAGTTATAAATAACATGATTACTACATTGATTTGAAGTGTTCACAAAGGACAAACCTTTAGAGACATAAAGTAGAAATGTGGTTTGTAGGCCTGAAGTGGGAACAAGGATCAACTGAGAATGGATAAAAGGCTATTTTGTGGGGTGATGGATATGTTCTAAAACTTTTTATAATAATGGTTGTGCAACTCTAGAATTACTGAGTCTTTGTATATTTGTAATTTGTGAACAGTAAACCTACAAACAGTAGGTTTGCTCAGGAGGCTGAGGTAGAAGGACAGTAAGCTCAAAACTAGCAACTTAGCAAGGTTCTGTGCAACTTGTGAGACCCTGTTTCAAAATTTAAAAAAAGGGATGGGAATGTGGCACAGAGGTTAAGAGCCTCTGGGTTCAACCCTAGTACCAAAAAATAAATCAAATAAAAAATAAAATACAGTAGGTTTAAACAAAATTGACAAACTCTTAGATTAAGAAAAAAGACTGAAAAAAAAAAACAGAGATGAAAAAGGAGACATTATGTATTAGTCACAGTGATAAAAAAATACCAAAAAAGAATAACTTAAAGGAGGAAAAGTTAATTTTGGCTCAAACTTTCAGAGGTTTAGTCCACGATAGGTGACTCCACAGCTCTGGGCAAAGGTGAAGCAGGACATCATAGCAGAAGGATTTGGCAGAGGAAAACTCCTTGGCTCATGGCAGCCAGGAAACAGAAAGCAAGATAAAGGTGCCAAGGGCAAAACAGAAACCCCAAAGGCAAATCCCCACTGACCTTCTTCTTCTAACCACATCCTACCTGCCTACAGTTACAACCCACTACAGTAGTCGATTTCAAACTATTAATCATTCAAATGGATTAATCTACTAAGTAGGTTACAGCTCTTAAAACCTAATTCACAGCTGAACATTGCTACCTTCCCCAATATGAGCTTTTTAGGAGGACACCTCATATCCAAATCATAACACACTACAGCTGATCATAGAAGTACTACTGTAATGAAGTCATCTTTGTTATGACATAAATACAAAGGATTGTTATAAACAACTCTATGACAAGAAATTTAATAACCTAGAAAAAGGACACATTCTCTGTATTATAAATTCCACATACCTACGCCCTAATGTGACTATTTCTTGCAAAACCATTATTGGTTTTATAATCATTTCATCAATAATAGTGTCACAAGCTCGAACTCCAAAAAAAAATGTTCGATGGAGTCACACAATTGACAAATGAATGCACTTTTGACATAAATATCCACCTGATATTTTCATTTACTTAAGGAGAAAAAAAATTATATTTCAGTGAGGTAAACTCCTCTTTGGTTAATTGAATGATAGTTTCCAAATACTGAAAGAATAGTTTCTTATTAGATTTTGGTCACTGTGAAAAAATACATAAGTTAAACAACTTAAAGAAGGAAAAGTTTATTTTGGCTTCAGAAGTTTTAGTCCGTGGTCAGTTAGCCTTCTTGCTTTGGGCCTCTAGCAGCACATATATTATGGTGGAGCATGTGGCAGAGGAGGCTGCTCACCCAACACCAACAAAGAAACAAAAAGTCAAATAGGCAGGAAAGGGCAGGGATCTCAATATTCCCTTCAGGGCACACCCACAATGGCTTAACTTCCTTCCCTAGGCCCCACCTTCTAAATCTTCTATCACCTCCCAGTAGTGCCCAGCTGAGGACCAAGCCTTCAACACATGGCGGGGTAAGGGAAGGTGTTCCATATCCTAACTATAGCAGTTCCGCAGATTGGAGGGGCTATTAACAATGTGACAGCCTCAAACATGACATACTTTAAGTTTAATCTTCATCAACATTTTACTTCTCACTGTGTTTTTTCCCTCTCATCACTTTCTTAAGTCTAGAGATAATGAGCAATAAGTCAAAGCTTGCTTTGCACCATTTAAAAATGTCCATGGAGTAAATGTTCCCGTCATGGTTGATTTCAGGGGATCAACATGACATTAC
>JAJEJO010002514.1:0-13132 GCA_020662805.1 Glaucomys volans | reverse complement strand
TCCTTCCTTCCTTCCTTCCTTCCTTCCTTCCTTCCTTCCTTCCTTCCTTCCTTCCTTCCTTCTTCCTTCCTTCCTTTCTTCCTTTCTTCTTTCTTTTTCTTTCTTTCTTTCTTTCTTTCTTTCTTTCTTTCTTTCATTTCGTTATTTCTTTCTTATTTCTCTTTCTTTCCTCTTTCTTTCTTTATTTCTTTTTCTTTCTTTTTTTCTTTCTTTCTTCTTTATTCTTTCTTTCTTTCAAGAGATTGAACTCAGGGGCACTCAACTTCTAAACTACATCCCAGCCCTGTTTTGTGTTTTATTTAGAGACTGTGTCTCACTGAGTTGCTTAATGCTTCATTGTTGCTGAGGCTGGCTTGGATCTCAGGATCCTCCTGCCTCAGCCTCCCAACATGGTGGGATTACAGGAATGTGCTATGGACCCTGGTAACTCCATTTTTCTTTTTTAGCACCATTTCTGTTATTACTGAATGAGAACTATTATCCTTTTCTAGTGATGCATTTTCTTTTCAAAACGCTCTGCCTTTTCTTCTTCCCCATTTTGCTGCTTTTGAGGCAACTTAGCTATAGTTTATAATATTACAGTGTTGCTTACTCCATTTTATGTTTCATAGTGAGGTACGAGAGGCTGCAAACCTGGCATCTTCTCACACATAAGTTCCTCTACCCCAGCAATCTGTGCTTCCCTCTCTTACAGCACTAGTTCTATTACATCACAATGGACTGATTACTGATCTGCTTCCCCAGCTGGGTAAGAGGTTATTGGTGCTGTTCTCTGCTATTGGAGACTTCTATTTCCACAGCTGACCTGGGATATGGGCAACACTACCCAGAAGACAATCAAGTTGTGAAGTGAGATCCTTTCTTCAGATGGGTGAAGAGAGTCTTTATGAGTTTTACCTTACAGGGGAGACCTTTGATAATTCCATGATGTACATAAATGAAACTTTCAATTTACACACTAGCTTTCTTAATTTGTTAGAAATCTGTGAGGTCAAAAAATAAAGTCCCTCTATTATGAACCATGACTGAGGATGTATCATGATCAGGGTAAGTGAACAAACACTGGGGAATTCTCCTAATCATGCACAAAGTACTAATATACCAGATTCAGTCCACATAAGTTCCAACTAATCCCAGAAAATTTGTAGTCCCCTGAAACAACTGGAAAGGTTCTTCTATTACCTAATGAGGGAGGCGTGAAGTAGTCAGATTTTTCTATCCTTTTTTCTTTCTTTTGAAAAAGAAAAAAATAATTTCAGGCAGGTTCAGTGGGCTGCATGCTACAGTGAGGGTAGGTTATAGCAGTTTTATTTCAAATCTGCATTGATGTATTAATTATGAATTATTTGGGAATGTTTAACTTCTACTAAAACATAGATTCAATCCAATGTCACACCAATTTTTACATTTATTGTGGAACTTACATTAGTACTAGTGGTTCCATTTTCATCACCAAAAAATGAGAATAACTGTAGAGCTACCTACCAAGGTACTGAGGTGAAATTAATTCTCTCGTATTGATTTGGAAACATACCCCTAAATTGTTCAGATGCCTTCCAACTACATCTAAATGTATTTAACTTGGATTCAGTCATCATCTAGGGTTCACTTGATTGCCACTGCTCTTCATATCTGACCCCAGACAATTTAGTGCCAGATACCATGTGTCAGAAAGCATCATGAAGCTATGAGCCAAGAATTTTCTCTGTATTGCAGTTACAGGAGAATATTAGAGAGAAAATTGAGTTCCTACATTCTACTCGTGACTGTGTTCATATCATCTTGAATTCCGAATCAGGGACAGAAGTGTGACATCATTCTGACTGCCCAGGGAGAAGGATAGATACTTTCTGGAAGGAGATAAATACTAACTGAACATCTGCATTAGTTTCATGTATAATATCTGAAACTTAAAAATTATTTCATATCTCAAAGATGCCACAATGAAGTCACAAATGGAAGTCAATGTAAGAGTACCCACATCAGGGAACATATGAAATTCAATTTTAGGCAGTAAATATTATCTTGACATTAGCAATCTGAAAATATGATTTTGAGGAAGAAAAATTTTAAGAGTATAATACCTTAGGATGCTAAATACAGTTGTTATGAAAAATATGGAGCAGATCAAATTTACTTGTGTATATATACTTAAAGAATGTATATTTAGTGATGAAAGTAAGCCAAAATATACAATTACAATAATAGATACAGAGAATATATTTGACAAAATTGTACACATCACCAAAAATCATATAAAAGAGAGCAAAATTTCTTAGTCTTATAAAGAAAATCTTCCCAAATCTACTTAGAACATCATTCTCAACATTGATTTGGTAAACCTCCATGCCTTCCTGCAGATCAGAAATGAGATATAGATACCTCTATCACCAGTTCTGTTCAGTGTTATGCTTTCATCCTAGCCAGTGAAACAATGCCATGAAGAGAAATCAAGACATGAGAATTAGAAAATAACAAGTGAAAATATAATCCTGATAGCAGGATAATACATCTTAAATTCAAAATCGATCTACAAATAATCATTGACAATGAACAGTAAATTTCACAAGGTCTATCCATGAGATCAACAGAATGATGAAATCAATCATATTTTCATATGCCAGATGCAGAGAAATGGCAAAGGCATTGTAAAAATTATAATAACAAAATTTTTTCATTCAGGTAAATCCTAAGAGAAAATTTACAAGCCACTGCATGAAAACATAACATTATACAGAAAATAAGAGGAAGCAAAAGAAACTGGAACCAACCTTATTTATGAATGGACAAAAACATTGGTTTAAGATATCAATTCTTTCCAGATGCATGAACAGATTTACTGCCACTGTGATAAAAGCACCAGATGAGTCATTGGATAATTGATAAACTGAATGAGAAGTATTCATTTGGAAATGTAAACACCTAAGAAGACCTAAAATGATATTGAAATGGCAGAACAGACATGGAAGGCTCACACTGCCAGATACCAACTACTATTATAAAGTTTTATAGCCCAAAGTGGAAAAAGCAAGAAGTCCATTATGCAGACAAAGTTAAGGTTAGTAAGGCTTTAGCACTTTTATCTTGTGTGGTAGAGGTTCGTAATCATGCTGTGTATTTGGGAACACTGAACGTGTCTAAGTGTATTATAGAAGAAGCCCACCTTGGAAACATGGTCGTTTCTGAATTTAACATCAGAGGTCACTGCATGGGGCAGGTCAGTGGGAATGAGGTCAATGTACCTCTGATCTCATGCAATACAGCATCTATGTAGGGCATGTAGCTCCTGTCCTCCATTCAGGGAATCCAGTGTCTGCCAATCACATTATCAACCTCTTAATGGTAGGACATAAACGAGAAATAATAGGACGGGAAGAACATGTTATGTTTGTCATAACAACAAACTGTCACATGGAGCATGATTAAGGATGCCAAATACTGAAAATGGAAATTATATGCCCAGACGTCTCTATATATGAAGAGAGTTGACAAAATATAGATGCATATTACTCTTCTATGAACTATGTATTACAAACCATCAGTAAATCCCTGTACATCATCATCCATGACAAGCAACATAAATAGAATTAAAAGTAGAACAATTAACAACATACTTACATCAGTAAGTTATGGTCCTTATAAAAATCAACAGGAATCAGGTATTAAATTTGTATAAAAATAATCCATGGTATTAAAAAATAAATAATAAGCAATAGATCTTTGTTGGTTTTGTTTGTGTAAGCAATTTGCAATGGTGCCCCCATCACACACTCACATCATGGTGGTCATACTGATGGTCATACTGAGCATTCTATCAGCTGCTTCCACAACTTTCTGAAATTGTATGTTCCTATTTCTAAACAATGGGTGTTTCTTATTTATCAATTTTTAGACAATTTGTATTGATTTCCTGATATGGAATATGAGATTTTTGATCTCTTAATCCATCAAATATAAACACAATTCTACAAATTGAAACACACACACACACACACACACACACACACACACACACAGGCCTTCCTTCAACCATTTACCAGAATATATTAGAGTATAATATTTTTATACTAAGATTGAGTGTTTAAACCATACTGACTACATAAATATTGTTTCTTAGGGAGAAAACAGATCATTGTTCATTTTCATTTTCTTGAAACTTGTCATTTCAAAGATTTTTGGGTGTTTACTCTCTCCTCTTACCTTAAAAAAAAACTTCTCATTCATATATTTTCAGTTGGGATGGAATGAAAGTTTCATGTGTGGTGCACCACTGAAACTATTGAAAAATAAATTTCTAAGGGAATATATTCATAAAATATAAAATTATTGATCCCTTTCTCTGACATTCTTACTTCATAGAAATGAAATTATGGACACATACTTTAGATTAGCCATCTTTCTAAAGGGGAATACCTTTAATTGAATCTTAGCTTTTAGAATACTTCCCAGAATGAAAATCATCTTAGAAACTCTCACTAATTTCTCAGATTTTCACTCATACTTCAGTAAGGAGAGTTTCCTTTTTTCTACCCAGAATTAGAATTATCACAATGGGAAAGGTGTCTGCAAGGATTCATCTGCTACATAAAGTGGGACTTTCATAAGAAACCTGATGGATCATCCCATGCCAATTTATGCTCTCTGCATCAGTCACACACCATGTCCCTTGAAAACCAGTCTGCACCTCAGCTCCATTGCCACTCCTTCTGCCATGCCCTCTTTACTTCTCTCAGCCATCCTCCTGATTATAGCTGGTGGCACAGAAGTTTAAAGAGTAAAGCTTCTCTAAGACAAACAAGATGGGCACACTCGGAGCCCCTTCCCCACATGCCTGGGAAATTCACATCACTCTCATCATCTGTGGTCAGAACTCTGACATGTGTGTTTCATCAGGAGCAAAAGAACACCTCTTGCTGTGGAGCTTGTTGCCTCAATTCCAGCACTAAACACACCATCCACAGCGATTACCAAATGATCATAAATAAACCTCAGCTGTTGATTGTGCTTTTCCTAGGAATAATTTATTTTATTTTGTCAAATTATTTGCCTACATATGTAATTATACTGAATCCAAAATGACTCACAATGATTTATAGTTGGCTAATACAGAGTCTGGAGATCCCAGGATCAGAAGAAACTTCTGTATGGTGTGGTAGACACTGTTATCTGTTGACCAGACTTCATTTTCTTTACTGTTATTCCTTGTTTGCTTAAAATTTTCATTTATAAGACTCTTTACTCCTAAAAGTCCCATGAGGACACTTATTTTCAAAAAAGATACAAGCTAAAATCTATTAGTGTTCCTTCTCCATTTCTCCTTCTAATTCAAATCACATATGTGATGAGGAGGTAGAATAGACATTATTTTGAAATATGAGACTTTAGTCATGAAAATGAAGGTCTACATGCTAAATCTGGAAAGTATGGAAAAATGGAAAGTTCTCAATTTTCAATGCTTTGAGCTACTGTGCTATTGCTAGAATTAAACATAGTGAGACTACTGTATTTGAGGAAAATAAGCCCATTATTTACTGAACACATTAATAACATTTTGTTTAATTTTCAGAGAAACAGAAAATTAACAGAACTTGGAAAAAGAAGGACATTTCATGCTAGATCTTACAACCCTGAATCAAGAGACTGTAATTCTTTTGTCAAAAAATTTAAATAGGTTCAATCATGCCTACAATCTCATTATGAATTGGAAATTGTGACAAACGGGGTAGCAAAGCCTGCAAGGAATCATAGTGCACAATAATGGGGTAACAAACACAGGATGTGCCACAATATTGTGATCCAGTGGGAGGCCATTGCTACTTGGGCTAGGAAAAAGCCCAGCAATAAATAGGAAAATACAAACTGAAGTGAAACTCAAAGTTGAAGACAGATAGCTGATGCATCAACTGCTCAAATGTGATAAGTAGAAGTGATTCCAACGTGAAAGCCAGAGACAGTGATGTGACAGAATACTGGCAACATGCTGTTATTTTAAATACTGAGTAGAGGAGAAGATTAACACACACACACAGACCATATATATATGGACTTAATTACTATATATATGGTGTGTGTGTGTGTGTGTGTGTGTGTAGATGTGTGTGTGTGTGTGTGTGTGTAGTGTAAATATAATTTTGAAATAGATTCCTTGGCTAGCATTAAAATGATAATGTTTTTATAACTCCAAATCACCTGTAGTGTTGTTCAATGTTTTGTAAATCAACACCATTTGCAAGATGTAAATACTCTCAAAATGTGTACTAACTAGAGACAGTGATCTTCCATGGTAATATCAACTTCAGGTACTTTTCTGAGCTCATGGAGTTACTCTGAAGACTTAAGCCAAGTTAAAATTACTTCAAGGAGTACTTATATAAACCAAGGTTAATCTTTTCATCTGTTGCAGCTGGAGATTGAGCAGTTATAGACATGTAGCTTATCAATGTTAAGTTAGGTTAAGTCAAATTTTTTGAAAGAAAAAACCAAAAAATTAATTATATGGAATGCATTCCACACCAGAGAATGAAATATTACTCTGGTTTGATGGAACTACTAGAGTAATGTCACAAAGATGGCAGATCCAGATGTTCAGGTATTTGTCTCTCCACCATATCAACCACTGATTTTGTGAAACCAATCTAAAGAAATTATTTTAGGTTTCCAAAATCTAGGCAAATGTGTGCAACTTCCTGTGCAGTACTTGAGGAAGAAAGTGTCTGACAAATGTCAGTACTTTGGGCATCTCACACAGAGGCTAACATTCCAAAGCCCAGGTATGTAGGGGTAGTGTGGGGGACAGTGGATTGTGTTTCTGTGCAGCTTGCTGGCCTCCACCTAGAAAATGGGGACTTTTTCTTCAAACATCAAGGCTGTGACTTCTTTTTCCTTTGTAGTGCTTAGGATTGAACCCAGAACATTCTAGCACTGAGTTGTATCACCAACACTTTTTACATTTTATTTTGAAACAGGGTCTACCTACCCTGTAAGCAGGGTTCTCACTGCCCACAAACTTTCAATCCTCCTGCCTCATCCCCCTGACTCTCTGGGAGCCACCATGTCCTGCTGAACTTGTGACTTTTGGTTACTGATGGATTGGCACAGACATTATTCATTGCTTAATAATTATGGGGACAAGTGACTTTCTTAGAGACATGAAGTGAAGAATTTTAAAAAGCAAATGAGTTTTTTTTAATCAGAAGTAGGAATATAAAGAAATCTCTATCAGATCACTGATTGGCTATAGACATAAATGGATAGATTTAGTTGATCACAGGTGACAAGAAATATAGTTTTTGAAAAATTATACTAATGGTAGTACTGGAAGGGTAAAAATTTATTTTTTGAATTAACAGATTACAATATTTTAAATATCTAGTTCTCAGCAACAATAAAGACTGTGCAGCATTAAAAAGTCAGTAATATAGTCCACATATAGGTAAAAAAGGGTTTGACAAAACACCTCTGAGGAGGCCAGGTATCAATCTTACTCTATACAATCTTTTATCTTCTGAAAAGTAAACTTAAAAAAAAAAATCAGAAAATCAATGTGTGAAATGGCAAAAATGATCAATTTTGGGGAAATAAATTAGAAAGGGAAACCAATAGATATTACACAATGAAAAATAAAATATATAATGAATTCAACACAGAAGTCCGACAGCAGACTTCAATAAATGAAGGAAATAAATACCAAACATGTGGACAGAAAAACAGAAATATTCCAGTATGAATAGCATAAAGGACAAGGAACAAAAGAAAGTGAATAGAACCAAGGGGATTATGGATTCCATCTACTATGATAATGTACCCTTGATGGAAGTCCCAGCAAGAGAAGAGAAAGTAAGGAGGCAGATCCTGTCTGAAGAAATAATGGCTGAAAACTTTAAAATTTATGATAAGTCATGACTCTACCCATGCTGGAAACTAAGTGTAATAAATCCTAAAAGACTCATATCAAGACATATTTTAAACAAACTTAAGAACCAAAGACAGTGACTGTTGAGAGCAGAAAGACAGAAGTGATTCATCACACAAAGTATCTTCCATAAAAGTGAACACTGTTGTTTGCTCAGAAATTATGCAAGGCAATAATTTGTGCCAATATGAATTTAAAGTGCTGACAGGAAATATGTCAATGAAGAATTTTCTGCCTGCCAACACTATCCTTTCACAATATGTGGGAAATTAAGACATTCCAAGATAAAAGGTAAGGGAATTCTTCACAAGTACACCTGTCATACAAGAGATGATAAAACAACTCAGTTATCTTGATGAAACAAAAGGAATCTGACAAAATTTTCTTATGTAATATTGTAATACACCACAGCAAATCCCACCATCCTGTACATCCACAAGAATGGGAGCCTAATTAGAATAAAATACTTTCAATGCTTGTATAATTATATTAAAGTGTACTCTACTGTCATTTATAGCTAAAAAGAACAAGTGAAAAGAGAAAAAAAAGAAAAAAAAAAGGATATTGGAAAATAAATCACTGCAAAATTAAGAAGTAGTCCTGATGAAGTGTAGTTCTGCCAATGACAATAAATATCAATAGAATTGTAGTTTTACATGTAACTCCCTATTGGTTTCTATATTATTTTGAAGAGAATTAATTAAAAATATTCACAAATATATGCTATGGACACACAATGTAGGAAGGTGTAATTTGTCATCAAAAGAAGACAAAGGAGAAAGTAGTTGAATCAGAGCAGAATAAGCTGTATGTCCTGAAAGCTGCCTGAAAATTCTTTTGCATTAGATATTTGTAAATTTAGGATGTTTACAGGAATCCCCATAGTAACTACTAAAAATAACTTAAAAAATATACAGAGAAAAATCAAGAGGGAATGAAAATGTGCAATATTAAAAAAGACGATCAAATAAAATTTAATTCAATAGAAGAAGAAATGAGGAAAAAAGTATATAATGCATATGGAATGAGAGCATTTTAGAAGAACAAAGATTATTAATATGATTCAGCTCTTCAACTCTGAAATTATTAGGCACACAATAAAAAAAGATTTAAGAGGAATATACAGTGTATAAAAAAGAATCAATCCTGCTAAACACAATTATGTTGAAATTTAAAAAAATGGATGATTTCCCATGCAATTAGTAATAGAATAGGGGGATGTCATAGTACTATCACACAATGGATATTAATGAAAATGTGTTTAGAGGCGGAATGTTCTCTTTGATATGCAGGTGTTAATACACAATAAGGTGGGGGGTGCAGGGAATAGAATTTCATTGGATTAGAGAAAGGGGAATGAAGGGAAAAGAGGGGCAATGGGAATAGGAAAAATAGTAGGGTGAATTAGACATAATTTTCCTATGTTCATATATGAATGTTCAACCAGTGTATGTTCACATTATGTACAACCACAAGAATGGAATACTCATTACAATAACTTATGGTCCATGTATGTATATCATCAAAGTACACTCTACTACCATGTATATCTAAGAAGAACAAATTTTAAAAAGGAGTAAGATATTTTACATTTGAAATGAGAATATTTTATATTAGAAAAGGTCAATTTGTCGACAACATACATTATAAATGAATATGCAACAAGTTAGAAAACCTGAAAATGTAAAAATCAATCAGTGACAACGGAAAAGACAAACAGTTGTGAAAAAGAAGTGGGATATTCCAACACTCAACTTTTAATAAGAGATGAAGCATCTGGACAAATATGAAAAAGGAAATAGAAGATTTAAATAGCACCAGGTATCAAGATATCAATGAAAGCTAACAAACACATAATGGAACACTTGCCTGAAGAATTATAGAATACACATTCAACTGAAGTACACAAAGAATGTTCTCTAGGACAGCCCACATACAGAACATGCATGATTCCAAATGATTTTAAAATGTTAAAATCATACCAAGCATCTTCTCTGATCAGAGTGGAATGAAATTAAAAGCCTAGAATAGAAGGAAATGTGAATGTTAAAGAACCTACTCTTGGACAACCAACAGTTTAAAGAAGAAATCACTAGGAAAACTAGAAAATATAGTAGATAAATGAAAATCAAACACAATGTAATGAAATAATGTTATGTACATGTTGCCATTATTAAGGGAACAGGGCAACAGGACTGTATATCAGTTTCTTACCTTGGGGGAAAGTTGGAGGTTGTTCAAGAATATGGACTTTCAAGCACTGAGGATTGAAGAAAGTCTCACACTTGATTCTGTCAGATTAAAAATAAAAATTTTAAATAATTTTAAAAGAAAATGAGATGAATTTTCAGTGACATCACAGCTCTGTTAGACACTATTTCAAATTTTTTGCACAGAGAAAGTCACTTCAGGGGCATTCCTTGTTCTTGTGCACAGTTAGGGCTCGCATCAGACTATACCCTGGTGAGGACGACCTTGCAGTCAGTGACCACCGCCCTAGACCAGGCATGACATGGTTTAAAAATCGTTGCACTTGAGAGAGCCTGGTGAGAAGCAGAGCGTGGCCTGCTCTCCCAGGCCCTCTGGGCCCCTCCAGCCTCAGGCCAGAGAGTGAGCTGGGGGGCCCGGGGACAGGCCATGGCCTGCGCCCTACAGACCCCTGGAGCTCCCGCTGTCACCGCCCACAGCCTGGCCCTGCCTGTGAAGGACCTCAAAGCCTCTTCTCCTGGCTGGATGACCTGATGGCAGAGGCGACCTGTCAGATCCCAGATCCTGGGCGACTTGTCAGATCCCAGATCCCGAGTCCCACGGGCAGCTGTCCGTCCCACCCAAAGCCACCGCCAGGCTCATGGTGGCTTTGAGTGGCGATGGTTGGGGCTTGGAGGGCCCACGAAGGAGAGTGGAGGCCAGAAAGCTCTGCCAGGCATTGGACAGAAGAGCGGCGCAGACTAGCCGAGACTAGCGCCCTCCGTGACCACTCAGTGGGGCTCCTGGAGACCTCGCCTCGTGGGGACAGGTAAACAAAGGCCTTAACCATCCTGGAAGGTGAGCAAAGCCCCTGAAGACTAGGATGGGTGGAAGGGTGAGTGACCTTGGGTGGTTGGTGTTGGTTCTACCAAAGAGAAACGGTAGCATAACAGGCGGGTCTGAGCGATTGGAAATGCCCACCACCCTTGGGGAAGAGTTCCTGGCCTTGGTTGAAGGCCCGTGTATAGAATGTGAAGGAAGAAGCTGCTCCCAACTTGCCTCCAACCTGTTAAAACTTGTGCTACATCAGGACATTCTCCATGTAGAGGTTGCCGAGGTCTGATGGAGCGAGACAACGTCTTGTGAATGGCCATTTATTTTAAAGCATCGGAAACGTCTTCTGGAAGTGATTTTGTAATGGATTTGCTAGACCATCTCTAGGAGCGGCCCTTGTCCACCTTCATTAAGTGGGTTTGTTACACCCGAGGAAAACAAGATCATCCAAGCCTTCACCTAAAGCCAAAATAAGCCTTTATTAAAGCTGGCCAGGGAAGAACACCCACACACCTAAAAGCCCTGTGCGGGGATCACACCACTGTTACTTTGTTGCCAGTATTTATAGCAAGGGGAGGAAGGAGGGGGCTATCTCTCCTGTAGGGAGGGGTAGAGGGGAAGGGAGGGATCATCTCTCCCTCCTGATAATTCTTTTGGGGAGTACACCAGTTAGAGGATGTGGAGAAGACTTTGACCATGAGGAGGAGGAGGTCCTGTGCAGACTGGTTATATGTAGAAGACATTTTCCTATTATAACCTTTGTTTTATGTGTGTGCATGTTATCCCTCATTACTGTATATATAGTTGAAAATGCCACATACTCTTTTGGAACTATCTAGGCTTTCTAGATGTTCTAAAGTGCCTGATAGATGTTAAAAGTTGAAGTGGTAAGATACATTTTGTGAATTTCTTTTTGTTAAAATTCTTATGAAATTGTGGAGGGGGGCAATAGCCAAACCCCCTTTTGAGTAGGACAGAGTTGTGTGCTGGTCCTCGGGTGTGCTTACCTTGAGCTAAAAGTTGTACCTTGTCTGTGGGTTTTGTTTTGCTTTGCAGTGTACATAGTGTATATGAAGGACAAATGAGTCCTAATCTACATCTAGTCTTTCTGGATTTTAAAGAGGTTGCCAGTGTATGACAAAAGTAGAATTAGTAAACAAATTTTGTATTGTCTTAAAATTCTAGGAAGGATTGTCTTCTGAAAATTTTGAGCATCATAGCCCGCTGGGTCGGTGATGGGCCAGAATGCTCATACTTTGAAGACATTTTCAAATTAGAGCTATTGTTCCATGTGTGCAGGTTATTTAAGACTCTCATATACATAGTGGACAAACTGAGTCCTTACTTGAAGTATCTAGTCTGCCTAGATGTTTAGAAATGCCCGATGTGTGTTAAATGTAGAGGTAGTAAAATATCACTTTGTAAATATCTTTTTGTTAAAAATTCGTATGAAAAAGTCTTTTGGGGACTAGAACTGTTAAACCACCTCTGTGAGCAGTATTACTATATCCCTTGTTCAGTGATGTGGAGGAAGTGGGAGGGAAGCAATTGCAAAAGGTAATATGTTAGTGTGTTCATACGTGGACATTTTCAGACATCACTTTGTTTTGTGCATTTTGTTGTGTATATGGTGTATATAATGGACAAAGGAGCCCCAGTTTTGCAACATCTAGTCTCTAGATGTTAAAGAGGTTGCCAGTGTATGACAAAGTAGTAAAATTAGCACATTTTATACATTTTTGTGTTGAAATTCATAGGAAAGCTTGTCCTCTGTAAATGACTTTTGGGTATGAATTTCTTCAGTCATCTCTTGATGTTACATATGCATGTACTTGTCCACTGGACTGAAAGGAGAGAGAAGGACGTGAAGAGGGAAAGGTTCTTGGACAAATGGTCATATTAGAAGATTCCTCAGATTATAAGCATTGCTACCTGTGCAATTTTATTTACCAGTGCTGTGTGCATAGTGGACAGGTTCTTATGTGGAATATCTAGTCCTTCTATATATTTAGAAGTGCTTGACATATTTAAAAGTAGAAGTAGTAGAATTTAAACTTTTCATAAATAGCTTTAAAAAAGTGATGGGAAATACTGTGTTTGGAATTGTTAAACCACCTCTGAACAGAATACTGTCTGTACTTGTTCTTTGGGTTGAGGGAGGTGGGAGGGAAGAAGTTGCAAAAGATGTTTTGTTAAGAG
>JAJEJO010002513.1:121764-141058 GCA_020662805.1 Glaucomys volans | reverse complement strand
ACACTGCATCCTTTCTAACCCGACAGCCAACCCCAGTCTAAACTAGAGCTCTGGCAGGGGAGAGCAAATGTAATCTGACCCTACCACCCGCTGACTGGCTGCAGGGCTGGCTGCAGGGCTGGCGGAGAAGGAAGGTGGTGTTTGAGAATCTTTGTGGCAGCTTTGCTGCCTCCCCTTCCTCCCCCATCCTCTTAGAGAATTGCTTATTCCTCTGGCAAAACCCTGATTCTCCATGCCAAGGTTCTCCATGCATAAAATGATAACGTTTGTTTTCCATGTTTTCAGCGTCTTGTGAGGCTTCATATTCTAATATTTATAGAGCATCTCAAACTTCTTCTGCAGAAAGTGACAATATGTAAGCACCTTGAACTGTTACTGACAATAGATGATTCTTGAGTATTGATTTGGGGTCAGATTTTATACAAGAGATGTATGTACTATAATATGTATATCATAGTAGCCTGGTGAATCCCTGCCTAGCAAGGAAAAGGAATCCCAGAAAAGTTAAATAACTTTGTCAAATTTATACAGGTAGAGTCCAGATTGAATTTGATTTTAAAGTGTCCCAATATGTGACTCAGCCTCTTATACACTTTGGATTAAGTCTCCTTGAACTAAATCATTCATTTATCCAATGAGCTACTATATGCCAGATATTCTTTTTTCATTTTTAATTTTTTCTGTCCACCCTTCTCTATGTCTCTGTGCCTATATATCTGTCAGTTTCTCTTTCTCCACCTTTGGGTATCACTGTGATACATACATACCCTAAGACAGATGGAGAACAGCATTTTCATTTTATAACCCAGTCCTAAGCCCTAATTCCTCCCTTCCCCCAGCCATGTCTCTCAGCACACAACTCTCAGGGACCTCAGTATCTACCCCCTGCTCTGGGGGCAATTCATCTCCAGGCAAATAGGTGAGTCTTCCTTGGCAAGGTCTGAAGAAGTTGTTTATTCTATACTACAATTCTTTTTTTTTTTTTTTTTTTTTTTTGGTACTGGGGATTGAACCCAGGGGCACTCCACCACTGAGCCACATCCCCAGCCCTATTTTTGTATTTAATTTAGAGACAGGGTCTCACTGAGTTGCTTAGGGCCTCACTAAGTTGCTGAGGCTGACTTTGAACTCGCGATGCTCCTGCCTCCGTCTCCCAAGCTGCTGGGATTACAGGCGTGCGCCACCACGCCCGGCTTACAATTCATTTAACAATAAATTATACATTGCTTTGTGGCAGGTCTTCCACTACTGCCTTGAACAACAATTTAACACTTAAATCTTTCACATGTTGATTACTTGTTCCTGGGAGCAGGGTTCATGCCTTACAAATGTTTCATGTACAGTCCCATGTACTTGACACATGATAGGCATTCAATAAATAATTGTTGGTTTTCTGTCCAATTCCCTCCCCTTCCTGGAAGTGGATCTGACTTATTACCCTCCTTGACACATTCTTCCCTTGCTGGGTACTAATGTCTCCACTTCTCCCCATCCTTTCTCTTCTTTTCATTCCTTCCTCTCCTCAGTTAACTCAGCAGAAATCATGGAGCAATGCTACTTGATAAACTACCTCCTTGGGGTCTTCTGGGTAGAAAGCAAACCAAATTTGAAGCCTGACAATTCAAGTTGGGGTGACTACATAATGATGAAGTTTTAGCTGCATGGCCTTGGCTAAGCTACTGGACTCTCCTGAGCTTCCATTTTCCCCACAGTTAATCTCTTCAGGTCTTTCCCCTCTCAGACCATGCTACTAAAACATATCTGCAAAGGTCATCAATGTCCTATCTATAGTAAATCTAGTAGACCCTTTCAGCCTTTTTATTTTGACCCCTCAGCACATTTGTCTTTATTGACCAGTTTTTCCTTGTCTCAACACTCTTCTCTCGGCTTTCGTAATACCACCTTCATCTGTGTTCTTCTGACCTCTCTAGTTGCTGCTGCTTCTAGTCCAAATCATTCTTCTTATTGTTAAAATAATGGCTAACACTAATTGATGCTCACTATAAGCCTGGATTATGATACACTTTCTAGACACTGTTCTACAAGGTGGGAGCTATTATTGCCCCAATTACAGATGAAGAGACCAAGGCTCAGAGAGAGAAGTGACATAACTTGCCCAGAGACATATGGCCAGAATCATCTGATTCCACAGCATATTCTCTCAACAGAAACAGCAAGCTTCTTAAACTCCTCTACTTTTGAAGTTCCTTGAAGGTCTGACTTGGACTCATTTCTCTTCTGTTTGCTCTCCCTGAGGAACCAAACCTATTCTTTGTCTTTAAGAACCATCCATGTGTGTCTCCCACCCTACTGCTATCATCAGCCCATGCTCCTCTTCTGTGCTTCAGATCCTTGTCTCCAGCTGCCCACTGGACAGTCACACATGATATCTCAAACATGAAGTCATAGATAAGTCATCTTTTCCTCAAAACCTGCTCTTCCTCCTAGGCTTCATCCCTCACTAAAACCACATGGCTATCTGTTTACCAATTGACCAAATTGGAAAACTCAGTGTCATCTTTGTCACCTCTCATTCATCTTTCTCAACATGGCTTAAATGTCACTTCTTTTAGAAATACTTTCCTAGACTAGATTAGGTCCTCCTTCTCGCTCTGCCCAGGCAACTTGCTGCCCCCAAGCATAATCCATCACACTTCATAGCAATTACTTTTCAGTTGATGTAGCCTTGTCTGTTGTGGGATCTCATGCACAGTGCCTTGTGCATGAAAGGCTTTCAAAATATGTTGAATGAATGAACTGCAATATAGAGTTAATTATAACTACTTCTCAATTATATTGGGTAATTGTGGAAATTCCATGAGATGATATGTGAGATTGCACTTTACAAGCCATAAAATTGTAGAACAAACCCCCATAATAGTAAAAAAAAAAAAAATTGTGTGGTTGATCTCCCCACTTTTCCAGATTCTTCATCCTCTTTCTGGACTCACCATCTCCTCAACAACCAAGAGATCATGATATATCAAAAAGTCCCAGCAGGTGACTCCAACTGAGATTTATCCCATGCTCTCTGACTTTGAGACTCCTTTCTGAACTAGGAGTTACTAGGTAGGTTATCTTCCATTATCATCTCTGTCAGTTTTATCTTCAACTTGGCTCATTTATCAACTGCTACCAAAACTCTACACTCATCCTTCCATACTTACACCTCTCCTGTGGTCTACTCCAATTTGGTTCTTTAAGTTGATTCTCCTTGCTCATTTTGCCATCAAATTCAACAGGACTCTTGTGATTGCCTTTGTCCTAAGATGAGCACCTCTATTCCAACCATCCATTGATACCTTTCACTTACTACAGAAAACTGGAGGTAGACGATATCTAGACCTTAGGTCCTCCTGGCCATGGAGAAGCTGATTTGGAAAAGAACAGAATATTGATAATTTTTTAAAATTAACCCTCAATCAATGGATTGCTGAGTGAGGGAAGTTGAAAAGGATATGAGGAAAGGAAGAAAGAAGTATAGTGAGGGTAAAAGAGAAGAGTGACCTGGTCTCCCTGATTCCTAGTCTCCCTGATGCTCTGTTCCTCCGATGATGGTTTATCTTACCAAAGCAGGATAACTTCTCTGTTCCCAAAGAGATGAGTGTTCCATTCTTACCCAGTGTAATCCTGAAGACACAAGTTTGGTCTCTGGTGAACTAACTTGGAAACTGGGTTGCTCATTAAGAGCCATCTCTGAGCTTAGAAGCCAAAATCAGGGACAATCATGAGTGATTTTTTTAATGTTGTGGGAGAGTAAATCATTGTATCAGCTTATGGCTTCAAATTATAACAAACCACAGTCACAACAATAAGAAAAACTCTTGATTCATTCACATAAGGAGAGGGTATAGATGCCCTTTTCTTCATTTCTACATCCCTTCCTTAGACCAACACGCTTTGTGACTTCTTGAAAATTGCTCTGGATGTTCATTAAACTGATGTTACCTCTATAAACATGTTAGAAGGAAACCCTTAACCTGGTCTGCTTAGACCATCCTTGCCAGGAAAGGACAAGCTCTCCATACCCTAGAAGACTATTTATCTGGAAGCCTGAATCCTGGAAGCTTCCAAACACGGTTCATGTGTTAATTTTTTCCATCCCTCTCTCCTTCTCTTTCTTTCATGTCATGTTCATGTAGAAGTGCCATATCAAAATTCCAGAGAAAGTGCTGATTGCATGCTCCATGGAAACATGCTTCCCTCCGTCACCTGAACGCAGGCACCTTCCCTGGTTCCTCTGTGACTCTCTCCGCCCTTCTACTCTCACTCCCTTCTGGCTCCTATGTGCATAGCCTCTTTCTACCACGCATGTCGCATCCTAGGCCTGAAGCAGCATTGCTGGCACAAGACTCAGGGTGCTAAACTTACCTGCACCTTTCTGTTTTTACTGTGCAATTTGAGGAAGTGACAGCACTGTCATAATGTGTATGTTTAAGTCTGAGTTTTAAATTCAACACAGAAGAAAAAGAGGGGGCTCATGAAGATGAGAAAGGTAGTAGACACATTTTATAATTTTTCAAGATATTAGTCCTGAAGCCTTATTTTTTCACCCCCCAAAATCCCTGCATAATAACTAGATAGAATGATGAGCAGTGGCACCTTGGAAGGCAGCCAGTCTAACAGTATTAGAGAGATAATGTAATTTTAGAACTGGAGGGGACCTCAGACTTGATTTAGTTCTACACTCTCAGGTAAGATTAGGACAGTGGGGCCCAGGGAAGTATAAGTTGCTCAAGGTTACATAGAGAATTGGTCTAGAATCAGCCCCCTGGGCACCCAAGGCCACACTGTCCAGATTCAGGCAGGACTTGAATAGCAACCACAGTACCTGTGCAGAAAGCTGGAGGAAAACCACGGTAAAGATGCTGGGGGGAAGAAACCAGGAAGGATAGCAGAGGAAGATGCTGTAGAAGCACAATTTCAAACTGAGTGGTCAAGCTTGAGTTATTTGGGGTGTGAGAGGAACCAGATGGACTTGGGATGGGCAGCCATCAGGCACCAGAGGATTCACTGGGAGTCAAGGCAACCAGAAGAAGCTGAGTCAAAAGGGCTGATTTGCAAACAGCACAGAGCTCTGCATATAGTTACTACAGCTGCAAACCCAAGGACAGTGTTTAGATTTATGGACATGTGGATAAGACTTTTGGTCAGCATCAGTCACCTCACCAATGCCTGTGAATCACAGCCAAAGCAAGACAAGTTGCATTACTGACCATGATAATAGAAGGATGAATGGTGGCTGTGATTGCCTGTACTGCAATCAACCTTTAGGATGGCTAGAAATTCCAATCTGGCCAGCCCCGTGCCCAGATAGGCATGTCCCATAGACACGCTGTTGCTGTGAACAGAAGCAGCTTCAAAGAGGAAGGCCACAATGCACAGCCCTGCGATCCAGGAGCCCACTTTGTCATGGGTCAGAGCTCAAGTTAACACAGACCTTTGCTGGGGGTGGGGTGGGGGGGGGGCGTTGGTGGAGCTGGTAGTGAGGAGAGCAGAGAGCCTGGAAACAGATTGAACAGAATTGACTCTTTTTATTTTATGGATCCAGAGCTATCAGGGGCAGTAGCAAAGCATTTATGCTACTGATACTGAAATGGCAAACCTCTAAACGATTTTATTGCCAATATATTCAGAAGATTTTGTCACAAATCTTAAATAAGTGACTTAACTTTGCTACGTGTCAGGCTAAATCAGCACAATGCAAAAACATCTGGATGAAAATGAAATGCTTCTGTCAATTGTCTGGGTGTTTTGTCTACCTGACATCAAACAGCTGGAATCTTGTAAACATTTGGATGACACACTAAATTTTTTCATTTTTCATTCAGATCACAAAATCCTACTCTCCAGTTTGGCAGGAACTTAAAGGTCATCTAATCCCTGATATTTGGCATAGCCTCAAATGACCTATTTGTATTATTATGCAAATCAAAACGCTAAGATATGGGTGTGTGTTGTGTCTAATTATACACATTGTATCTTATTTAAACACATGTTTATTTTAACATTTTGTTCTCCTTGGTTGTTTAATTGAATTGTAAATGAATCATTTACACAGTAAACTAGATTATTATATGTATGAAAATACAATGAAATCCTGTAATTAGAACAGACTTAATTTACAAAAAAAAAAAAAAAAAAGCAACCAAACCATTTACGCAGGTGTGTAATTGTGCACGCACCTTGAGACTTTGTGAACCAAGACACCATGTGTGTTGCCTTTTCCACTCATAGACCTTCCCGCTTCATTTTGTAGGGAGAGCGTTTTGCAAAGAAGTTTGCTTCACCTCTTTTTCACTTCCTTCCTCATGCCTGCCACTTAACAAGCTCACGCCAGGTGTCTGTTCTGAGACTGAGACTGAAGCAAAGTAAGGGCAGAGGACTGTGAAATTCATTAACTCCAGAGATCTGTTTCAGCGTCTGAATCTTTCTCATCCAGATGGCCAAGGCCTCATCCCACCCCAGCCCCCTCCATATTCAGAGTTCCTTTAACAGCATTCCTCCAAACACAGCTCCATAGAGAAGATGGGCTGAGGAAGCTCTCTCTACACATTCAGCTCCTGGTCTAAAGTATGTGTTCAATTTCCCTGAAAGTCTGCATGGAGCTTTTCATTTTTTACAAGTTGCTCTTTGAGCTATTGTCTCATTTATACTGGTAGGCAGCATCGAAATGGGTAGAGCCAAATTAAGATATAGGAGCAAGTGGGAAATATTTTCCAAAACTAAATAATGTGAATATGTGGAGTTAAAAAATGAGAGTCTGGGGAGGAAAACGAAGTTAGAAGGTCCAGAAAAAGGAAGAAAGGGTAAAATGAGATGGTGAGTCAATGAGGCAGGGAGATCTAGGAAGACTGTTCTGGATGGCAAGAGATGTAGATAAGGAGGTTCTTATATTTGCAGTGATGAAAGCTTCTAATGGGATGGAGGGGAGGCTGTAGTAAATCAATCAGTCAGCCAGCCAGCAGCATTTGCTGGGTGCCCACTGTGTGTAGAGCATTTTTGGTACTAGTAACTGCAGGGTGTTAGCAAGGCTGTCAAAGATCTTCCAAGATGAGCTTGAAAACCAGTGGAGGAGACCACTGCAGAAAAAACACACCTCTGTGAACTTAGGAAGGAAGCAGAATTGCAGCAGATAATGAAGATAGCTGTAACCCACACGGGCATCAATATAACCACATGCTCAAAAAGTAACTCAAGCAATCTAGATAGTATAAGTTTAATATTTATGTATGTCAGAGTTAACATTTACTGAGTGCTTACTATGCAGCCCACATTGTATTAAGCACTTGATACCCATTATATCTTATATAGGGCAATGCAGACAAGCCTAGGAAAGCTAAACATCAAGTAATATGCCTGTTCATTTTGGTATGAAATGAATAAATGAAAGGGTATGGGGGAGAGATATAAGAACAGACTCTGGCATTTAAGATTCTGACATCATTTACTTGTGACTGTTCACCCTTAAAGTATAGAACGTGGGTTAAGCTGCAATTTTCTCAGACTTGAGATTGACTTATGGTAGGCAATGATTCTTTCTCTCATAGCTTTGGGAGAAATCTGTTCACTGCCCACTGTTTACTCTCAATACAGCTTCATCGTTCTATATGTTTAATTAGGTTTGTCATTATTCTTTTGAAATTATGCTTTATTGCATTATTGGGAGGATAATATAAATTCTTGTTTAACAGAGTTTGAAGATTTGCAAAAATTTTCAGAAGATACTTCACAAAGTCAGAGGGTCTCCTGACTTCAGAGAAATGTCAAAGTACCCCCACTGGGTAGATTCTCCAAGGTCTCTCTCTCCTTGATCAGGTAGAAATGGAGTCAGTGGTGTCTGCCCCTGCAGACCCCTTAGAGCTGCGCTGTGGCAGCAGGACCCATCTTCAGTCTCTTGGAGAAAAATCTCTAAGTAATATTCAGGACTTGGGAACATAATTACAACATGTATTTTGGATGGGTCAATCTTTTTCTCAAAGTCCTCTTCAAAGGAAAATTGGCCTCCCCTCCTCCCACATTGTCTGCCATGCTGAGAAAAGAGGCCTTGGGCCATTCCTTAAATAAGGGTGACTGTGGCTATACCACAAAGCCTGCTCTCTACCCTCTGACTGCATGCATAGTCCAGCCCCGACCTAAACGTAGCCCATCTGAATCTGACGAGTAACCCTAGGAGTGCACAAAGTTCTACAACAGCAGAAGCGATGAACAAAGAAGGCAAAAATTCTCTAAAGAAATCAAAATGGAAAAACAAAAAAAAAAAAAAAAAAATCAATTAGTATCAAAAAGAAAAGCATAAAGAAAAACACAGAAGAGCAGTTTCAGAGAACAGCTCAGTCATGCTTGTGGCGAACAGGACAGAGATGGAGGACCAGCTCTGGTGAGATCCATGCAGTACCCACATGTCATTTTGCTCACTGGGAGTGTCTCTCTCCTATTGTCACAGGTATGCCTCAGTAAACCCCATTGGCTAGCATAACCTGAGGGAGTCTCTGTTCCTAGAAAACGAAGATCCTTGCACTGTCAGCACGTGGGGCCCTTAGGGGTAGTCTAGTCCATACTACTCAAAGTGTGGTCCAAGGACTGGTGGAAGCTACCACTATTCTTGAATGTGGGAATTAAGTATAGAAATAGGGAGTGCACATTCAAAAACTCATAAGTAAAAGCTGACCTTACCTCATCATCCAATTTTATGTCTGTTGGATCCACTAACAAAAACTGGGCTTGCATTTTGTAAGTCTGTGTGTGTTGTGTGTGTTTTGTGTGTGTGTGTTTGTTTTTCCATTTCACTTTTCTAGTAATTTACTTCTACTGTGTTTTACAAATGTATCAATCTGTCTATGAAGGACTGGAAATTGTAAGATATTTAAAAGTTGGTCCTTCACAACACATAGATTGAGGAATATTGATCTATAGTCTCTCCTTTTCAAACTTGAATCTTCGATCCTTTAGTGGGTAGCAACCTATAAATAAATTGTGAGATTAATCTGTGTGGATACCAGCATTATCAAAAGAATATAAAGTATCAGGGTGCATTGCTTGTAGTAAGGATAAGTATTGTTTTGTGAAACTTTTATTTTTAAAATGTATATAAACACACACACACACACACTTGTGTATCTTGGTATGTTTATACAAGGAAAGAAAGCTGGGAGCCCCACATTTTGTTTGTAATAGGTACCTCTGCTTTGCTAATAGATGGAGGCAAAAATTTGGTGTTTTTGGAAAACAATACATTGTTTATAGCATACTCTTGCGGGTTATTTGATTTAGATTCCTTGGGAGATACTTTACAACCCTTTAAGTTGTAGATAACTGATAGCATTGCAAAAATAATTCTTGTCTATAGACATGCAAATTCTATCCCTTCTGGTACAGGTTCAATTGACTCTCACACCCCCGTGAAAGAAGTCAGTTTGGCCTTTTTTCACACTTTTATTTCAATATTCGTGACCTATAAATAAATCAGTTCTTTGGATTCTCTTTTGAACCAGTTATAGCATCTGCCTTGTTCCCTTATTGATGGAGTTAAATAAAATCTCTAGCATGTGTTCATTTTAAATTTGTTTAAGACTCATGATTCCACCTTTTTTTTGAAAGCTACATTTTAGCCTAGGTCATGGTAGAGCTTTTAAGCATCAGGTTGTGATTTTTGTTTCAAACTTAGGTCAACTGTAATACAATGAGATTCCTCAATAGGAAGGCAAGCCTGAGTCCCCAGCAAACCTGAGGGGCTGCTTTTGGGGTTAACTTTCTGCTGTTTCCCTTAAAAGAATCAAAATGGAAAGGAGAATTTTATTGTGAAAGTCCACATGTAGGCATGATTTTAATTGCTACTCTATAATATGCCTTCCATGCCTGTTCCAATGATATTTGAAAGTACACATCTCTTTTACTACAGTTCAGAAAAATCTGAATATTAGACAAGTTAGAAGTGCAAGGTCTCAAACATAGCAAGAAAGAAAAATGGCCTGAGAATCAAAAACCTAGGTACTGGGCCGAGTTTGATCCCTAATTAGCTGTATGGTCTTAGCAAAGTTATTTAATATCTCTGGACCTCAGATCCTTTATACGTACATTGACCTTAAGTCAATAACTTCCATTTACTTTTTTCTCCCCTAAAAGAAAAGCTTGCATAGAGTCCTAATTTGCAAAAGAAGACAGTCACTCTGGTTTAGCAGGGCCTCTGCTTGCTTTCAACTTCCCCACTAAGGTGGCCTCTAATTATAAGGACACCTCAGAACTCCGAGGATCCCATGATAGCACAGTGTGAGAGGCATAGAACCCAAGAGCACTAAAACACCTCCTAATGCTAAGATGAAAGTCTGCATGGAGCAGACAATTATTAAACAGTCAATTATTTTGTCTCTGGGTTAAGAGTATTAAAATTTCTTTCAAAGCCTTTCACCCTTTCCTTCCTTGTTCCTTCCCCACCCTGATGACTAATCTCCAATTTCAGTTCTAATCTTTAGAGTCCTTGTCCCCTTCTTGGTTTCTTTAATTCCTGGGCTCCACTCCATAGCATAATTTCAAAACCCATTCATTGTACTCTAAGAATCTGTTGATCTGTTGAATTATCTGCTTTCTCCACCAGACCGAGCTCCCTGAGATAGGGAGTCAAGTCCCTTCACCTTTATTCTCTAGGTTCAGCACAGGGCCTAGCCATCTTCTCTAGTCTCAATATGAACTGCCTGATTCTCTCCTCCACCCTTGCAATGTATGTCCTACTCATTGTCTCCTGAACTTTAGGCTCACGTATACAACTACTTGCCAGATAATTCCACCAATGGGTATTTAATAGACTATTCAAAAATAACATGTCCAAAACTGGATGTAACTTCCATTCAGAACCACTTCTTCTCCTGAAGGCTCATTGCAATGAAGGATGCTGCAATCTACCTGCTCCCCAAGCTGGAAATCCTGTGTACTTCTCTTTCCTTCATTTCAACATCAACCAGTTTCCATGTGGCTTTAATCCCACTTCCTGTGCTTCTTGAATCATCTACATCATTCCATTGTTGCCCAAGTTCAGAGCAGATGGATAACATCAATTTGATGGTGACTCCAGGGTGCCAAGTGCAAACAAATAAAATAAAATTAATAATAATAATAGTAACAATAATAATCCTCTTGGTATGTTAGATCCTTCAATGTTTATCCCTACTCTGGTTGTGTAGTAGCCCCATTCTATAGTCAAAGAAATTGAAGTTTAAAGAGAATAAATACTTTGCCCAAGTGGGTAAATCTTGGAACCTAGAATTTAAATAAACCCCTGTCTCTCTAATGCCAATACTCTAGCTCTTACCATTACCTCGCAATTGAAATATTAACCATCAGGCTTGTCCTTTAAGTCCTTTCTTCATATTATGGCCCAGGTTTTTGTTTATTGTTTTTTGAAGAGAAGTCTTATCATGTATCCCGCCCATCGTTTTTCCTCTGCCTGGTGATACAGTATAAACCTGCTAATAGCTCACAAGGCCTTTCATAGTCTTTACCACATCAACTCCCCTCAACTTTTTTCTAAGCACAGTCACCCTTAGCTTCAGTCAAACAGAACCATTTTCAATCTGGGGGACATAACTTGCAGTGTTGCTTGTTTGTACTACAATGCCTCTCTTTTCTCTGCCTGGCAAATCCTTTCCCCCACCTCTTTCCCTCGCCAGCTCCTCGTTACACTTCAGTTCTCAGCTCAGAAATTTTCTACTCTAAGGATCACCCAGTGAACCACTCCTGTTCCCAGAGAACACCTTGTATTTTCTAATGATACTACTGTTACTCTAGTTAGTTGCATCTTTATCTAGACATAGGCCAAGCTCCCAGAGGAAGGAGACTGCCTCTGATTTACTCAGCAGTGCCCTTTCTCTTGATGTGCATTCCTTAGAAGCAGGCTCAGAGATGAAGATTCTTACTAAAGTGATTTATTAAAGGAGCCCTCACATGAAAAGCTAGGAGGAAGGGAAATAAAATCGGGCAGGGGATCAAGGCTCAACCATCCCAGGAAGAGCTCTCGAGCTGGAATCACACCACAGAGTTGTCCCATATGAATGAACTTTTGCCAATCCCCAACAGTTGTTGGCTACAGGCTGCCCCAGAGTGTGTTTGTGTGTGTGGAGGGCAGTATAACCTCCTAGAATCCCTGGGGACAGTGCTTCCCCTCTGCAGATCTCCAGAGAAGGGAGAGCTGTGAATCCTTAGTAACTGGGGGTTGGGTGCCACCAGGTAACGGGGACCTACACACCCCAGCAGCTAGGACATATCCTACCATGTCATACTCAATACATGTCAAAGGAATAAATGACATCAGTTTTCATTCATGTCTATTTCTCATTTATTCCCAGATTAATGATTTTTCTAGTGGGTTAGTTCCCCTCATCTTGATTTTTAAAGTCTCCAATTTCCCTCAACCTTCTCTGAACTCTAACTACTATATAGGATTTCCAATATTGGGTAGCTCTAATTTCCTCTCTCATGTGTTTTGATAAATACTAGACAAACATGACCATGACCATTAATATTTCTACAACGTAGTTTTTAAAGGTTTGACTGGCCCCCCAGTGAGAACATATGCATCTTCTTAAATCAAGTGGGATTTGTGGGGAGTTTTCTGTCAAATATGGTCCAGTTTGATTTTTAAACTGTTTATCTAGAATATTTTGCTCCAGAAAATCCACATCCATCTGGCAGTCTATTCTAAGATATCTGTTAACTCTCCATAATTTTAGAGGTAGTCCTCCCTATCTGTGGTTTCTGAATCCACGTGTCCACACACCCATGAACAGTAGCTGTTCAGGAGAAAGCCAAGCAGTATGGCATGGGAAGAGGGACTGATTCTCTCTACTATAGGGTCTTCAACTTACAGCCACCAGGAGGTCTGCAGAAAGCTCCAGAGGCTGAGTGAAGGGGAACCTCATACCTGTGTGATAAAGGACACGTCCCTAAGAGAAAGCAGCCAAGTCCTCTCCCTCCCCCAACTCCTCCAGACATCTGTGAAAACTGAAGGAATTCTTGTATTCCCAGGAACCAGGACCACCTGGAGAAAGTGAGCAGTGCTCAGGTTGCCTGCAACACCCTTTGTGGGACACCTGTCCATGTTATCCTTCTGTAAGTGCCTCCCTCTGTAAGTCCCCAGATCCTAGAACTCAGCTGGGATCTTCCCAGGACCCCCAACACATCTCCACGTTGCAGCAGTCAGGCTGAATAAACTCTGCTCAGGACGACTAGCTGACAGCCTCGCCTGATCTTGTCAATAGGGCTGACAGTTTCTAAATGTAGACCATGTTGAGTTTTGTGGTTCATAAGTGTGAGGTAAGATAACAAGAACTTAGACTATAAGGCAACCAAAGGGATGTGAGCTTGAGGATCAGCTCTAGGCAGACTGTCTGGAAAAGCAGGGATGACTGGGGAAAGAAAAGAGGTGCAGGGATACCCACTCAGCCTAGGAGAGGGGGACACAGGATGAGAGACTGAGATAAGAGAACTTCCCCTGTGAAGACTGTGAAGGCTTTGAACTTGGTGGGGAATTAGGAATGGGAAGATTGTCAGGGAGAGTGAAGGGAGGAGGATTACCAAGGAGTTTTTGCAGGTAATTAAAAAGTGTTCAGAAAAACTAGGCACAGTAGTGCATGCCTATAATCCCAGTGATTCTGGAGGCTAAGGCAGGAGGATTGCAAGTTGGAGACCAGCCAGAGCAACTTAGCAAGCCCTTGTCTCAAAATAAAAAATAAAAAGGACTGGGAGAGTAGCTCAGTGGTAAAGCTTTCCTGGGTTCAATCCCCTGTATGTAAAAAAAAAAAAAAAAAAGAGTGTTCAGTTTAAGAATGAGTAAAATAATACACAGTCAGTGGTAGTAGTGGGCTTGTCCTATAGTCAATCTCTCTAGTACTGGGTGCCCCATCAAAGCTAGATTTTATCCTTGTACACTGAAAGGCTCAGGGAAGTGATAAGGAAAAGGAGGAAAAGAACAGAGGGAAAGGAGAGGTGAATGTCATTAGTGCCGGGTGTTGTGGTGCATACCTGTAATCCCAGCAGCTCGGGAGGCTGAGTCAGGAGGATCACAAGTTCGAAGCCAGCCTCAGCAAAAGCAAGGCACTAAGCAACTCAGTGAGACCCTGTCTCTAAATAAAATACAAAATAGGACTGGGATGTGGCTCAGTGGCCGAGTGCCCCTGAGTTCAATTCCCTGGTACCAAAAACAAAAAATGTCACTAGTAATAGCTACAGGCACACTTTAGTGTCACTACAGTGCCCCCCACCTCTCCCACACACCTCCTGTGTCCTTACAAGGCCTTTCTGGGCCTATAATATGGGACTATCTTCAGACAGGCAATAGGGCTCAGGGTTAAGAACACTGGGCTGGGGTCAGAACTGAGGGTTCCAGAGCTGTTGTTCATTGGTTAATCTAACCTCACTGGACAATTATTTATCCCCTTGAGCCTCAGTGTCCTCATCTAGAATGGAACTCCATGAGAACAAGGACTTTGCCTTATTCACTGTAATATCCTAGAACACCATAGTGCATCTGCCAATGCCTATTCGTTTGAATAAATAAATCTAGGTGATGGAAATCGTGTTATCACTACTCCACAGATATTGTCAGAGTGGAGACAATGGAGCCAGCCTCCCTGGATTTGAGTAAGACTCAACAACTTCCATTTCTATGACTTTGGCAAGTTAGTGAATCTTTCTATGCCTCTCTATAGCTCAGTTTCCCCATCTTTAAAATGGTGATAACAAAAGCACACCTATCACAAAAGATTGTAGTAAGGCTTAAAACAAGCCAATGTGTGTGAAATGCATAAAATCTGCCTGACTATAAATTTGTTAGCTATTGTTATCATTACAAGAATTAATTGACAAAATTCAGAAAAATAATCAGCATTTTATGTTTTATTCAATATCCTTCCAAACTATTACATTTTATTATATTCTGATAAAATGTAATCAGATATTGTTATTACAAATTTTTATTTATTTGTTTGTTTATTTTTACTTATTTGCAGTACTAGGGATTGAACTCAGGGATACTTTACCACTGAGCTTCATCTCAGTCTTTTCTATTATTTATTTTGAGGTAGAGTCTTACTAAGTTGCCCAGGCTGGTTTCAAACTTGCAAACCCTCCTTCCTCCACCTCTTTTTTTTTTTTGGAACCAGGGATTGAACTCAGGGGCACTCCACCACTGAGCCACATCCCCAGTCCTATTTTGTATTTTATTTATTTATTTATTTATTTATTTATTTATTTAGCGGTGCTGGGGATTGAACCCAGGGCCTTGTGCTTGCAAGGCAGGCACTCTACCAACTGAGCCATATCCCCAGCCCTGTATTTTATTTAGAGACAGGGTCTCACTGAGTTGCTTAGGGCCTCACTAAGTTGCTGAGGCTGGCTTTGAACTCGCGATCCTCCTGACTCAGCCTCCCGAGTCACTTGGATTACAGGCGTGCGCCACCGCGCCCGGCTCCTCCACCTCTTGAGTCACTGAAATTACAAGCATGTGCCGTGGTACCTGGCTATTAAGTATTTTTAAATATTTTAAAAAATTAAAGCAGTTGGCTCACTGCTTGCTACATTGCAAACTCTCACTAAATGCCAGTTATCATTGTTGTTGTTATGGCTATTATAAGAAAGTCATTCTGATCTTACCAGCCCTGCAGGATGATGACAAAAGCCAAGGTTTGTCCTCCAGATCAACTTAGAATAGGAGCAGGCAATGAATGGCAGGCTTAAACAGAGGAAGAATCCCCAGGAAAACTGCTATTGGCATGAATCAAATGAGAGGAATGGAAACTGAGCTGGTTGTCATATTTAGCTTAGCCGCAGGCTAAAGAAACAGACTTGAATAAGAGCAAACAGGAGAAAAATAGTGCCATGAAGAAGCACGTACACTCGGTAGAACTGGTTGTTAATACACCAGACCAATTTTTTCTTCTATCCAGCTACTTCTATTTTGAGTCAGAGGGGTAAGTGCAATTCCTCAAGACGTATTTACGGAACTTCTGCCATGTTTTTCAGGACCATTATCAGGGTTGTGAGGAAAGTGGATATCAAGCAGTGCTTGCTCTTGGGCTTACAATCACTTGCTCAGAGAAAATATTCAGTAATAAACCAAGATTGTATGTGATTATACCTCAAAACAAGTAACAGCCAGAATAAGTTAAGGCAAAGGAGGCATCACATCATTTGTTCATTCTGACCTTCATTCCTTTGCAGACTCATTATTGAATAACACTGAGCACCCAGTGTGCTGAAAGCCATAGGGGATAGGGAGCTTGGGAAGCTATATCCTGCCCTCAAGGATTTTGCATTTTAATAGGGAACTGGAATTGATCTGTATGAGAATAGCTCCAATCCAAGCCAGAGCATAATCACACTTTATTTTTATTTTTTATTTATGCTAAATTTTTTGGTACTGGAGATCGAAATTAGGGGTGTTTCATCACTGAGCTACATTCCCAGTCCCTTTTTCATTTTTGTTTTGAGATACGGTCTTGCTAAATTGCCTAGGCTGGCCTCAAACTTGGCGATCCTCCTGTCTCAGCCTCTGGAGTCTCTGAGATCACAGACATGCACTACCACCCCTGGCAATATGATCATACTTTAAGAGGCCAGAAAGCTTGCTTGATGTTAGCATTATTAGAAGTGCCTCACTGAGAGGTCTAGTGTGGTTTTCTGAAACTGGTGGGACTTAAAGACACTAGGAGGTAACTCGAAGTAGCAGGGATGAATGTAACTTCTATTTTATTGATTCATCAATGCATTGAACAAACTTTTTTGGAAATATCTATTATGCATTTGAAAGATGATTAAGGTATCATTCCTTTCTTCAAGCAGTTTATAATCCAATGGGAGAGGCAGACACAAAGAAAAAGAAGTCTTTTGCACTGTGTTGAGAGTAACAATCAAGGTATGTATAATGTAGTGCCCAGAAGGGTACCATCTTCCTGGGGCGTGGCTTGGGGACTTGATGGGTGTCAATGGAACCAAGGACATGGCAGGCACAAGAACAGCATGAGCAAAGTCTCTCTTGGAAGCACATTGCAGGGCAGTGCAGAGGGCAGATGAAGACAGGAAATAAGATCATTAGGTAGAGATCAGACCATAAAGGCTATTAGGACATCCTATGGAATTTGGGCTTTATTCTGAGGACTGGGCAATCAGTGAAAGATTTCAGGGAAAATAACATCATATTTGCATTTTGGAAAGGTAAAAATAGCCATGTCTTTATTTACACTACAACCATACTTCGTATAACAAGTTTTAGTAAATGACAGATCCTAAATATGATGGCCAATCCCTAATGACATGTTTCTTGGAACATAACCCATTGTTAAGCAACACATGACCGTATCCAGGGCCACCTGTGATTTATAAACATCTAACTTCACAGTAACCTTTATCATCTCCAGAGAGGTGCATAAACTTTCCTAAGGTCAACAAGATATAAGGAACACAAAGATTTTCTGCCTTCAGGGTCAAACTTTAAATCCTATACCCTGCTACCTCTCTGTAAACAGAATAAACAGGGAGAAGATAGTAAGAGAAGGGGAGAAACCAAAGCCAGAATAAAAAATGAGGCCAGATCTAAAGCAGTGGGGGCAGGAATATAGAGAAAGAAAGAGAATCCAGAAATATTTTGTAATATTTGGGACATGGTGGTGAATATCCCAGCAGGGAATTGGATAGACCCAGAGCGAGCTCAAGAGACAGGGCTGGGCTGGAGGAGGAGACTGGGAAATTTGACTGGTGGGCTAGGATAGGAGAGCTGATTACTTTGTAGAGAGCCAGAATAACCACGGGCTTGAGTTTGGAGCTGGTACGGAGTCACTGAGACCCTTAGATTAAGGAAGTGACTTGGTTAATAACCGCATTTTAAATGTCAAGTCTCAAACTAAAACAGCCAAGAACGAAAATGAAATTTTATTTCCAACCCCCATTCCACCCTGTGGTGAAAATAATACTTCAGAAAAGATCAGCCTGCACCCCCATGCTCAAAGTAAGGCAAGATCTATGGGGTTCAGCAAGCACTGGGAGAGGGGGCAGGCCTTTGGCCGTTGTCATCCTCCATGCCAACACACTCAGGACATCACCCAGGACATCTTCATTCCTGGAAGGTCTGAGGCCTGTTCCACAAGGGACCCTGATGTGGGCTACTTGTGAAAACTACAAGTGGCCCTCCGTGTCTGGAGGAGGTGAGACCCAGAGCCCCGGCTCTCACAGGCACTTGTCTTTTTGCCATGCCACCTACAAACAGGTGAAGGATGAAAAGAGATGTTGGAAGGGGAAATAGAAATGGGAAATATGAATTAATATCTTAAAATATTGCCCTGTCATTTAATAGGAATTACATTTTGGGAAAACCAGCTCACAGCCTCGGACAAGTTCTGTTGAAGTGAGAAGAGGACAGAGGAATAGGGAAATTCAGAGCCTGCCACAGAAATGGCAGTGCACAATGCCTGTGATTCCTAATGCACTTTTACTCCCCATTTACTCCTCACAGTTGGTTTTATTATGCCCATTTTACAGATAAGACAACCAAGGGAAGATAAAGAAATCAGACAAAATCACCTGTTCAGCAAATAGAAGAGTTCAGGCTTAAAATCTTGGTCTTTTGATGAAAACCTTTAAGGGAAAAAAGAATCCCCTCTGCCAGTTCACTCACCACCCACTGCAGCACATCCACAATATCACATTGCCTCTCAGGGAATAAGGTGCTCTAAACATCAGAGCCTAAGGGTACCTGTGAAGGCGCTGTCTTCAAAGAAGATCCCACTGGGAAACAAGGCTGCAACGCCTTAAAGGATTCCTCTGGGCTTTGGAAGGGACTTCCCACAGAGAGCTGTTTCTAACCATGCCTCATGGAGCCTTCTGCAGGGTCCCCGTGTTACTTAACTGCTGAGGTACGGTATAAAGCCAACTCGGGAAACCATCCTCTGATTCATGCTGAATGAATCCCTGGCATACACTGTCAGAATTTAAGAGGCAGGTGTAGCTCCCCTGATGTTTTGAATAGGAACTTGTTCAAATCATGTAGCCTCTCTAGGAACAGTTTTTCAAAGGAGTGGTTTATAATTTCTCATCTGTAGCAGTGGTGAGAGGGTGGATTTGGAGGAGGAAGGAGGAAGTGCTGATGGGGGAGGTAGGGAAAGAGATGCCATCCTATGTCAGAGCTGAAAAGATCAAAGGAGAGGGGTGATCCTCACCTCTGCAGATGACAGGGAAGGAATGCCGGTGAAGGTAAAAGAGAAATACTTTAGAAGTGGTAGGCGGAGCCTCTGTGCAGAGAGAAACAGAAGAG
>JAJEJO010002513.1:97892-116764 GCA_020662805.1 Glaucomys volans | reverse complement strand
GACCACTGAGCCACATCCCCAGCCCTATTTTGTATTTTATTTAGAGATGGGGTCTCGCTGAGTTGCTTAGCGCCTTGCCTATGCTGAGGCTGGCCTTGAACCTGCAATTCTCCTGCCTCAGCCTCCCGAGTTGCTGCGATTACAGGCATGCACCACCACGCCTGGCTTAGAAGTAACATCTTAATATAACCTTCTTGCTTTCTCAGTGGAAAGTGACTTTTCCTCCCCTTGAGATGCATTATCCCACCAAACCTGTTAAAACCCATCTCACTTGTCAAGGTTTAGATCAAATGTCACATCCTCTGTGAGGCCTTCCCTCAAATTCTTCTGAAGAAGTAAAAGCTGTTTCCTGCTCAGAGACCTCTCGGCACTTCTTCTATATTACTAAATCCTCTACTTTTTCCCATACCCAAATCCCTACTAGGCCTCATACTCCTTTGTGTGTTTGTTTTACCCACCAGGCATCCAGAACTAGTATAACAGTTGGCAACTGAGAAGGGTTGAACTGAATCATTGAGCTTCACCCTGCCTATACTAAGTGCAAGAAAAAGGAACACATTAGAATTAGTCTGGGGTTGGGAAGGAAGAAGGATTATGTAGAATCAGGAGCCTGTGAAAGAATCTGAATCCAGGAAACCTACATCAGAACTTCTCTCTCTCTTTCTCTCAAGCCACATGGACTCTCATCTTGACCTCTCTGAGCAGGTTTATCTAATTACTTTTTATTTTCTATGTAGTTCTCTCAGTTCAAGAGTTAATAGAGATCAGCTTGCTTCTGTGAGTCTTAGTTTTAAATTTCTGGGAGAGAAGATCTGATTGGCCAACAAAGTTGGTTGCACAGGATAAACATAAGGGCAGAAGTTTATCCAAATGGATAGTTCAGGGATTACTTTTTTTTTTTTTTTTTTTTTTTTTTGGTACTGGGGAATCAAACCCAGGGGCACTCCACCACTGAGCCACTTCCCCAACCCTATTTTGTATTTTATTTAGAGACAGGGTCTCACTGAGTTGCTTAGGGCCTCACTAAGTTGCTGAGGCTGGTTTTGAACTTTCGATCCTCCTGCCTCAGCCTCCCAAGTGCTGGGATTACAGGTGTGTGCCACCGCACTCAGCATAGGGATTACTATTTTTTAAATGGAGGGAATATGCTGAGTAGACCAAAATGCTTACAATATTTGCTGGCTTCATTTAATTCATGATGGTTTATGTCATGGTTACTGATGTATCTCTCTCTCTTTTCCACTAGAAAAGGTGTTTGTTTAGGACATGGATAAGGTATTACTCTTTTTGATGTCCCCAGTCCTAGCAATGTTTTGCATCCAACAGTCAATAGAAAACATTTATTGAACTGAATTTAAAACATCACCTTCTATTCAGCCTTTAATACATCTCTCATCTTTATGAAAGGTATGCATTCCATTGCTAGGCAAAAGATGTGACATAAAAGATAAATTTCCTTTTCCTGGCTTCAGTACTATTTTTTTTTTATTATTAAATTGTCTTTAGCTCGGATAATTGCATTATTTCCATTTTAGGTGGTAAGGTCAAACAACCTCAGGTTCAGATGAACTATGAATATAACTATAATAGTTTCAGAGCAATTATCTCCTTCCAGCTCTGTAGGGCAAAACAGCTCGAATTCTGGAGCCTGGTTGGTAAGAAATCCTTTTGAAGTACCCCTCTCAGATTAGTTTAAACTAAACCAGGGGCTAGTCTAAGCACAGCGTTCCTTTGCTATGGCTGGTGGTCTTGGTAGCTATTGCCTCTGTAGGCTTCTAACTCTGAGCACGTCAGTGCCCCAGATCATACCTAAACCCTTCTGACCACTAACCGAGCTCATGTTCAATGCCACCGCAGCAGCCAAGGTTGATCAGGAGAGGTAGTCTTTTTTCTGGCTGTCTCTGCGAACTGCTGGAGAGTTTCTCTCCATAGTTTATTACATCTCCTCTGATCTGCTCCCTTGGGGAGAAATTGGCTCATTGTTTACTAAAACCAGTTGCTCCCATGATAGCTCTGCTGCCTCTTTCTGCTCTGAGGAGCTGCAAGTTTTACACAGAAGCAAATCTCAAGGAAGGGGCATTACAAATACAGCCTACAGCAAATGCACCATGTCTAGTTGATACCCTCCCTTGCCTTGGTTAACATTAATTCCTAAAGCCTTTTTCAGAGTTTTCTGCCTTCTACATCCCAATTAGAAGTGGGAGTGGGGAGTGGGGAACAAAATGGCTTTTCTCTCCCACTAAAATGTCAGTTGTGTTGTTATAGATTAATTTTGTTCCCATCAGACACTCTAAGATTTTCGTATTTGGGATGCTTGATAATGTATGATCAAGGCTGATCTTCCTCCCAAGAGAAATGTGCATGAGTGTGCACATGCAATGTGCTACGTCTCTTAATGAAATTTACACAACTCCAACTTATCCTTAGTTAACCCACTCAAATGACAATGAACTCAAGCAAACCTCTTTGATTGTCCTTTATCAGAAAGGATCCTTCAAAAGCATTTCACAGGCATTTGGTAAAAATTAGAACTTAATAAAAAAGTTGCCCAGAAAAATCAAGAATAATAACTGCACATAAAAAAAATGACATGTTAATATCTTGGGGCGTTTAGCCTGTGGTCCTGTTTCAGATTGGATACCCTCTCAGCCTACCTACCTGTTGGTCTATTCTCCTGACTTATTATAGGTTAAAAAGAATGAAGAAGCTGTGTTCATTTATTCTGAAGGAGAGGGGAATTTCTATTCCTTGCTCTAATGACAGTCTATTTTTATCTACCACCTCTCACAGAAGCTCAATAATGTGCATCTTTCATTATTTCATATTTTTAAGGTTAATTCCTGTTCCCTTAAACATTTCTTACTTCTCAATTTTCTACACATTTCAAAGTTTTGGACAAAGCACATTTCAGTTTGTGGATTACCTAGATGCCCTGTTCTTCTTTATTCTGTACTGGAACTTGTGGCCACTTAATACTCTTTACTGATGTTAAGCTTAGCTGACTATAAAATGAAATGTAAACTAATAATTTTTAAGTCTTAAAACACGAGTTTGTCACCATGCACTTCTGAGACACTTGAACTTGAATGTGGATTGCTTTGAGGGGTCTTTTCAAAATATTTTAAAAATAATAGTGTAATTTCTCTAAGATTCCTGTATAGAAAATACTTTCCATGAGCATGTTTACAGACTAACAGTTCAAGTGGGAACCTAATAAAGGAGAAACAGAAGGTGATGTAAATAGTGTGTCCCTTCAATTATCTGTGGGTCAGAAAAATCGATGGCAATATAGACAATATAAAACAGCAGTAAAGAATAGGGGTTTGGGGTCAAACAGAATCAAGTTTGAACCCCTCCTATTCATGAACTATGTGACCTTGAGCTAAGCACTTAATCTCACTAAGGCTGTAAAATGAGAACAAATAGAACGTCTAACATTTGTTGATTACGTTTTATGTGTTGGGCACTGTGCTAATTCTGTCACTTGCATTCATTATCTCATTTCATCCTCAAAATAATCTCATGAGGAAGGTACTATTAATATCTTCATTTTACAAATGAAGAAATCGAAGCTCAGAAAGGTTGGGTAACTTGTCCAAAATCTCAGTTATGGCAGAGCCCATGACTCAATGCACATTTGTCTGGCTGTAAAGACCAAGTTCATAAACACCACATTATATTGTGTCCTTGTGGTAGTACTCTCCTTAAAGGGTGAGTTGGGAGTATTAAACAAGATAATCCATGCAAAGAGTATGCCTGCACATTGTTGCTGCTGCTATTATTACATATTATTCTTATTACATGTTACCTTCTTAAATTTGTATAGAAGTTACTGTTTACAAAAAGCATTTACACAGTAAATGTAACTGTGCAATGGAAACTGGATGAGAAAGGTTTAAAAACTTGGCTGAGTTTATTTCTTTTACAAGCACCCTGATATCAGAATCCAGATCTTTTACTGCCAGAATGCAGCAAATCTCACCCCACCTTTTAATCACTGTTTTTATATATTTCATTTATTATTATAAGACAGGCCATTTTCAGATTAGTTCGGTTCTAATCTTACCTGCCTCAAAATTGTGACTTTAGCTTGGTAAATCTTGAAATTTGTTTCTTGCTTTTCTGCTTAATTCTCTCCTTTATGTCAGACAAGTCTCCTTCCAGAAATGTGGAGGAGAGAGAAGCCTCATTTGTCTGACACCCACATTCTTTTCCACTAAATCTACACAGGTAGGTAGATGTCAAACTATGAATGGGCTGTGCTTTTTAAGGTTAAGTTGGATGTTTAGAGATCTGAGCATTTTTCCTTCGTTTTGAATGGAACTTAAATCCATGATGAAGCCATAGGAAGCAATCATAAACCCATGCCAGATACAAGAGAGAGGGAGAGAAAAGGAGGGGGAGGGGGAGGGAGAGGGAGAGGGAGAGAAAGGGAAGGAAATGATTGAGAAAGATGAAGCCTGGGTCTCTCTTCTTCCTTTCAATCCAAGCTTGTTCAGATCAAGTCCTGAAGTTTTTGCCTTTCCTGTCTCCCTACCTCCTCATGTTTTGGGGTTTTTTTTTTTTTGTTTTGTTTTGTTTTTTTTTTTTGTCTTGTTTTGTTTCCCTCACTTCCTAGTGTGGAAAGTTTTTTTCCACACTAGTTTTTTTTTTCCTCACTTCCTTATCTTTCTATTGCCCTGAGTAATATTGCCCTCAAACTAGGCCCTCAAACTAGGCCAATCTTACACCAAGAGTCTTCTCCAAACTCCAAATTTGGGTGCTTGCTAGGAACTAGGTGTTTGCAGGAAAAGAGAGCAGACGAAATAGTTCACATTAAAGCATAAAAGGCTGATTTCCTTTATTCTTTCCAGAGACGTTTGCATAATACAAAGATTGTTATCAATGCCAGTGAATTTGTAATTGGTGAGAATTCTTGCAGTGAAACAAAGTGAAAAATGACCACTAGGCAGAAGGCAATACAGGGAGTGCAGCCCACGGTCGGTCTCTTTTGCTCTTTCCTTTATGCTGCCACCCTCTCCAGCACACAAAAGCACATGTGAGCCCAGACACACATCTCATGAGCAACCTTGGTTTCCAATCTTTTACTCATCAACTTAACAATTTTATTTTTTATTTTATTATTATTATTATTTTGTACTGGAGATTTAACCCAGAGATGCTTTTCCACTGAGCTACATCCCCAATACTTTTTGCTTTTTAGTTTGAGACAAGGTCTCACTAAGTTTCTAAGTGCCTCACTAACTTGCTGAGGCTGGCCTTGAACTTGCAGTCCTCCTGTCTCACTCTCCTAAGTGAGTTGCTGGGTTTACAGGCATGCACCACTGCATCTGCCTCAACCTGACAGGAGCACCAGGGCTAGAAAGGGTTTTACAGCATATGTCATACGCTTATTTAAAATTGAGGAAACAAGGCTCAGATAGCAAGGCCCAGGTTCAAAATGGATGAGAGGCAGCATCTGCACCAGCATCCAGATCATCTGCTAAAGAATCTGGGCATTATCTGCACTCCATGCTTAGCACTCAGAGATCTTGTGAAATAAACTTAGAAACTTTTGTGCACTGACCTACCTGTTTACTCACCCACTTGGGTTTTCTTTTTCTCTTTAGAGTTGGCAGGTGAAAGCCATCAGTGCTAAAAGACACTGATAGTCTGACTTGGTATTCCTACCTATGTCTTCTGACCCAGCCAGAGGCTTAGCCTGCTCTTTCCTCTGCCAAGTAAGAATGTGGAAGAATTGGGAAATTAGTTATTCATGGGAGATATCATGAGATTTAGAAGTACCTGTGAAAATATTAGGATTATGATTACTTCCCTTTTTGTTCTCTCATTGAGCATTTAGTAATATTAATAATAATTGGAATTATTATTTATTATTAATATTAATTACATTTAATAATAATTGGAATCACTCTTTTGCCTTCTTAGTAGTACAGCATAGTGTGGAGATCATCACCACTAGAAAGGTCCTCTGCCTGGGCCATATCTCAGTCAACACTTCTGGCCGAGGGACCTTAGCAAGTAATTTAACCATTCCTCAGCGGCTTCATCTAGAAGGTGGAAGCAATACTAGTTTTTACCTAATGGAGTTATTGCTAATATGCACATAAGTGCTTAATATATGCTAGCTGTCATCAGTATGATTAGCACTCTGTGGTTAGTTTTTATTTGCTTTTTAAAAATTTTGAAAATATATTCTTATATTTAAGGAGGAAACTTTCCTGATTTAAGTGTGTTTCTCCATGGCCTGGCAGTCTAAATTGTCATAAAAGGTTAAGGTGACCCTTTATGTAATTATTGTCTAGGAGGCCTCATTGTGCATAGTGAGTCACCACCACTTAGAAGCCGGTGGTGAGTCAGTCGCTTTTAAGGGGAGGTCAGAAGTTCCCCTGTCTCAAAGTGAGAAGATCCAAACCCAGTCCTGTGGTGCAGAAACTGTGCGCTTATGTGGCCAATTGGACTTGGAGTGTCATGGAGAACTTGGGCTACTCAAGTGAGAGGGCATAACAGAATAGGCAAATGCTGAAGCTGTGCAGTCACACAGAGCTCAGTTTGATTTCAACTCTTCCTCTATTTTGCTCTGTGATCTCAGACAATTTACTAAACCTCTGTTGCCTCATTTTAGAATCATCTGCAAATGGGGATGGTCTTAATAGAAATTACTTCATGGTGTAAATTCTTGGGCAAATACTGAGAAAAAGTAAATACTCAGTAAAAAGTAATGATCTTCATCATCAACACCATCATCACCATTGTGCTTGGGAGTCTAGACAGACAGTCTTAGGGATTAGCAATAGTGAAGAAGCAAGCTAGGAGGAAAGTAATAGGAACAAGAATGTCTTCAATGTGTGGTGAGTTTTAGGTAGTGACAGGTCATTTAGCTAGTAGCAAGTATGAAAAAAAGTCATAGTTTATTCCTTATTCTAAACCTATGAAGAAACAAGTGATCTGTGCTCAGCTAATTTTCATTTGGTAGAGGAAAATCCTGAGGAGTAGGGTATAAGCAACCTTTATGCAAAACTACAGCTCTGGTTTCACACCCCCTGGGGGCTGAGCTTCCACTAGGTTCTTGGCGTGTCTGGATAGCTGTCCTGGTCAATGCAGAGGAGACCTTGTGCTGTCTGACTCCACAGCATGCTAAAAAATATGAATGTCATACAATCATCCTGTCGTTCTTCTTCCTGATCTCAATTGGCCCTCCTGATTTCATGCCCGCTGTAAATCTGCACATCCTTTGTGCTTCTTTTTTGCTCACATCTTATGCCTTCCTTTGCCATCCCATTTACTCTGAATATTTCAGTCTCTGGGCTTCCATATCTCTCTCTCTCTCTCTTTCTAATGCAGTGTTGTTTCTCTCTCCCCTTCTCTTCTCCCCCTTTTGCCACCCCCACCTCCTCCTTCCACACCAATCAAATTCCTGCTTGCTTCTTGCCATGTTCATTATCCTACCTCATTCCCCCTCATTCCTAGAAAACAGCTCACAGAGACTCACCCTTCCCCCCTCCAACTCACATGCCCACCCTCCATAAATTCCAGCAGCCTGGCAATCAGTAACTTTAGCATCACACTTCACAGCTCTCATAGTTTACACTACTTGTTACTATTCTCTCTGCTACTGCTCTCTAGGGTTTCTGCTAAAAAAAAAAAAAAAAAGAAAGAAAGAAAGAAAGAAAAAAAGATAGAAAGATAGAAAAGCTCCACTTTAAAAATATCCTGGGTACAACTTGAACCTCCAGTTAAGTTTACTCACACATTTACACATTTCGTGGTTTTATTTAACTAGTGTACAGGTCTATTTTCAATTATACAGAGAAGGAAGACTAGATCCTCAGAGAACAACAGGAGAGAAGAAAACCCACCTAAACATTCAACAGAAACCCCAGTCCTGGGTCCACCCACCCTCTTATCTCCCCACTCCCCTAATCCCAAACTGAAGGGACTTTGCTTTTTCCTTTGTTGGGTCATTTATTTCACTCTTCCTAGAGCTCAGTTGGCCTCCGGAGTCTGTGTACGTGTGCACACGTGTGTGGCCACCGCTGTTTTTCCAAAGGGCTCACCTCTCTTCTGCCATTTTACTAGGACACAGGAGGCAGCTCTCTGCTCTTGCTCTCCCTCTCTTTCTCTCCCTGCCCCCAACTCAGCCTGGGCTTTTCCTGTCTCTTAACTCCACCAGTGTAGCAGCAACTAGCTGAGCTGCTTGCGTGTGAGAGTGTGTGTGTGTGTGTGTGTGTGTGTGTGTGTGTGTCTGCCTGTGCAGCTAGGCCAAGCCTGCAAGCCTTGCCTGTCACTGGAGAGTTTTAGTTTGCATTCAGAAGAAAGGAGGAGGGGAGACAAGAGGGGAGGAGGAAAAGGGGGAGGGGGGGGGGGGGGGGGGGGTGCGGAGAAGGGAGGGAGAATGTCTTGTTTGTGGCTTGTCAGCAATTGCTTGAGACAAGCTTCCATGTGTGAAAGCTACTTGGCATGAATGCCTGGGCCGTACCAAGTGTCACCGCAGCAAGAGGGGGAGTCAGAAGAAAAACAGATCAGACCAGAGCAGACAATAGGCCCCTAAAGTGTTCCCCCTAAGTTGCTTTGATGTTGTCCTGGTGTCTTGATACCAGGAGGCCAGGGATTGCAGGAAAAGGGTCTTTTTTGTCTTCATTCACTTTCCCCCCTCAGTTTCTGAAATGATTCTCCAGAATTTCTCCTCATAAAAAAGGTAAGAGCCCTAACAATTCCTTCTTCTGTGGCAGGCTTGTTCGCCTGTGCCTGGAAGTGGGGGTCTCATTCCTGCGCTGCTCAGGAGGAGCACAGGGGTCCTGCGATTGGAGCTCTTGCATTGCCCCTGGAAGTCTTTCCAAGGCACTCAGGGCTGGGGATGGCCCCTCTTTCCAGGGAACCCCAGTAACACGATCTGTGCCTCTGGGTTGGTGGGGGAGAAGGGGTGGAAGGAGAGGGGTGGGAGGAGGGTGGAGGGTGGGAGGGAAAAAAAGAGAGAGAGGGAGAGAAGCCTGAAAGAGAGGGAGAGAAGGGCAGAGCCCTCCTTCAGAGAAGCCCCACACCGGAGCCCAAGGAGGCCTTGCAAGCTCCAAGCTATACATTCGCAGGCTGAGAAGGGCTGGCGGGGCTCTGCTGAGTGACTGCAGAGATTGCATCGAGCTTTGTGTGTGCAAGTATGCCTGTGGGTCTGTGTGTGTGTGTGGACTTCCCACACACTGCCTTGGCGCGCCTGGTTGTGAAGGGGAGTTACCCCAGTCCTTAGCGCCCCAGCCCAGAGTCTCCTAGGAAGAGCGGCATGGCAGGCAAGAAGGGAGAGCAAGAGAACTCTGCCACGAGACAATCCAGAAACTTTTCCAGTCTCAGGGATTTCTCTGGTCGTAGACACTGTAAAGCAGTTGTAGTGTGCCCTGTGCCTCAGTTTCCCCACCTGTAAAAAAAGGAAAAAGCTGGTTGGGGATGCTGCACGTCTCCCTGGGATTTAGCGAAACAGAACAGATCACTATGTCTAAAACGCGTGGAGAAATCAAGCTAGAGATGCTGTGGAATCACGAAGTAGAAGTGTTATCATGATTCTTGATCATCACCATAATGATAATAAAACCATCATTAAAGACACCCTGAGACAAATAGACCCGGGAGCACAGATCAAGTGTCTGAGCATTTCTAAAGAAACAAAAAGCCTTTTTCCACCTGTTGGCTTCTGTCCTTTTCTCTTGTGTCTTTTCGTTAGATTTATTGGCCGATTTGTACAGAGAATGGGGTGGGAGGGGTTGGGTTTTCCCCTTTCCTCCTCCCTCCTACATTTTTTTTTTAAAAAAAGGTCAATGTAAGATGCTTGAGAAAGAAAATGTGCCTCCTGTTAGAGTAGTTTATTCAAGACCTTGTGTTTTCTGGCACTGGCAGGGCATGCACACACATCTGTAAACTCTACCTTGGAGGTTAAAGATTTTTATTGTGGCTTTTAGAGATTAAATGAGATTTATTTACAATTGCCGTTTATCAGAGAGTAAATACGTTACTGTGTGTGTATGAGGGTAGGAATGTGAAGGCTGTTTACTCATTGGTGGTTTTGTGGATAAAACCTTTTGCTTTTTAAAGTGACGTCTTGAGAGGTGGAAGTAGAAAGCTGAAATCAGTACCTAATGTTCATCTCTAAAATGTTTGTTTGGAAGAAAAATGTTTATGCATATATAAATAAATAAGTATATATATGTGTATATATATATTTTTTTGAATTGTAGATTTCCTTTCTTCTTCTCTTACACAGTGATTGTTTAAGGCTCTCAGTTGTAGCTCTCTCTGAATTCTCTGGGGGAATTTTGCTTTCTTACCTAATTCTAGGTTTTCTATGACTCTGCTACTTGTCCAAAAAAAAAAAAAAAAAAAAAAAATCAGTAAAAGCTGGGAGGCTGTGACTTCTGCCACTCTAACAGCAAATGTTTATCAGACTGACTCCCCGTGATAGCTAGAGATGGAAGCAAAGGGCCAGGCCTGGTAGAGAATATTTTTGTTCTTCCCACAAGAGGCCTGGAAATCTGACTTCTAGGCATGGGAAAGGATGATGTCTCAAAGACATTTAATTGGCCTCAGTCTGGCAAGAAATCCACCCCCAACCCACATTTAATGTTTTATTGGAATAGAGCTATATACTTTATATCTTAAAACTTAATTGTTTTCTACTTCTTAGGCAGAAGATCTTACCATGTTTGTCTCTGGCAAGCTCTTGGGGGTTCAGATACCTTTCTAAAATGTTAGAATTTCAGAACTGCAAGGGAAAAGAAAGGTTATTCATCATGTTTTATTTATTTATTTATTTATTTATTTATTTATTTAATTGCAGTACTGGGGGGGGGGGGGCTTTACCACTGAGCTATATTCCCAGCCCGTTTTATCTTTTATCTTGAGATGGGGTCTTACTAAGTTGCCCAGGATTTACTCAAACTTGTGATACTTTTGCTTCAGCCTTCTGAGCAGCTGGGATTACATGTGTATCCCCCCCCATGCCTGGGTTCATCATGTTTTAAATGATGATGTTAAGGCCCAAGAAAGGTAACTAATGATCTGAGGAGGCTCAGTGAAGCTGTGGTGTCATCCAGACCGCACTGTGGGGTTCAGAGTGCCCTGAGGGTAGTCATGCCAGCCACCCTAACCGCTCCTCCACACTCGATCTCACATACTCCAGCCCTTGGACCATCCAGGGTAGGCACCTTTCCCAGTTCTGCTTTTTATGCTAGGTTCTAGCAGCACTCTCTGCCCTGTCACATCATTTCATGGCACAAACATGACAAAATGCGTTACAGCATGAATTTGCAAAAATTCATGTATTCATTCGTTTACTCAACTAATATTTGGGGAGACTTTATTATGTGTCAGGCCCCTTATTGGGCACTGTGGATATAGAAAAGAGCACTACAGATGATCTCCTATCCTTAGGGAGCTTAAAGCTGTTGGTATGATGAACATTAAACACATAGTTACACCAATCAGTAATTAAACTTTTTTTGTTTTTTTATTTTTAGTGCTGGGGATCAAACCCAGGGCCTCTTATGTGCTAGGCAAGTGCTCTACCACTGAGCTACATCCCCAGCTCTGTTTAATTTTATTTTTTCTTTGTGGTACTGTGGATTGTACCCAGGGGCACTTTATCACTGAGCTACATTCCCAGTCCCTCTTTTTTCAGTTTGAGAGGGTCTTGCTAAATTGTGAGGCTGGCCTCAAACTTACGGTCCTCTTGCATCAGCCTCCAGAATAGCTGGGATTGCAGGTGTGCACCACCACACTCTGCTAGAAATTACAACATTGATAATATATATTAAACAGCATGCATACAGATATTATAATACAGACATAAAGTTGTTTACATTGTTGACCTAAATTCTATAACTAGACATAAGCTAACTGTCCTTTTCTCTTTGTGCCTGAGATTCCCTTGCCCCAGCCAATCCTGATTCCACTGGTGGCGTTCCTAATCATGGAGCCCAGCAATTGCAATTACAAAGACTTAAGGAAATTCTTTCTCTCTATCCCTCTCCTCATCCCCGTCCCCCCTGCCCACCAGCACACAGCACAGCAGAGACACAAATAACATCTGCTAACCCTTTACACTTGTACTATTAAATAACTTCACACTTGTTGTGAACTGGCCTACATAACAGTCATTATCTGGGTAATTCACGTTAGCGATAGCCTCTAAACGCTGTTAAATCCTAATAGGCATTGGAGGGGACTGTGGTTAGTGAGGCTTTCCTCTTACTTTACTTATTCCATAGTTCCTGGTCTGATACTAAACACTTAGCTGCAGGAAACTCCACCATCATCACTGTCATCTTAGAATTTCAAAGACTATAAGTGTAGTGAAATGGCTTTTCCCATTCCTCCCAGCATACCTACATATAAAGAGAAAGGATTTTTTAAAAAATCTCATAAACAGATTCCATTTTGTCTATGTTATTAAAATCTTCCCAGTTTGGTGATATCAAAGGTAGGGCCACCTCTCCTAATCCCACTCCTATTTGCCATCTTCCCTGAAGAGAAGATATGGTTGAAATGCCAGTCATTTTTGCAAGAAAGCAGATTTGTGTCAGTGCCTGTATCACCATTTTCTACATTGTGTCTTTCTCTGGTACTCAAGGAAATGTTGTCTTCAGTGTTGTCAATCCGTCTTTTTTTTTAAAAAAGATTAATTTAATAGTTTAAAAAGAAGATAGACATGCCCACCCACACATAAATCATAGGTTTGGTGCCTATACTTTGAGAACCCACACACACATTGTATGGTTAAGTCATGTCATGAGCAAAGTGAGAGTCATTTCTACGCACCCAGTGTTGTTAGGCAGTGATATGCCCTGCCCACATTGTAGCAGCTACCTAAATTGGAGTTTGCCATGGTCTGCATTTGGCATTTGTGGCCAATTCATTCTTGGGGTAGGATGCATTCTATTTGCAAGTCTTTGATCACTTCCGATTTAACTCTCCCTCCCAAACATGTTACTCAGTAGGGAGCTGCCTCTGGCAGAGGGAATCTGAGTTGGCATTGGAAAAGTAATCCAAAAAGGGTGGGCAGTTGAGAAGTGAATAAAACAAGGACCTGATTGGAGGAAAGGTTTAACAGTCATCCTTAATTCTGGGAGAATAAAAATGAAGACTGTTGTGATATTTTACAAGGTTCAATGTGTATGTAACTGTGGGGAAGTGAAAATGCTGCAGCCTCTAGTCCCACTAAAGGCAAAACTAACACAATGTGTGAGACATTCCCCAAACTCTGTCCCAAAGACTGTGTTTGCATACAGCTTTATTGGTAGAAATTTTGCCCCCCGCCGCAAGAGACATAAATATAAGATGTAAAATAGAAAATTTCTCCATTCCTTGTAAACCCTGACATTTCAATGCACTCTAAAATATCTAGTCTTCTCTTAAAGAGATCTGTGAATTAAGTAATATTGTTATCCTTCTGTTATTGGAATAAGGTTATATGATTCACCCAAGAACTCAAGAAAATAAGGTGCCATGTGTGGCTGGCGATTAAATTTCTCTGCTAGGTATTCTCTTCAAGAGATGAGAAGCAAAGAATTGAGGTAATCACTGTGCTATTCAGATTAAAGATACTGTGTTGACATGGAATTAAAATAATTGCCAAAGTATGCCCCCCACCAACCACCATTTTTTTTTTTTTAAGACTAGGACTAGAGTATTTTGATTTAAAAAAAAAATCCCCAAATCTGATTTAATAATGACATGTTTTCTGCAGGGTACATTGGAGCAGCTTCTGATTTTGGTTTTGCCAAAATCCCCATTCTAGTTCTCTAGGTCTCTTTTGGATTGAGAGAATTGGATTAAATCATTTTTACAATCCCTTCCAGCTCAGCTATTCAGAGTTTCTGCTTCTGTGAAGAGAATACTTTCTAGTCTTTTGGTTGAGAAGCCCAAATCAAGAACTCCGGGTTTTGTGGGTATCTAGGATTCATTCCTGTACATCCACCATACAAACTATATTGGCATTTTGAGGTGGAAAGCACGATAGGAAAAGTGGGCTTTTAATTTATGGGTTTTAAAAGAATTTGCCAGTCAGCATGCAGGCACATGTGCAAGACTAAAGAACCATTTTCAAAAGAATAGGCTGTTTTGAATGCATGTCTTCCTGTATAATAAGTATGAATTTAAAATGGATGGGCACTGGGTCCATCTCTTAGCTTTTCTGTTTTTACATGACTTTTCATAGGAACCATGCTGTTTCTTTTTGAATTATGCTCACATGTTGTTTTGAGGACGCAAAGGACCAGTTTAAACAACTGTAGTGCTGATGATACATGCTATGTGTTTAGCACTACGCTTTGGGGATGACAGGACTATTGACAATCTTTATGATATGCTACTCCTGAAGGGTATTGTTGAAGACTTGCTGATATGTTACATATATATTACGTGTGTGCATATTACATATACCTTTAGGATGTGAGTAATAAACTGCTTCTGAAATGTGATTGAGAGTGAGATAGAGAAGATGGAGAAAGAATGATGTTTTCATTAATCACCTCACCCTATGAGTCATTTCAAGCACTGTCATTTAAAATTGGTTAAGCCTTTGAAAAGATATAATTTTAAAATTTTACACGATAACTCTTAATGCAATTTTTAGAACCCCAATGTAAATTCTTCTGTCATATTTTAGTAATATCATTTTGCTTGTAGCAAGGGAGACCATTTCAAGGCTGCTTTGACAGTTAGTAAACCAATGATTCTTCTAATTGGTCTTACGGTTTGTTTGTTTTTTTTCCTCTCATCTGAGAAAGAAAAAGTATATAGGATATAATTACTTTTTAATTGGGAAAGGAGATTTTGAAGACAATAAACAATTCACATATATACAAATACATAATTATCTTTGACTTATATTGATTCTTTTATTCTGGGTTGCTTAAAATTCCTAACATTGGATATCTTGTTTAATTTCATAACAATCTTAAAAGGCAAATACATAAGAGAAGTGTGTTATTGATTTTAAAGACAGAAAAGCAGGAATGAATCTATCAGCAAGCCTTTTAAAACATACAAATATACTCTAGAAATATGTAAAATATGTATTATTGATGAATGGTAACTGCTATAAAGGAAAAGAAAAGCATGTTCTACATATTTATTATTATTGTTGCCAATCTAATTTTTAAAGGTTTAAGTAGTTATCAAAAGTATTTTTATGTTAGTCACTTAAAGATTTAAAATACCTTTGGTCTAAAGCATTGAAAAGCTTTAGTAATGCCACAAAAACCATAATCGCCCTTTTTCCTGAAAAATAAAAACACAAACTCAAAACTGCCATTAATAGCATTTGAAAGAAACCAAGCCATCATTTAGCTCAAAAGAAACATTTGTGAACCTGGAGGTAGTCTTCTGTTGTCTAATGCTAGATATGTTGGATTTTCTATTATTCCCGTGCTTGTGCAGTTGGTATGTGTTTGGGGACAGAGATCTTGCTGAGGATGTGTGGACGACAGATACTTAGAGTGAGGGTCAAGGGCACTCATGTTCTTCGGATGCCTGTTTGGTGCTTACTGAATAGAGGAGCATGACACATCAGTGTCTAAAGCAACTGTGATCTAAACGTCGTAGGGCTTCACTGCCTTTGCCAGTGCCCAGGCCGCCCCTCTCCCCGGTATGTCCTTCTGCTTCATCTTTTCCATGCAGCTCTTGCTGCCTTTAAGACATATCCTGGGCATTTCTTCTGGAAAGCTTTCTGACCCAAACCATCCCATCATCATCACCCCGCCATGCTCCACCACCCAAGCTGGGCATGTATCTATGTGACCCTTAGCACCCTGCACTAGATTCATCTGCCGTCCATTCTATGCCGTGAGAATATCTTCGGTTTTTGTACCCCTAATGCTTAGGAAGGGGTGGAACAAAGCAGGCAGTCAATAAGGCTATAGAATCATTAACTAATTCACATCAAAATATCGCTTATTAATTAATCTAAATACAAAAAGAATGACAAAAAACCCTGAATTTAAGCATTATATCTCACATTTTAAAAAGGAAATTTCCATAAGGTATTCATTCTTTTCTCATTGCAGAGAATAAATTGCACATTCATAATGAAGTATTTTGTATGCCCCCAAGACCCTTCTCTTGCTCCCAGCTTTTCTCCCCTAAAGCTTGTTTTTCATGTTTCCATTCTTGGGTCTTGTGATTCCTCACTAATAATTTATTTTCTTATGTTGAAGAATCACCGATGATAAATAATTTGGTTACATTTGCTTGTCTTACCCTGGTAGGATCATTTATTGATATTTGGGTAGTAGCTAAAGGGAAGTTTCTTCTCTCTCAGAAATGGAAAATAAAGAGATCTTTGAGGAAGTCTGGGCAATCAGAGAGCAGGAAGGTGAACGCCTGGCTTCCAGGAATCTGCAGTTGTGACCATCAGAAATACAGAAGGGAACAATACACTTCAATTTTCTAAAAAACATTTTAAGTGCTGAACTCTCTAGAAAAGGGCTTCCAGTTGCAAAGAACTGACTCACTCAAATTTCTTCAAGAAAAGGGGCATTCATTATGAGGATGCTCACAGGCAGAACTGGAAATCAGAACTGGAAACCTTTCCGGTACTGAGGCAGCTCTAAGGAGCGCCTCGCATCTCATACTCTCACTGTTTGCTTCCTCAGTCTCCTTTGGTTACCTGCTAGTTTAGTTTTCCAGCTTTATTCTGGGTAACATCTCTCAATCTCATAGCTTTTGGCTTACACCCAATTGTTGCTTTTTCAACTTGCTCGGACTCCCAAGTCCACAACTCTGCCCGCTTCATGGCTTCTTCCTCATGGTTTCTTTATATTCTTCCAGTTGTTTTTTGTTTTTTGTTTTTGCTGATAATTGCTTTGTTCTTCCAGAATTCCCTAATGCAGATTCCCAAGAAAGAATCCAGTTCACACACTCATCTTTTCACCGTAATGCTTTGTATGCTTAGCCTAACCGTGGCTGGAGTTGTCTAAAGGTTTGAAGCTCACCTCTAGTCCAAAGGGAGTGGGTAGGGGCGGGGTGATGTTGCTTGATGTAGAACAGGACTCCTTTTTAGGAGGAACTATGAAAGGGCCATTTTCCTCCCATGTAGTGGCAACAAATATATTTGACATATCTAATGTAAGTCCATTATGGAAGTTTAGGAAATTAAGGATAACCAGGTTATTAAAAATTAAAATGTTTAATAGGAGATAATTAGTGTAACAGATAAGATGACCATGGAAACACATAGCAAATTTATAACTGAGAGAGGCTGAGAGAGGGAAGTGTATTAAAGTTAACCCTTATCTGAATGATATCATTTTATTACTTCATACATTTGTTAAAGAGCTAGAATAGTTGAATAGTGAGAGTGAACACATATTGACATGGATTTTAGAGGCCAGTTTACAAAGCCAGCATAATTCCAGAATTAGAGACAAGGATGAGAACAAAAAGAAATACTAAACTCCTTAGGGTATTTCTTCTGTGTGTGTGTGTGTGTGTGTGTGTGTGTGTGCGTTGTGTTTTTTTTCCTAAACTTCCCTCATCTAGTCTTAATCCTTCTTATCTGTAGCTTGTGGAACAATCTGAATTACGTACGTGAACTTGGACTGTTATTCCCTCTTCGGCTCAATTTACTCAACTGTAAAATAAGGATAATAATTATTATTTCAATACCTTGTTATAAGAATTAAATTAGATGGGATCATATGTATTTAAAGTGACTAATACATTACCTGGTACATAATAGGTCCTCATTCAGTTGTAGTAATTATTTTAGCACGTAGGAAAGAAGGAAACATTTATGGAATGATGTATTAAGGAAATTCTCACTTACTATTTCATTTATTCCTTATAAACAATCCTAAAGAACTTGTATTATTATTTCTATTTTATGAGTGAGAATACCACAATAATTATTTGCTATGTGCCATGGACATAGCTAAACTCTTTTGTACATTGTCTCATTTAAACCGAGATAGATGCTGCTGATATCTTCATTTCATAGTCGAGGACACTGAAATCTAGAGAGTGTAGCTTGCCCAAGTTCATACAACTAAGGTCATAAAACTAGTAAAGGACAGTGATAGCTTAAGTCTGTGTAAACCTGGGTTCATTTGACTCCAAAGGTTTTGCAAAGTTATAAGTGACTCAGTCAAGGTTCAAGTCCTGTTAAGGGCTTATTCAGTTCACTACCAGAGGTTCATACTGAGTAAATGAAGGATTGTGTTAAGTGCACACCTATAAGGAGCTTGCATCTGAATCCGAGTGACATGATTAAATAGACTAGGGCAACTTTTGGAAAAGTTACAGACAAAAAAAAAAAAAACTTAATAATTTAAATATGTTAAAATAAGATTTCCAAGACCTGAAGAAGCGATTTAACAAACATGTGATGAATATTTATTGTGTGTCAGGCAACAAAAAATGAGCTTGGCATTGTGGGGAATGCAAGATGAATGGAGCATAAATCCCTCCCTTTAAGGTACTTTCATCTTGCTGGAGGGAGGTGATCACACAACTAATTATAAAGCATATAGCAATGATCAAAGAACTACAGTAGTCAATAAGTTGCAGAGAACAATTAATTTGGCATTGAAGGAAATGGTGGTAGAACTAGGGAAGGCTTCATGTAGGAGATGACATTTGCAGTTTTCCTTGAGGAACAAATATGGAAGAACCAGAAATCTTTATTGTTTCCTTTTTCTTCACATCAGTGGTGTTATTAAAATGGCATTAACTAGCTAATTTTATAAGAAACTAATACAGTAAGTAACTGATACGTTGACAATGTTTTCAAAAATTAGGTTCTTTTTTTTTTTTTTTTTTTTTTTTTGTAGTGGGGTTTGGACCAGGGGGGTTGCAAGTATTTGTCGCCGTTGCCACGCTTCTTTTGTGTTGTT
>JAJEJO010002513.1:84353-97792 GCA_020662805.1 Glaucomys volans | reverse complement strand
TCAACTACTGAGCCACATCCCCAGCCCTATTTTGTATTTTGTTTAGAGACAGGGTCTCACCGAGTTGCTTAGGGCCTTGCTAAGTTGCTGAGGCTGGCTTTGAACTCGCGATCCTCCTGCCTCAGCCTCCCAGGTGCTGGGATTACAGGCGTGCGCCACCACGCCCGGCTCAAAAATTAGGTTCTTTGAGTGAAAAGTAGAGAAGCATCTACTCTTATTCATTATAACAATGCATTGGCCTTTTCCTGGTCTATACTTATATAGATAACTATTGAAGGAGTCAGAAAATGTCCTCTTCTATGCTTCTATCCCAACTCTACATTCTATAGTTGTATAGTCTTCCAACAAGGACCTACAAATCCCTGGAGTGACTAAATCATGCACTAGTACCAGTTCTCATGTGGTACTAGGTAAGTACTAAGGTACTAACAGGAAAATCATGTATTCATCTACTCCTTAATTATAGAATTTAGTCTGTAGCTGGGAATTCTTATCTTTTCTTACATACAAGACTAGGTTTTCTGAAAATTTTTTTAGATAGTCCTCATTTAAGACACTCTGTCTTATTTCCCTAAGTATATCACAACTGGTCGTCCAGGTGTTCCGGTTGTTATTTCAGGTGGTTAGTTAAATTGAGTCTCTTCATCCTAAAATTGTTTAAAGAGGTCAAGTAGATTTTATTCATGTGTAGTAAGAAAATGCATACTGTAATGTAGAAATCCAGTGAAGATCTCTTGCTTTGTTTTGGTTGATCCTTATTCAAGACCCCTTAGCCCAAACTCTTATTGATAGACTTTAAGCTCATCCTTTAAGGCCTGGCTCTATTGTCACTTTCCTTATGAAGTCTTTCTCAATTTCTAGAGCCAGAAGAACTCTCACCCTAGAGTGTCCATGTTATGAGGACTCTTAGAATGACTACAATAGTTCCATGTGTTCACTACCAGAAATCACTTAGTAGGTGACACACAAAAGAGCAGGTGTTTACGTTCTGTTCACCCATGCATCTGCCAGAACACCCAACAGGGTTCCTGCCTTACAAGTGGTTGGTGCTCAGAGTTGTTTATTACAGTCAACGGAACTCAGTATGTGGCTTCTTCGGATTGACTTTGGGTATGGTAACATTGATACATGTTTCTGGTTTCCTTTTGAAAGAGAAATGCTGCTGCTCAGTCTCTTAACTGATTTCAGGATGATAGAGATTACATACTATAAATGGTAATTGTAATTATTATTAATAAACATCATTAAAATAGTATGTACTAATAGAATTACTTCGTTTGCTTGCTTTTGCTGGCAGAGCGGGAAGGCTTGATAAACTAACTGGTCTTTTCCATCTTTAATATCTATGATTCTTTGAAATTTTATGTAGACAAGTGCAAGCTAATGTACACTGGAAGGAACAATTGAAACAGCTCATGCTCACTGATGGGCTCTGAATTACTCTACTTCTAAGTGCTCAGGAAAAAGATCTCGGATTCATTGTGGATTGCTCAATGGAGACATCTGCTCGCTGTGTAGCAGCAGTCAGAAGAATGAATGAGATATAATAGGCTGTATTAACTTTGAGAATGGAATAAAGAATAATGCAGAAAATAATATACTGCACATAATTTGTCATTGAATATTTTTGTAATTACAATAAAACATTTTAATGATATACATTGATGTTATGACTTCACCTTAAAATCAAAATTCGGCATTGGGTCCTTTCATTTCAAAGAAAACAAAGCAGAAATACAAAGGATCCAGAGAAAAACAACAGAAAGTCTCAAAGACATGCAAGGGATTTGCCTATAATGAGCAACTGAAAAGACAAGGACATTTTAATTTGGGTAAAGGGGGAAAAATGACATTGTATAAATTTATTTAAATTTAATGAAAGTTGCAGAAAATTGCTAAAGCTAGCTTCTGATTATCCTTGGTAATGGAGGTTGGAAATAGACAGGATAATTGAAATCCTCGATAATCTCCAACCCTCATTTTAGCCATTAGTTGAAGCATCCTTTCCTACCAAAAGTTTTGACAAATGAATACACACAAGACAGCACAGCACAGGGTTTGTGAACTGAGCAGCTCCAGAGAAAGGTGGCCGGGGAGCTTGAAATGCACACAGAATTTGCAGTCAAGTGACCTGAGTTCTAGTTCATCATCTGCACAAACCTGAGTGCTTAACTTCCATGACACCCAATTCCCACACAGGAAAAAAAAGGAGATAATGGCTTATTGGAAAAACTAAACGAGATAGTTGGAAGAGTCTGGTGAGTTGTTATGTGAGATGCTGAATGCTAGTTAAGAGTGCCTGTGTGCCAGTCTCAGGAGCTGACAGAGCTCCCAGCATCTGGGGGCTGTGTTCACCTTCCTTTTTCAATCTTATACTTTTTGTGTTCTTGGTGGGGAACTGTAGGGATAAATGAAAAATTTCCTTCATCTCTAGAATCATTCTGAGCATTCCTATTCCCTTACTCCTGGAAAGTCTTAAAATAATTTTTGCTTACATCTTTATTAATGCATGATTATTTTAAAGTCATCTCATCTAGTCTTCACAATAGTCCACTGAAGTGGGTACTGCTATGTTCCTCACTTTCAAATGTGGATACTGAGGCATGGATGACTTGTATAAGAACCCAGGGCAGAAAAAAGAGTCAAACCTATGCTGTCTTGCTTCTGGCTTGATCGATGAAATTTAGAAAACTGAGTTATGTGACTCCACTGGGTCCTTCCCTGGGAAGGGATTAGCCTTTCCTTATTTCCCTGGTATCTTCTCTTTCCTTTGGCAAGGAGGACAGGACTCACCTCCTCCAATGGAGTCCCAAGCACTCTCTTCCCCTGTAAGAGGCCATCTTATCTGCCTCAGCACGTTGTTTTGTGGCTCTTAACATTTTATGTTAACAATAGTAGAAACCCCCTTATACACAATTCAATTCATAGTGATTTAGTTGAACAAGTGAGTTAAAGCAGGAATCATACAAAATGGTGGAATCATTCCTTAAGACTTAAACTTAAAACATCTCTCAAATTTTTGATACAGGGCGGAGGCCTCATCTTTGGTGTTTAGGGCCTCTAATTAGCACTCTGCATCCTGTTTCTTATAGAAGCTGCACCTCTGAGACTTTCTCTCTCTCTCTCTCTTTATATATATATAAATACATATATACATTTTTTTTGGTCTTGTTTACTTTAAAGTGGAGCAAGATTTTAGACAGTTGTCAGGCAATTGAATTTTTCCAAATTAAATGATGTTTTACAATTGACTCTCCCATGCCTAAGTTGACAGCATAGCTTTGTTGTTGTTATTTTGTTTTAGTAACTCACTTTTAGTGTTTGTCTCATATATCCAACTTAGAACTTATAGAAACAATTAAATTATTTAATTAATTAATTAAATCATGTAATTACAATAAGAAGAAGAACCAGCATAAATAGGTCTAGGAAAAAACACACTGAATCTTTGTGAAGAGACAATTCCAGCAGAGTATGGGCATCTCAAAGCTAGACAACTACTAGCTGCAGCTCAGCCTGCCGTGGGTCTTACATCTACACAATTTGTGTGTGTGTGTGTGTGTGTGTGTGTGTGGTGCTGGGGATTGAAGCCAGGGCTTTGTGCATGTGAAGGAAGCACTCTACCACCTGAGCTATCTCCCCAGCCCTAATATCTGTACCTTGAAAGAGGGGATGGAGACCATAGCCAAGTCAGCAAAGCATTGTCATTTGAGAGAGCTGCTGCTCAGTATGGCTTCTGTTCCATATCTCTGTTCTAGACGATGAATGCCTTAAAGGCCCAGCTTTTATCTTTCTAGTTAGTCCCAGAACCTAGCATAATGACAGGCATATAGGGGGTCAAATGAACACTGACTGAGTAAAGGGCTAACAGATCATACTCCCTGCACACCTTCTGCTGGGAGTACCAAGCAGAAATCCACTGTCTAGAAATGGGTCTGAAGACAGAGAGAGCAAGAGCGAGTGAGCACTAACAAATGAATTTCTTATATTGCTGCAAGATTAGATGGTGTATACCATTAAATAGTTAAAAAATGTAAGGCAGCTATAAAGAAGTGGATTTTGTGTAATATGTAATTAACCTGGCCAACTTCACTAACATGAAATAACAGCGAGGTAACACACTTGATAACATTTTATAAAGGATTAGATATGTTCTTACATGAGGAAAAATCTGCACGTACAACCATGGTATCTGACTACCTAGAAAAAAGGAAAAAAAAAAAAAAAAACCTCTCTGATGATTATGTTCAGGGCCAGTCAGGTCAAGAAAAAATTTCCCTTACTGATATATCCTGGCAGCACTGAATTTATTATATGCTTCTTGTGGCCAAGTAAAGCACCCTGAATTGAGCACCAGTAGAGGAAAGAAGTCAAATTTGAAGGGTATTAAACTTGACATAGACATTCTGTGGCAGGTGATTGGTTTGAAAAAATGGGAGTAGAGGGTTGGTGATGGCAGGAATTTCCTCTCTCCTCATATAAAGCAGGCAAACACATTTAGCCTTGGGCTCAATAAGTGAACTTCAATTTGAACTAAGGTATACTAAGCAAGCAGAGTTGGAAGGTTACAGAATGTTTACATGACCATGGGAAAAATGGGGTGAGAAAGAATATACACATTGTATGTATACATAAGTGAGTGTATGTGTGTGAGTGTGGAATAGAAATAATCCTCCACGAGATCAGATGAGTGTGAACATTCTCATTAATTTACCATGCTGGGAACCTGTCAGCCAGTTCCAGTTATGAATTCTGGAGGACCTCTCTGTTTCTCAAGAGGTTGTGAAAAAATTGTCTAGAAAAGGAAGAATGGAAACAGCACTGCATTGAGCACACATTGTGTGCCATTCATTATGCTAATTGTTTAATATACATTAGTATATTCCTTTGAATATAAATTGCTATTGATTTTTGTAAGTCCCACTTTAATCTATGTCTCTATGAAATTTGAATAAAAAACATTCCCAATTAAATTGTACATATGCTATATGTACCATCAATATTAGAATGTTTAATAGCTTTATTTCAGAGCAGTTAAAATGTGAAAACATATGCATCTTAGAATCAATGAGACCTGGTATCTTATTTAATCCTGCCAACAACCTTTAAACTAAGCATTAATACAGGTATGAAGAAAGTGAGGCTCAGAGTAGTCAAGTAATTTGCATTAAGTCAAATAGCAGGTGTCAGAGCTGGAGTTTGACTCAAGTTTGTCTGTCTCCAAATTCAGTGCCTCTTCCATCATCCTGTGCTGCTGACTGAAAACAGTACTTGTCTAGAACTCAGAGCTTTTTAAATAAATAAATAAATAAAACATTTTAAAATATATAAAACATTTCACTAAAAGCATTTACCTTTGGATCTATTTCCCAAAGATCATGACTTTTGAGGGGTAGAAGGAAAATTTGAGTTCCTCTGGAATGTTCTCCTGTCTGGTGCTTGTATTCCTGATGGTAACACTCCCCTCACAGAGCCACACAGAGTCTGTGGAAGGCCCAGTGGGGACAGGGTCACTCAGGCAGCGTGGTGCGACTTTCCTGAGCTTTGCTTTCATCCATTCACTGGTCCTGGATTTGTCTGTGGAGACCTGTAGTGAGTTTCACCCATTTTAACAGATGTTATCCTTCTCTTATTTGAAAATAGGTGTGAGGGTCCCCTTAAGACTTCTTTTCTCCAGGTGGAACACTGAGTTCCTTACAGAATACTGTTTAAAAATGTTTCTCTCTGGCCATTACACTTCAGTTTCTGTATTCCTTTTAAAGAGAGGCTTTCAAAATTGATCACTTGTCAAAGTCTCTCACTTGTCAAAACTCTCACCTCCCTTGCTTTAGGTACCACACATCTCTTGGTGTAGCCTGAGAGTACATTTGATTCTTCCAGCACCAGAAGTCTAGACTCCTCCTCCCCCTGCTTGTTCTCCCTCTACACTCTGCTTCTCCTCTCTTTTTTTAACACATGCTGCTATGTAGGCAACTTGGACTTTTGTAGCTATATGTTGGATTTACGTTATTTTGCTTTTATCAATTCTGAAATTAATTTTTTAACAATTGACATTTTGAGAGCTTTTTTGGTTTATTTTTGGCATTTGCATTTGATAGTCATTTCTCCCAATTTTATAGCATACTCAAATGAATTTTCTTTTCTTTTTCTTCTTTTCTGTCAACAATTGGAGTTTTAGCACTGTGTTAAGACACGTAGCCAATGGGTCATTCCTTATTTTCACACTCATCAAATGAGATTTTAAAGAATGCTTTCTGTAGCTTTAACCAAATTATTACTATATAAATTGAGCAGGACAGGTCCAAAGACAGAGCCCTTTGGGAAGTCATGATAAATCTTTCGGTTGTTTAGTTACCAGTCCACCAGATTCTTCTGTCATCCTCTATATTTCTCTATCTTGTCTATAACAGGCACTTTACATCTGTCATCCCATACAACCTGTGCAAAACCTTCACACATTTTTGTTCCTGTTTTAAAGTCAGGCAAACTGAACCATAGATAGGTGCAGTAACTTGCCCAGGCTCCTCTGTTTGTTAAAAGCAGATCCAGGATTTGCATCCAAGCTTTCACATCACATTGGGAATGACCTTGCTGAAATGCAGAGATTGTATTTTTACCTCATTTTCTTGAACTACAGGAGAAGACTTCTGACCCCAAGGAACCAAATGTCGTAACAGAAATGCACTTTCATTCCCCTTCCTTCAGAGAACCACAGGCAAGAGAGTGGACAACTCACTCCTAATGATAGGGCTCTCACCCTTCTTTCTTAAAAAAAAAAAAAAAAATAAATATATATTAAATATATATAAATTTAATATAATATAAATATAAATATAAATAATATATAATAAATAAATAAATATAATATAATATATAATATATAATATATAAATATATTCTATAAAATAATATATAAATATATATATTTATATATATATATAAAATACATATGTAGTTGTTGAAGGATCTTTATTTTATTTACTTCTAGTGGTGCTGAGAATTGAACCCAGTGCCTCACCATGCTAGGTGAGCGCTGTACCACTGAGCTAAAGCCCCAGCCAATCACACCCTTATCTTTCTATTGACCTCACTTACATATAAATATAGTGTTTGAAAAAGAAGATTATTTTCTGGACTCTCTGGGCAATAGAACAGCAGTTGGCTCTCTAAGGTCAGGGACTAAGACCCAGAGAAAACAGAGATATTAAGCTGGTAGAAAGCTGGCTACCTAAACTCTTGATAATAAAATCCCATGCTCTCAACCACGTACTCTAGAAGCCAGAGTTAGAAAGACTTGCCTCTATTCACTTCCTTCAGGCCTCCATACTGCAGAATAAATTAAAAGAAAAGAGCATTAACATAAATGATTCAGAACCACCCAGCTATTCAGGCCACACTGGCATCCAGCTTGTTGGTCCGACAAGAAAGGTGTGACTTTCATGAGGATTCAAGAGAAGCAGCAGCCCAACGTGAGCTGCCTCACACCCAGGAAGTCCCTTTTAGTGATTTGGATGGATTTGTTAATCTTCTAGGAGGAATCTTTTAAGCTATTAAAAAGGAATACAAACAAGACACCCTTATTCATTGGTTCTTTATGACTTTCAGATATAATTAATAACAGATGGTTTTCAACTAAACAATGTACTAACAGTTCATGAAATTTAAATACCAACAATGCCATGGGATTACTATCTTAATCAAAAAGAGTCGAGGTCAATGCATGAAGCAGGAGATAGTAAGCTTTGTTGCTTCCCAAGCAAATGTTGTACCCATTTTCTAAAAAAAACAAAAGAAAGAAATTAAGAAAGAGAGAAAAAGAGAAAGAAAGAAAGAAAGAAAGAAAGAAAGAAAGAAAGAAAGAAAGAAAGAAAGAAAAAGAAAGACTGCTTCATGAGCAAGTTCTTTCTGTACCTTTCTTCCAAAGCAAAGTCACTTAAAATAAATGAACTCACCAATGCAATTGATTGAGGTAAACCCCAACACACTAATTTAGTCTTTTTGGAATGCTAATATAGTACAGTGAAGAATTGGGAAATTAGCTGAAACTTTTATCTTTTTTTTCAGAAAGGGAACTGCTCAACTCAAAATTAATTGCTAGGGGAAATGGTTTTATATTATTTCCCATAAACCCACCATGGGGATTGAAGGACTGCGGGTAGCGGAGAGCCACAGACATGGAATCTATGTCCTAGGGCACTGTTAACACAGTGCATAATTCTCATCAACTCCCATGTGACTTTTTTCTGACATCCATTCCATGTAAAACAATGGAAAACTATTTCCACGCTTATTTGTGTTTCCCAGGAGCCCTTAAAAGCCATTGTGAAGATTAAAGGGCTAGACCCTTCTTGTTCCCTCTTATGACTATTCATAAATTTCCCAAAATCGTCTTATTAAGTGATGCAGCCCAAAGATAAGTTTTAGGATCTATTTGTGTATTTATTCATTTGTTCATTTATTCATTTATTCATTCAACATGTATGTATCAGGTACCTCTTGCAGGCACTTGGCTTTCTAGTAGGTGTTAACAGGCATAAAAAATGAATAGTATTCAGTCCTCATCCTCAAAGAGCTGATAATTTGGTAGTGGAGTAAGACACATACCCAGATAACTGTAATACAAAGAAGAATATAATAAATGCTTTAAAAAGGTTCAGACAAAATCCTGTGGGAGGTTCACATCTAGTCAGAAAGAGCAGAAACAGTGTCATAGAGATCGTATCATTCTACTCCAGGGATTGAATGGCAAAGGATCTCAACAGATGTAATTGAGGGAGTGTCGGTTCACTCCCAGGAAACAGTATAAATAAAAGCAAGTCACGTACAAGAAGAGCAAGTAGATCAGTTTGGTCAGAGTACAGGATGCATATAGGCAAATGTAGAGAGAAGAGAACGGAGCAATTCAGGATAAAAAGGTGGAGAGTTAGAGAATTTTGATTTGGTTTCTTAGGGGCTGGAGATCTGTTCAAAGTTCTTGAACAGGAAGGTGACATAAGCAGACATGAACTAGGGCAATGGCAGGGAAAATACAAAGGAGAGGTTGAGCTTGATAAACACTGTTGAGGCACACTTGATGGGATTTGGCAACAGATTGAATGGGGGCAGGGAGAGGCTCACACATGCCTAGGTAACTGGCAAAATGATGATGCTCTTAAGAGAAAGTGTGTGCGTGCACTTGTGCACTCACACTTCAGAGTTTGGGAAGGGGGGTAGTAGGATTAGGAGTAATCTTTTTAAAAGGCAAACCAGATCTCATTGCTCCCCTGCTTAATAATATCCAAATGGCCTTCAAATGCATTTAGAACAAAATCCAAACTCCTTATCATGGCCTAGCATAAGCCGTACATGATCTGGCCCCTGCTTTCTCTGACCTCATCTCTTAACACTTTGCTTCAGCCTTAGCCATACTGGCTTTTCATTCCCTCAGATGCACCAAGTTCATTTCTGCCTCAGGGCTTTTGCATTTGCTGTACTGTTGGCCCGGAATAGTCTGCCCTCAGATCTTCACATGGCTTGCTTTTTCTTGTCATTCAGTTCTCAGCTTAAGGTCTGAACTTTCCTAACTTATCAATTGTCCTGCCCTTCACACCTACAAGCACTCTTCATCACAACATTCTTCTTTTTGATCTTCATAGCACCATATTCTGCAATGATCTTGTTTATCTGTGCACTCTGTTCCTCTCCACCTCTCCTATTTACTGCTGAAGGCTGATTATTAGAACTGAGCCCAGCACACGTGAGGCACTTCATAAGTAGTTATTGAATGAATGAGAAAGAATGGTTCTCTTTAGGAAATGTTGCTTTTCATACAGGTGTAACATTCAGGTAGACATAGGCAATAAAGAATTGTATATGTGAACTCAAGACAGGGCAATGGGGGCCAGGCACGGTGGTGCACGCCTGTAATCCTAGCACTTGGGAGGCTGAGGCAGGAGGATCACGAGTTCAAAGCCAGCCTCAGCAACTTAGCGAGGCCCTAAGCAACTCAGTGAGGCCCTGAGCAACTCAGTGAGACCCTGTCTCTAAATAAAATACAAAATAGGGCTGGGGATGTGGCTCAGTGGTGGAGTGCCCCTGGGTTCAAACCCCGGTACCAAAAAAAAAAAAAAAAAGATAGGGCAATGGTGACATCATTTTACAGATGAAAGTTCAGAAAGCATAACAACGCCTACGCCTTTTAGAGCAAAGGTATCACTTCACTGTTTCTGCCTCAGTTGCTCATCCTGCCAACGATGATTTAAAACTTTCAGCGTCCATTCACCTTCACTTTGATCACCCAACTGAATGTCCTTTGTCCTCCAGAGATCATCTACTCAGTGGATTTTTGCAAAAAAGCTACCTTATCTGAAGTAATTTTTGGAACTCCTGTTTTAGAATTGCCAACAGTCTGCAGCACATTAAAAATGTAAAATATTAATAACTGCTGTTCACTCTGCACTTGCGCCAAGTACTATATGCTGTTTTTTCATAATTTCGTTGAATCCACCCATAACCTCTGTAAAATTGGTAGAATGATTCCCCAGTTTTGCAGTTGAGGAAATTGGAACTTGAAACTGTAAAATCCTTTGAACAATGTCAGATCTAAGGTTCAAATTCAGTCCAGACAACTCCAGAGTTTGCATGCTTTGCTTCTTTGCAGCATTCTCAGTGGGAAGAGAAAAAAGGGAGGAATCTTTCACTTCCTTTCAATGTGGATGTGACTTGTGGAAACAGCCAGGAGCTGATTCTGTAGAACAGAATTCTGACTGTGCCAAGTTGTGCCACTCCACTGATGTGTAAACTCAGACTAGTAATTTCTCACCACCTAACACAGAGTGGGAACTTAAGTTTTTACTCCTTTCTTTTCTCCTAAGTGATACAACCGTTCCAAACTGTCCCCCCTCCCCACCCCACCCAGTATTGGAGATTGAACTCAGGGGCCTTCTACCACTGAGCTATACCCTTAGTATTTTTTTCAATAACTTGCAAAGGCTGGCTTTGAACTTGCAATCCTCCTGCCTCAGTCTTCTGCTGTGATTACAGGTGTGCATTACCACACCCAGCTGAGATACCCTTAACAAATCAAGATAACTCTTGATTTGTTCAAGGTATGATTATTTAGTTTAGTGGATTATTGAGCCCCTTCTTTTCCTCATCTTTCCTATTCTTATTATATTTAGGAGTATTTTATAATTTGTTATCATTTCCATGGTGAAGATAGGCAAGGGGAGGAATTGGAGGTCTGAGGGAGGAACTAGAAAAGTGAAGTTGGAGGTGATTGGTTTAAAATACTTCTTCATTACTGTTTGAAGCATGCAACCTTGGGCAAACATCTGGGTCTCAATTTCCTCATCTGCAAAAATGAGAAAATATTACTTGTCTTCTATATCACAGAGCTGTTTTGAGGATCAAACTATGCTCATGAAAGGCTCTTGGAGAGCATGAGGTTATATATAATCACAAGATACCATTATTATTACCTTCCTTACAAAACGAGAGTCTGTCCTTCTTTTTTAGACGGTCTAAAACAATAATTGTGCTCTATTTGTAAATTTCCAAAATTAAACCCATGCTTTCCTTTATTCTTCAACTGAAACAGTTCTCAATCCACTCCCTTATTTGATCTCTATACCTCATGTTTGGCTTGCGTAAAGTTGATATTTGCCCTATCCAATATGATAGCCACTATTAACATGTAGCCATTTAAATCTGAAATAATTAAAATGAAATAAAATTTTAAAATCAGTTTCTTAGTCACACTAGCTCCATTTTTCATACTCAATAGCCCCAAGTAGCTAGCAGCTGCCACTTTGGACAGTACTTATAGAGAACATTTCCATCTTTGCAGAAAGTTCTATTGGACAACATTGTTGTTAGTTTTCTCGAATTCCATTTTCCTATACTTTCTCCTGACCCTATAGCCACCATAAAAGCAGACTAGTTCTTTTTCAATTAATAACTCAGTGTACTTGCCAAGGACTAAATCACAATGTCAAGAGTTGAAAGGATGTTAGCCAGCCATCGTCTATTCCAACCTCTTCATTTTATGCCTGAGAAAATTTAAGCCCAAAGAGATGAGCTCACTCACTAAAGCCTATACAACTCTTTGATGGATTCCCACTGCTATTTTCACAGTGTAACTATGAAGGAGAGTAGGCTTACATTCCTCTTGCAGGATACCATGTCTTAGAAGAATATTTGCCTGAAACAGAAGTTGCTTCCTTGTGTTAAGGGATGTTCTTCTCCTGCCTGGCCCAGTGCTGTTAGTGAGCTCTCACTATGTTAAAGCAAAAATATGCTGAAAGTTGGATAGTACACCCTTTCACCCCTACCTCTGTGAAATTACAAGTGCCCTAGAAAGCTGACTGTGTAGGGAGCTAGAGTATTCAGTGGCTTGGAATTTGAATACATTCCCCAGACCCAGGTCAATACCCTGAGATTGGACTTATGTGTCCTTTTTCCTCTATTCATTTCAATTATGGATCTTCAGGCAAACTTCGGGGGAATTTGGAATGGGGATCGTCGTCCCCCAGGATTACATGCGACGTGGTTGTAAAATGCTCTTGTAACAGGTCCTAGTAAATAGTAGGTTCCTGACAGATGTTTAATTTTCTTCAGATCCACCCACTTCCACCCCCATCATCTCACAAGCTGCTAGCCGTTTCCAAGATAACCAACACAATGCTTGCAATTCCTTCCATGTAGTTGCTAGAACCCCAAACTACTATTTCTTAAAATTTTTATCTCTTTGATTAATCTTCATTGAAAGACCATAATCAAATGACCAGTAACCTGATAGTTATAAAAGTATGGTGGGGGAATGCTGTTAAAATTTGTTGTCAAGACCCTCAGCACCAAATCAAAGGATCTGGTTCATATAAAAGCACATCTCAAGATAACAGGGCCCAACATTTGAAGTACCAATTATGCTGGAACCTTCACTGTGTGGTGACTCTATCCCTGCAAAATGTGTCTGAATTGAGCAACTGTGGGGTTCATTGTCAGGTGAAATGGATGCTCGGTCTTACTGAGAAAGAGGTTAGTTAGGTACTTGAGAATGAAATATGTGTACAGGCAGGGCTGAGTCCAGGTTTCATGGAGTCTGAAGCTTATTCAATTTGGGGACCTTCCTGAAGAAAAGAATAGTCAGATTTACTTAAATGCAGGGCCTTGAAAGAAGTCTGTAAAAGTAAGAGGTCCTGAAGCTTAAGATCCATTGGTTTTTGGCTTTTACCTGTAGGCCTAAGTGTGTTTCTTTACTTTTAAAATACTCATTCATGGGACTGAAAAAGAGAGTCTAGGTGAAAGCTAACCATAGAAGGACTCTGGATGTATGAGGTTATCACCTCTGGCACATTTTGTTACCTCATCTTGTGTGGAAGGTAGAAAAGAAGAAAGAAAGAAAGAAAGAAAGAAAGAAAGAAAGAAAGAAAGAAAGAAAGAAAGAAAGAAAGAAAGAA
>JAJEJO010002513.1:0-84343 GCA_020662805.1 Glaucomys volans | reverse complement strand
GAAGGAAGGAAGGAAGGAGAGAAGGAGAGAAGGAGTGAGGGAGGGAGGGAGGAAGGAAGGAGAGAAGGAAGGAAGGAAGGAAGGAAGGAAGGAAGGAAGGAAGGAAGGAAGGAAGGAGGAAGGAAGGAAGGAAGGAAGAAAAGAAAGAGGAAAGGAAGAAGGTAGGAAGGAAAGAAGGGAGGGATGGAGGGACGGAGGGAGGGAGAGAGGAAGGAAGGAAGGAAGGAAGGAAGGAAGGAAGGAAGGAAGACCCTCCCTCTCCTGATACCCCCCCCACACACACACACACACAATTTCAACAAGTGGATTTCACAAATCCATTGGCTCTGGTAACAATTTTCCGTAAGAGTGAATTCACAGACTATGCAGAATTTAGGAAATTGACTTAGGTTTTTCAGAAGAGAGTTTTAAAAAAAAAAAATCTTAAGAGATTGTTGCTACTACTGCAATAGCAACATCATCAGTAAGTTTAGGAGGAGAATTCTACTCTGGCCTGCTTTTCATAATCCTAGATAACTTACTTCCAAAATATTCTAATTGAGTTGACATTTCATACATACTTGGTATATGCCCAAGGGAAATTTAAGAGGGAAAGACAAAATGGAACCCATTCATTTATTTCTGAGTCAAGTGAAAGCAAGGAGAAAATATTTCACTTGTTAAAAAAAAAAAGATATGCTCAACAATGAATGGTACAAAAATCATTATTTTTTTTTTTTTGAAGCACCAAAGTTGGCATGTAACTGACCCCAAATGAGAATAATGCCTAACTTTGTGAAAGGAAAACATGTGGGGAAATAATGAGACCAGGGGAAATGAAAGCAAGTAGTATTCCTGCACAAAGAAGCCTAAATCCTTTCTAGTCCCAGGAACCTCCCCACCCCAATCTCAGGAACCAATCTCTCCCTCCTCCTCCTAAAGCAGAGATCCCCTTATCTACTTAGAAGGTGGCATTGCTGTTGACCCCGCAAGTAAGACTGCCTTCTGCTCAACTGCTGGCTGTTTCAAATTTAATGTTCCACTGCAGCATTAACAATCACACTTTCAAAGCATATGCCATCCTGCTCTGCAAATCACAGGCACGCGCCAACATTAGCAAACATGTACAACTACATTCTCTCCATGACAAGCATGCTGCTTCCTTTCTTATGGAAGCCTTTGCATATCAAAGTCTAGGTGTGCTAACAATTCCACCCTGTGGTCAAAGCCTTATCTTTTTAGAAATGGCCAAGCTATCCCCTTATCCTCAGGAAAAGTTCTAGTCTTGTCACTTCTCCCAATAGGGCTCTGTCACAGGATGGAATTGCTTAAGGGCAAAGTACTGTAGTCAAATCATCTCCTAAGAGATGTAGTTCCACAGTCTTAAGAGGCTTTAAAACCCAACAAAGCAAATTCTTCCAAACAGATGCCACTTCCTAGAGGGGGGAAAAAGTGAAGAAAGAAGGATCAGGCACAGAAGATTATTTCTATTTATGATGAATCTGAAGACTCACAGGCATAATCTGGACATCCTGATGGCTAGTGGAGTCTGTGGTCTGAAAAGATCCAGCTAGAACTCAGGTGGTTTCAGCAGACATCTATTGCTTACTTTCTATTATATGTCAAGCATTGCGTTCGACTGGATGTCTGGGCTAGAAATACTGGTTTAACAGCCATCTGTTCATAAGCAGCAACTGAAACTTTGCAAAATACCTAGAAAACACACATTGAATGAAAAGAAAAGTCTTAGGATAGAACTCTGGGGATTCCTGATAGTTAATGAAAAGGTTAAAAAAAAAAAAAAGCTGAAAAAAGTGAGAAGCAAGAGAAGAAGTGTCACAGAAGTTCGGTCAGGGAGAGAACTTCAAGAGGCATGGACAAGTCAATAGTGCAGACCCCACAACGAGGTCAGGCAAGATGTAGGCTAGAAAGTGCTGGATTTGAGAATTCAAAGCCATTTGTGACTTAGCTTAAAGGAGTTTCTGTAAATAGGAATGGGTGGAAGCTTTGCATTATCATCTTCTTAAGTTCAGGAATTATGTTTTCAAATTCTTGTATAGGCATAGTTGCTATCTTTTGCTCCTGTTCTTCATCTTGTCCCTTTGCTCCTACTCCCATTCTTCCTAACACAACAACATTGACTGATTTCCTAATCAATGATTTCTTTACTTTGCTATGATTTTCCATGGCTTCCCAGCTATTTGTTCATATGATTTCCCTAATACTTTTATGTCTGTCCTGAGTTACATATTTTCAACTGCCCCTGGACATCTCAACCTTGACCTTCCATGGGCACATTTTCAATCATTCAGAAAACCTAAATCTCCTCCTATATTCCCTTTCCTAGTCAAATAATACCACTTTAAAAAGAGTGGTAACCTCAGACTAATCCAATTCTTCCCCGCCCCCTAAATTTCTGTATCTTTATAGTCATGAGAATCTTTGACTTCATGTTAGAAATGTCTTCAAATTCTGTTTTTTCTTTTTCTTTTTTCTAGGACTTATTTTAGGACTTATTTCATCTTAATTTTGAGGATGTGTATGTCTCCTCTAAATCCTGAGAGTCTTCAGAATAAGATCATCTTATCTAATCTTATAACCCTGCCCCTAGTACAGTGCCTAGCATCTAGCAGGTGCTCATCAATATTTGTTGAATGAATGAATAAGATTTCTTCATATTTCTGTTTTAGGCAGTTTTTGCATCACCACCATGACCAAAATACCCAATAAGAAAAACTTACAGGAGCAAAAGTTTATCTGGGGCAGATAGTTTCAGAGGACTCAGTCGACAGACAACCAGTCTGTTTGGACCCGCAGCACTTGGCAGGGTGAGTGGGAAGGAAGCAGCAAAGGAAAATTTCTCCCCTCCTGGTAGTAAGGAAGCAGAGAGATGGGGGGGGGGGGGAGAGAGAGAGAGAGAGAGAGCGAGCGAGCCCCACAGGAAGAGCAACCTCTCCACAGCATGCTCCAGTGACCCACCTTCTCTAGGCATGCCCTACCTGCCTACAGTCAACACCCAGTCAATCCATTCAAACTAGGATTGACATCTAGTCCATCCAACATTAGGTTACAGCTCTCACAATTTAATCACTTTACCTCTGAATGTTCCTGCATTAATAGGAGATTAGCTATTGGGGGACAGCTTGTGGTCCTGCCATTTTTTCTCTCTGATCTGCCCACCAATCTAGTTCCTTCACTGTAGTTGGGTGATATGGGAACTTGTTTTCTTGAAGATTGGAGGCACTAAACCACTTAGTTCTCAATTTTTCCCTCCTCCCCCTTCCAACAGAGACTAATACTTCTCAGATAAGAAGAGTGATAGATAACCTAGTCTTCAGGGGGTAGAGGTAGGGGGTGATTACTGGAGAGCAATTACTTCTTCATTGCAATGATGCTATCTTCCCAAGGCCTACCCTAATGTAGCTCAGAATAGGAATCCAGTCAATGCCAGCTGAGCAAGTGAATAAATGAGCGAGCAAGAGCTGAATGCAGAGGAGGATGCAAATAAGATCCCCAAAGGAGAACCACTTTCATACCACTAGGAAGGACTTTTTTGGGGGCACTGGTACTGGGGGTTGAACTCAGGGGCACTCAACCACTGAGCCACATCCACAGCCCTATTTTGTATTTTTGTTAGAGACAGGGTCTCACTGAATTGCTTAGTGCCTCGTTTTTGCTGAGGCTGGCCATGAACTCGAGATCCTCCTGCCTCAACCTCTGAGATGCTGAGATTACAGGAGTGCTCCACCCATCTAGGAAGGACATTTTATTTTCTATTTTTTATTTATTTATTTTTATTTTAGTTCATTGTACACAATTGGAATACAACTATCATTTTTCTGGTTGTACACAAAGTAGAATCATACAGTTTGCATATTTATACATATACATAGGGTATAGATGTTTGTCTCATTCTCTTTCCTTCCCCGCCCCCTATCCACCCCTCATTTTCCATTATACAATCCATCCCTTAGGAAGGACATTTTTTTTGGAACCAGGGATTGAACTCAGGTGCACTTGGCCACTGAGCCAGATCCCCAGCCCTATTTTGTATTTTATTTAGAGACAGGGTCTCAGTGAGTTGCTTAGGGCCTCACTGAGTTGCTTAGGGCCTCGCTAAGGTTGCTGAGGTTGACTTTGAACTTGTGATTCTTCTGCCTCAGCCTCCCGAGTTGCTGGGATTACAGGCGTGTGCCACCGCACCCGGCAGGAAGGACATTTTAAAGACAATTTAGGAAGACCATTTCAAAGTTAGGCCTTTATTCATTTATTATTTTGGTACCAGGGATTGAACCCAGCAGTGTGGAACCACTGAGCCATGTTCCCAGATTTTTTTTTTTTTAATTTTTTAAGTTGTTGATGGACCTTTATTTTATTCATTTATTTATATGCGGTGCTGAGAATCGAACCCAGTACTTCACACATGCTAGGCAAGCGCTCTACCACTGAGCCACAACCCCAGCCCTCCCAGATGTTTTTAATTCTTTACTTTGAGACAGGTTCTCACTAAGTTGCTTAGGACTTTACAAAGTTGCTGAGGCTGGCTTTGAACTCATGATCCTCCTGCCTTAACCTCCCAAGTTGCTGGGATTACAGGCATGTGCCACCATGCCTGGCAAGATGGACCTTTAGATGAGGCTCTTCACTAAGGAGATTCCAGCCCTCTGGCACTCAAATACATGGAGATATATATATTCAAACAACTGGATGATATTTCAGGGACAGACACATTCCTTGAAGGGGAATAGACAGTCCTGAAGAAATCAGCCCACCTTAAGGCTTATCCTGACCACGTGGGGGAAGGAATAGCTAGGACATGGGCTCCCTAATATACAGCTGCCTGGAGCGACTATCGTCCTTTCTGTCATCTGTAGGAGTTAGTCTTGACTGAGAGTCCCACATGGGGGATTTTTTGGATGCCTTTAAATTGGTGCCCTTGTTTTTTGGCAACTTCGTTGACTTTCCCCTCCTAAAGCAACAGATGTTAACCATTTTTGGTTTTCTTCTCACATGAGGAAAGCTAGTATATTCTCTCAAGCAATATCCCAGTAATCTGTCTTCAGAGGAGCACCGTTATGTAAATTTGGGCACATTGTGTAACCTTTCTGGGTCAAAAGTTTTTCATCTGTCAAATGAAGGGGTTGGTCGACTAAACCAAATTCTCCCTTAGATGCACCATGCTGATTCGGGGTTCTGGATGGGTCTCGTAACCGTCCTTACCGCAGAGGCCCTCCTCTCTCTGACTGGCATGTCTTAGCAGCATAGGAAGGTGAGGATCTCAGCTATGTTAAGGAAACAAAAATGATATGTTAAAACTCCGTGATACACAAAATACAAAATGAGAACTGGGAGAATAACTTGATGATTCACCTTATAAAAGTTTCCTTATTTACTAAAGCATTTATTTTTCAAACTCTTAAATTATATTTTAAGGCCTGTCCTTAAAGGTAGGTTCTTGCTCTCTTTCAGGATCACTTAAAAGTGACTTCTTCTAATAAGTCAGACTGGGGTTCCCTGTGATGAGGGGTCTTTCCCTGTGTCCCTCACTTCAGGGCTGCTCATACTCTTAGGAGTAGTGGGAATCAACCTTTGTAAATAGTAGAAAATCAGGAGGGCATCTTTAGATCCTATTGGTCTTCATCCATACACATCTATCCCCAGCAAAGAAATATATGGAGGGTAGGAAGACCTTAAGTGTGTTATTTGCTACTGAGGTCTAAGGCTCTTGAGCCATCCTGCTAGCTGGGCAGCCAGAACCAATCTCTGGTAGAGACAAACCCATACTTGGTATCAGGGGACCTGCGTGTCTCCCATCCACCAGGCTGTATATCATGAGGACCACCAAGTGCCTCTGAGGACATGGTGATCACAACATTCCTAGCAATGTTCCATCACTAGAGAAAAATTTTGACCAAGAAGCAATAATTCATTCTTATATGACATTTACAGTTGTGCAATCAATTTTAGCAGTAGTTACTTCTTTTGGTTCTCACAACTCTGAAGTGGGTAGGATTGCTCTTGTTATCCCCATTTTACAATAGCAAGAGGCAAAGGCTGCCTGGTCTGAGACCCAAGTCTCCAGATTCTAAATCCTTTCATCTTTTTTGAACTTTCTGGCCAGCCATCACTCATGCCTGCACTCAGGCTGATGTGAGACCAAACTGCCATCACTCTTGGATAGTGAATTACAGATAATGGTAAGGGTGCATCGGTGTTCTTCATCCTCCCAAGACTTAGCTGCAGACAAAGTCCCTCTCCTTTCCATCCAAGTAAAGCCACTGGGTGGGGAGGAACTCAGTGATCTGGGAACTGGGGTAGAGTTTACCACCAGATTTTGTTGAAGTCCCTGAGTTCTTTCTCAGCAGGAATCCTACCCCCATTTTCCTCTACAGAGAGATCCAAGAATGATGGAAATCAAAACCAGGGACTGACTTCATATAAGGTGTGGCTGTGGGCAACTCTCCAGATATAAGAGTCGAAGAACAGAATGAGGAGGGCAGGGGTACCTTCTCTGAGCTTCCCATGTCTGAAGAGGTGTATCAGCTTCCTTGGTTTTGCCCCAAACTCCGTTCTGACACCAGTGCTTTTCATTTTCTATATTCATTTGTTCTACATACTAGACATTTATTGAGCATCTATTATATGGTAGGCCTTGTTTGGGGGATTGGAGATAAAACAATATACAAAACCAATGTCTTCCTGCATTTTATTTTCTGTTAGAGTGTCAAACTACATGCCAGGATTAGGACAGGTTTTTCTCAGCAAAGGCCCTTAAGAGCCAGGCGACCAATGTGTTTCCATATGTCTCTTCAGCCTTAATTGAAATCACTTCTGGGATAGTTGCAGCTCCTTTGGTTGAGGCAATTCTTGACCTGAACTGACCAAAGGTGACCAGCCAGTATTGCATTCTGATTCCCTCAACGCCTCTTTAGGAGGAAAGGTTCACAGATTGAAGGTTTCAGTCCACTGTAATATTTAAGGACAGAAACTGGTTTTGTTTATTGGGTTTTGTTTCTCCCTATGGAACAATCCAACCAAGTCTATCTGTGTGTGGTGTGTGTGTGCACGCACCTAAGTGCATGTTAGTGTGCCCACATATTTGTGGCAGATCTTATTAGACTTATGTGTCAGGGTGTTTGTGTGGGGCTGTGTTATTCTCCATAGAATGGAGCATGTGTTAGGCACTATAGACTTTGTAATTGAATAATACTGCTGGTTAAAAATAAGATTCCTACACCATAGAACAGAACCAGATTCTTAGAACCAGAAGGTACTCTGGAGACTTCAGTTCCATCAGTTAAAAATGGGAATGGGGGAGCAATTTAGTGTAATAAAGATTAAAAGAGTAAGCTCAAGCTGGGCACAGTGGTACATGCCTGAAATCCCAGCGACTCAGGAAACTGAGGCAGGAGGGTTGCAAGTTTGAGGCCATCCTCAGCAACTTAACAAGGTCCTCTCTCAAAAGAAAAAAGAAAAAGGGCTAGGGATGTAGCCCAGTGGTAAATCACCCCAGGTTCAATCTCCAGTGGGGGTGGGGGGAAAGAGTAGGCTCTAAAGTGAGATGCAATTTAAATTCCTGACCTTGTCATTTAAAGGCAGTGAGGATTGTTTTGTTCTTAAATAACTTATTTATTTAGGTCTCAATTTCCTTATCTCTAAAATGGGGAGAATTGCTATAAAGGTTAAGTCAGAAAAATTATTCCGCACAGTGCCTGGCTCAACACATGCAATGAACGTCATTATTTTCCAGGAAGAAGTGACTTTCTTAAGTCACACAACTAGTTAGAGATACACATGAAAAGAACTAGGGTTCCTAACTCCCTGTCATGTGATTTTGACACTATGCCATAGAAGAATAGCAGGACAGGTAAGATGAGTAGCTTCGTTCAAATGTGGGTATTTTGGTGCCTAAAAGGAAAGAAAAAAAATCTGTTACTTTTTGAGGGCTACTATGTACCAAGCACTATTCTGCATTCCATTTGTATGAGCTCATTAATCTTCTGAGAAGCAGTACATGGCATTATTTTTGTCCCCACCCTAGAGAGAGACAACTGAAGCTTAGGAAGAATAAGACGTTTACACAAACCTGGTCTGTCTGACCAAGTTCCCCAAGCCATGCCTTATTCCACACTATGGTAAGGGTATTGAGGCACAGGAAAAGTGATTGCAAGATAAAAAGGAACTCAAGACAAGGCTGTGGGTAGATCACTTTGTGTCATTGTCCCTTCCCTCAGTGGCTGCCCCTTCAGGAGACTATGATTGCCATTTGTGGAAGAACATGGTATAATTTGAGAGCACAGTGTTGTTTCACCCTATGAGAGAATCTGTGTAGACAAATGAAGAACCATACCACCAGAATTCCAGAAGAACAAACTATGTGCACAATTTGACGTCAGGGGAAGGTGTTTTATTTCCAGTATGAAATGCCAAATAGTCCAGGAATGATAAAATCACCCTAGTTTTTCTTATGAACTCCTAGAAGTCATCTTTGTTGGTATAAATGAGATCATTTAGCCTAATTAGTTCCAAGCTTAATTAGCAGTAATTATCCCAACATGGGAGTAATATCCGAGCAGGAAGTGCGGAGTCCTCGATTAGATAGATCTCTAATTGGTGTTACAATATTGTAATTAAAGCGTGTTTGTACGCCTCTGCCGCAGCACGCGATTTGTTTCATGTCTGATTAAACAGGGAGAACCAGCAGCCTTTGAGGGGGCCAGAATTTTGATCTGATTCACGTAACATGTTAACCCAATGAAAAGAGATTTGGGAAGCTGTCTCTGGGGTCAAGGTGAGGATCCCACGCTGAGCCAAGAGTGTGCACTCTTTTGCCAATATGACATGCTTTTGGTCTGCTCATCCCACCTGCTCCCACATAGCATATTCAGGAGAAGGTAAATATTTGGTTGAAAGGTAACTTTGTCAGTTTTGTACTTTTGAGGGTGGATTCAGACATAACTCAGGGAAGACTGAAAAAAAGAATAATAATAACTATCAATTATTGAGCATTTACTATGTGCCAGATGCTATACTAAGTGCTTTAAATGTCAAAACTCATTAAAACTTCAGAGAAACCTCTGAGATATCTTGTTATAATCCCTGTTTTACAACTCTTCTTCCTCAGAGGAAGAAGTTGCTTCCTCTAGCTGACTCTGGGTTATCCCTGAATATCACTCCTCTGGCAGCCACCTCAGACCCAGTTAGTTCCCCTACATGGTTCCTTGTAATTTTTTCTCACACTCTATTATAGTTTACTTGTCCATCTTCCCCATCAAACCATAATCTAATTTCTGCCTCCTTCACTGCTATATGCCCAGTACCCAGTACCTAGCAATGTACCAGCGGTACTACAGGGACTGAACAAGTGGGAGCCAAATGAATTGTCAGAAATCACCCAACTCATTAGTCACCCAGAGATTCAAACCAAGTCTGCGTGGTTCTCTAGTTTGTGTGTTTTCCATTACATCATGCTTCCTTTTTTTTAACATTAAAAAAAAAATCAAAAGTGAAGTTTCTAGGTAATATAAATATAATAAATATGTATTTTGGGAAAGGATAGAGGAATAGACACTTTTCTTTCTTCTCATTTCAAAATGCTGTTTTACAATTTTGCAATAGATTCCCTTAACCACTCATTAATATTTATCTGCTTAACGTTCCAACCTTATGTTACAATTTAGAGATTTTTGCCCGTACTCTAATAATTGGTAATTGAATTTAATAACCCTAAGAGAATTGGAATAAACCAGATAGAATTTATGTGCATTTATACATCACTGAATTCTGCAAGTTCTTTAAATGTACCTAACACTCTCAGAATCTGTATTTCAGCAATTACCAACCACGATTGTGGCAAACCTCAAGAATGTTCACTTACTATGAACAGTGACACAAAATTTGGGGGAATATTTGTCTCAAATTAACTTTGCTAGATGTTTAAATGAAAAAGTGCCACCTGATGCATTGTGGAGGAATAAGAGGCAGGCTAGATCAGAACAGAGCCAATGCCTTTGAAACTTTGAAAATCATTGCTATTTAATCTTGGTCACTGCTGAAACATTCCAGGGAGAGCTCAACCGTAATTTTTGCTTACTTCATAAAAACATATTTAATTACATATTTATTTTTATTATGAGACAAGATCTTGCTCTATTGCCCAGACTGGCCCTAAATTCTTGGGGTCAAGGAATCCTCTGCCTCAGCTTCACAAATGCGAGGACTCTAAGTATGCAAGTAGATGATACTTGTGTGAATTATAAAATTAACACAAAAAAGTAAAAGAGCCCCTTCTGACTTTCCCCTACTGCAGCTGCTCCAGAGATAACCAGTTTTGCATATGCAAACATACACATTTTTAAAGATATTATCTCTTAACAGAACACCATAGCACACAATGAACATAAAGGGAAAGCCGGGTTGGGGTTGTTGGCGTTGGGGTTGTTGGCTCAGTGATATAGCGCTGCTTGCCTAGCATGTGTGAGGCACTGGGTTAGATTCTCAGCACCACATATAAATAAAATAAAGGTCTATCAACATCTAAAAAAAAGTATTTTTGCTTGCCTTGCAAGCACAAGGCCCTGGGTTCAATCCCCAGTACCACAAAAAAAAAAAAAAAAAAAAAGGTGAATTGGCTCACTTCCTAATCTAGGCAAAAACCAGAGAATGAGAAATTCACTACGTAGAAACCAAAAGAACAAAGCTCTGTAAGCCTGTTTTTCTACAAAAACTTACTAAACATCTTGATGATATACTGAGATTTTAAATATGGTACTAATGAATGAGGCTGCTTGACTCATGACAATAATGACATCATCAAGTATGACTCCTGAATCTTCCTGGGTTTTCTGTTTTGACTAATTCTTAAGATGATGTTTCTATGAAGCTATTTCTCTCAATACCAGCAATAATGAGAGTGAGGTGGTAGGTTATGATCACTGTTAGCAACTTCACTTACTGCTGGTCTCTTGTCACTAGAGGAGCCAGGTGAGAAAGTAAAGATGAATTACTAGCAGAAGAGAAATGTCTATTTATATAAAGGGCATCATCGTTATATTATTTTCTGTGGACAGGGCTTGATGAATCTGTTGGAGGACTATTTTAGTGGAACAACATTCACAAAACTTCCTATAGTTATTACATTAAAATTTGGGATTGTTTTTGGCTTTTGAATAACCAGAAATAACTGTGATAGTAAAATAATTGAATTTACATTTGGACAAGTGATAAACTGGGTTAAAATTATAGCAGTATAAGTATCATGATATCCAAAGAGTACACTAACCAAGGTCATCATCAGCCTATATTTATATTTATATTTAGAATTTACTGAGCCCTGCTCATGCTAGGCTGTGTAGAAAACTTGGTGGCCTGTGAACCAATAATTTAATTTATCAGCTCATTTTATTTATCAGAGATGTGTCTGTAGTCCCTGTAGCTTTTTTCCCCCCTACTATGGGCTCGCTTGCCTTGGATGGAAATAGACTGTTTTTTTTTTTTTTTTTTTGGTTAATGACTATGGAAGATTCTCATGACTGAGTAGAACATGATTCTCTTCTGGAAAGTATCTTTGGCAAACCAAAGGACTAATGTAATGGAATGTTCTGGAAGCATCCTCTAACACCACAGTAACTTTTTAATCTTTATTTAAAATATTGTGTTCTATTGTGTCCATAGTGTGCTTGTATTTCATGTCCCAATATATATTTTTTGGCTTAAAAAATATAAACCTTAGAGCTTAAACAAAGTGGGTTTTCCTTATGTTTCTCTGGACCTTGATCTTTCCATTTGTAATGATCTCTAAGGTCCCTTATGGTTTTTGGCATTCTCATAGTCTTCCATAGGAGCTTTGGAGCAGAGCTTCCAAGTGTTTCTACCAATGCTCTGTGTGTGTGTGTTTAAATGTCTTCTTAAATGTCTTCGTGATATCAAGCTCTGAATGAATGGGACTGTAATCAATATAACAAATCAAGACCTTGGGCTGGGGATAGAGCTCAGTTGGTAGAGTGCTTTCCTTGCAAGCACAAGGCCAAGGATTCAGTCCCCAGCACCACAAGAAAAAAAAAAAAAAAAGCAAGAACTTATATCTATAAGGACAACCTCCAAGTAGTTTTAAAATATAAGTTAATTGATTATTTCCCCTTTTACTTAGCTTAAATTTTGAAAACTTTTCCCCTTAATACTTTAATACAATGTGAATTCTCTTTCAAGATCTACCCCCTTGCGATTCCTGATCAGCTTATCTTTCCATCACAGTATTTCTGAGGTTCTTTCTCCTCTTGCTGGCTATTGACTATCTGTGTGACTTACTTCAGTTATTCCCCTTAACTAATAAATTTAGTTAGCACAGCTGCCTTTTAGGCTGGGGTCTATGTGCTATTCACCTATTGGCTTTCTTCCCCTCTATGTCAAATGCTTTGCATATATTAGGCATTCAGAAAATGGCTGTTGAATTGAATTGAATTTCTGACAATTCCTACACATAAATCCTTCAAAATCTTCTCCCAAGAAACCTTTCTAGACTAACAGACTTCGCATTCCATAATACTTCTGTGAGCATGGTTTTTGTCATATTAACTCACATAGTTATTTGTTCTAGTTATTCCTTTTGAAATATAAGAGAAGGGTACCCAGAGTTGGAGTTAGAAAATTTGGTTCTATCTCTGTTAATTTATTAGTTGAGTGACTAAGGACAGTCCTTCAGCCTCCCTAGATTTCAGTTATCAAACTTTCAACCAAAAAACTGGAAGGAGGAGTGAGATTGAAATGGATCATGTGATACCTAGGGTGTGTTCTAGCCTTAGAATTCTGACTTTTTGGCATGTCGGTTTCCTAACAAGATCATACAGCAGAGGGTTTTCTTTTTCTAAACCCTCTTGGTATCGATGGTGCTTAAAAAATTAGAAAATGACTGCTGCTCCATTCCTTCTAGCAAGAAAGTTAAACCTGAATGTGTCCATCTGATAGCCTATGTCCTGATGGGGCTCTCAGATCTACCCTGGGAAATGCTGTTCTGGGCTCGGACATCAGCAACTGCGACCAACAAGCTGTATTAGTTGTGAATAGGGGCACACCTAACAGCTTTGCCTTTTTAAGTAAATGTGTTTATGGTTTGTGCTGCTTTCTTCAGTAAGATCATTTCCTTGCAAGTAATGAGAGCTGTGTGTGATATGGTTGAAATCCTGTCCCTGAGATGGAGAACTCACGTGATGCTGACTGGGGCCCATTATCCCAACGGCACTCACAGGAATGCTAAGTCTGGCAAATATTAACTCGGGAACCACAGCAGCAGTTAGGAGACAGCAGTCTGCCCACCTTCCCAAACCTACACTTTTGGGGTATGTTCTGATTTTTCTTTTCCTTGGCTTGAGCATTGTGTTTATTTCCCCTTTTCATTCATTCTTTCTTTTCTCAAAAAACACAAACAAGACATTATATTTCCTCCGTTCGTCTTTAACTGGAAATCCTGATGTTCTCATTCATTTCAGAGCAGGAGGCTTCTCCTCTTTTGCCTAAGCAATGCCCAGTAAATTTATTCATCCTTCCTGCCCTCTGCCATGGGCCTGGGCATTGGAAGAACTCTACAGTCTTCCAGGAGTTTCTGGGAACAGACTCTTATGCAGGCATCTATGGATGGAATAGATGGGCTGTGAGAGCAGCTGGAAACTGTTCTGTGCACTAGAGAAGCTTGCCTTGACAAAAAGAGAAGCATGGGATGTGCTTCTATAAGGCAGAGAAGATAGCAACATATTAGATGGAAGAAAGCTACCTCACATCTGAATGTATGTAAAGAAAACACTTATAACTAAAGGGGAGGAGTTGTGGTTTAGGTTAAAACCACAAAGGAAGTGAAGGATGTTACCACTTTCCTCTTTGTGGGTAAAAGATTCTCCTCTGGCTCATCTCATGGGCTCTGTGAAACTGTCTTCCTATAGGAAAATGTTCATTACTCCTACCCATCCACAAAAGCACCATGCACGGTGGTTTGTGGTCTTAAAGAGTTTAGATTGATTTTAAAAGCATAAACATGCTATGAAGTACCTACATTTCCAAACCTGTTGTCTCAAACGCGCTTCTCTTATCTTGAAAAGGAAAGAATTAAACTTCTGAGAAATAAAAGGGAAGTAAGAGTTCTTTCCCCCATTACCTACACAATCTCCCTACTTCACCATAATTTTTTGTTTTCCTGATGGCGATCCTATGAATGTTTTGTCCTGGCCAAGGAAATTAGTAGTTCTGGCTCCCTAATGCCATGTTTTATTGAGGGCCCACTGTGTGCTGGGCATTTCCCTTATATTATTTCTAAGGAAGAGGTTTTATTACCACTCCTATTTTTATAGATGAGAAAACTGTAGTTGAAAAAAAATTGCCTAAAGTCATGCCATATGACCTTGAACCTTATATTCAGGTTTGTTTAGTGGTAGCACTGGTGCTATACCATGCTTCTTTAAAAATCTGATTTTAGAAGTATTTCAGCTTTTAGAGAAGTATTTCAAGTCACAAACTTGAAATTCAGGTTTACATGGCTAATTATCAAGATGACCCGGAGCAAATTATTTGACCCTTCGAAGTCTTATGTGGTATGGCTTGTCTGGTAGGACAATTGTTTACGTAACATTGGGAAAGACCTCCTTACTGACTTTTTATTAGAATTAAATAAAGCAAAATATATACAGGCATAGCTTAGAACTGGCATACAATGGGCTCCCCTAAATGATGGCCATATACTCGTCGCGCATAGGTCAGGTTCTGAAGCAAGCTGTGAAATATTTACTTTCACAACTTAAATTGTCCTAATTCCTGTCATCCTCACACTCCAGGAAAAGGTACATCAACGTATAAACGACTGTTAATGCTTGGGAGACAGACACCATGAAAGAGAGACACCATAATTCTTTAACAATGAAACAAGAGTCAAGGGTTAGTTGTAGAATTTCATTATTCTAAAGTTTGAAAGGAGAGTTGTTATTGTTGTTTTTGTTTTTTTATTTTATTTTTATTTGGGGGCAGAAGGCAGGGGTACTGGGAGGGTAGGAAAAAGGAAGCCTTTTGAGTCCCCCAGCTACTTTGTGCCCAAGGATCTGCACAGTGTTTAAGCTCATGCTTCTTTTTCTGGATGCATTCAGTGTAGAGTCAGTTGTAGACTCCAGGTCTCAGCTGCTTTTGATCAGATCTTTTTTTTTCCTCCTCCTGTGGTGATGTTGCATGAATTTTAGACCCTGGCGACTTTCAGTTGCCTGGGTCTGTTTTTCATTGCAGTTTTGTCAGGATTTTACATCTAGGTTGAATTTTGAAAACCTTTTCTTTATTTCTTCTCTATTCAATGTGAACTTCTGATTTTGGATTTTTTTCCAGTTTATGTAAGATACAATAATTGTATATTTTCCTGATTACAAAAGTAATAACTGTTCATCATGGAGAATTAGAACAAAAGGATAAAGAAAAATTTAATCATTCATAAACCCAGCTTCCAGAGCACAAATTCACATTTCATTGCATTTCCTTTCACCTTCTTCTCTATGCATATATGTCTCTATCTACATAAATCGTATGTGCATGTATGCTTTGCAAAACTGGGATAGAATAATGTACATATTTTGTATTCTGATTATTCACATACTTTGTTATGAGCATTTTTTGCATGTCACAAAATACTGTTTGTTGAAAGATTTATGTCTGTATAATATTTCGTTGTATGAATGTACCAAGTTTTAATGTACCATTCCCATTCTGCCAGATGTTTAGATGCCACTTTGTATAAATTCCTTTTGCCTTATAAACTGTTCCTTGAAAAAGAATTATTAGAGCAATTAGGGCAAAGAGTATGAACTTTAAAATTTTTACTTAAGAAGATATTTGTTCCTGATTATTTTAATACCTACAAGCCTGCGTATGGCCTTATTAAAGTCTCTTAAAATCTAGTGCCAAACTATTTTCCAGAAATGTTTCTCTAGTAAAAGAGATGGCATAGTACATTAAGACAGGACCAAATCTGTCCTGTGGCTTGTGTTTGGACAGCCCATAAGCTCAGAATGTTTTTACATGTTTAAATGCTTAGAATAAAACCAATAGAAAAATAATATTTCATTACACATGAAAATTACATGAAATTTACATTTAAGTGTCCATAAAGTATTTTCAGAGCACTGCCACGTTCATTCATTTACACATTGTCTGTGGCTGCTTTCACCCTACAGTGTAAGAACTGAGTAGTCTCAATAGATACTGTATGGCCTGCAAACCCAAAAATACTTACTCTCTGCCTGCTCCAAAAATACTTTACTAGCCGGTTACAGTGGCACATGCCTGTAATCCTAGTGGCTCAGGAGGCTGAGGCAATAGGGTCCAAGTTCAAAGTCAGCCTTAGCAACTTAGCGAGGACCTAAGCAACTCAGTGAGACCCTGTCTCTAAATAAAATACAAAATAGGGCTGGGGATGTGGCTCAGTGGTTAATCGACCCTTAGTTCAATCCCTCATACCACTCCCTCCAAAAAAACCCCAATTTTCCTGATTCTTGCTTTTAGTGTGCAATCCTACAAGGTGCATATGAGAATGTTCATTTGACACATACATCGACACTGAATATTGGAATTTTCTTTGTTAATTTAAGCAAAGCAACAAATTTTTATCAAGTATTTGCCATGTGCCAAATCCTCATGGAAAATACAATTTATTTGTAGTTTTCTGATGACTAGTTATAAGCTTTTTTAAAAGTTCAAGAGAATTTTTCTATTAATATTGTGAGAGTTAAAAAGAAACAATGTTAAATTTCAACTAAGGCGTTTATATCTTTCATATCTCTTTGTATGAGCTCTTTATACACTAAAATTTTTAATTTATTTTCAGTTACATTTGTTTGAAATATTTTAGTTTCCACTAGGTTGTCTGCCTTTCATGATTTTTTATATACAGAATTTTACATTTGTATGGAATCATATCTATTCTATTATTTTTTTTCCTTTCATTTCCTTCTCAGAATCCTTCCCTGTTTCCAACTTCTGATAAATATTCACCTATATTTTCTTCTGTTTCTCTTAAATGATTCATCCTTTTGTATTTCTCTCTTTAAGCCCTCTGGATTTTTTGTTGTTGTTGTTGTATGGCATGAAATGAGGATCTTAAATTTTCTCCCTAACAGTAGAACAATTCCTCCAGCATTATTTTTTAGGTAGTCTTTCCTTTCTCCGCTTACATGTGATTGTCAACTTTATTAAACTCTTATGTATCCTGGGATGTGTTCTTGGTCATATTCCAGTTATCTTCAGTGGTGTGTGTGTGTGTGTGTGTTCATTGCTGATTCCTTGTGATGTCCACCTTGTTCTTTATTAAATCTACACAGGATACAGACCCTGGCTGGATATTTCTGGATTTATGTTTCTTCTGTTTCTCCCATGGGTTACCCCTATGCAATTGTAAATGTAGGTAGCATCATCCCTTCTCTTGCTCATTTGTCAAGAATGTAGTATAAGCCTATCTTCTAAAAGTACACAAACAGTAAGAAATCTTCTTACCAAAGAGAAGAGAAAGGCGAGGGCCAGGCCTCACACATATGTAAAACATGAACCATAACGTTCATTCATAACCACTCCAAATGATAACGACTTCAGCCTTATAACCTGGGAGGTTGGAGGTTTTCTGGCCAAATAGCATCAACTGGCATGAAAAGAGCAAATCTCTAGCAGGGGTTCCCAGAAGGGCTGTTACATGATGCATAGCCCCTAACCTTCTGTTAATGGCTCACCCCAAACTGCCCTTGGTTCACAGTGGAGTTATTTCATTTACCAGGTGTGAAAATTGGATTTTACCACAGAGGAGGGAGTTATTACCTATCAGGTCTGCTCTTTAGGGGAGTGGAGATTGTGATGGAATTTATTAAAAGAGATTTGCTATGCATGGAACATATAATTAGAGATGTGTTCCTTTAAAACTAGATTTGCAAACTCTTTATCATTTTAGGAGTGCTCTTTTTTTCTTTCAGTGTCTGTCTGACAGCCTTCTTGCCGTGTAGGTTGCACACATCCTATCCAGGATCTGAATATTTTATATGGCACCATTCTGCCAAGAGACGGACCTCAGGGGTGTGACAAAGAGTACAGTTTAAGAAGATGGTGGGAACTGCCTGCAGTTTGTATGTTGATATTAGTCACACATGTGATACTAAGAACTCAGAAAGGACGATAAAGTAATTTTCATGTTCATTAATTGCTATATAGTCTGGGCAACAGTTTGAGGGAGGTGTTAGGGTGACTCTAAGACCTTTTAATGAGGGAACTCTTGAAAATCAAGATTCTAGACTTAATTACTAGTTGTTAGGAGACTACACAGACAACCTCAAAGTTAGTACCTGGTTAACTACATTTGCTCTTAAAAAAAAAAAAAAAAGACACCTTGTTTACTATCATGGTGAAAGGGGTGGCTGAATTTATTATTGTTTAGCATTTCTAGCACACTGTGTTCTTGCTGAGAGATTTAAACTTATTTATGTATGTATATTGGTTGCTCTTTGCAGCACTCCCAAGAGATGAGTGGGTGATAAGTTTTATTATTGTCTGCTTTTCCAACAAGAAAATGAAAAGGGAGCTCCTGAAAAGAGAAGGGAATTGGCTGGGTTTATAGATCAGAGTCCCTGCCACCTTGTTAGGGGATCCCCAACAAAAAGGTGATAAATCAGCCCCAGCACCCTCCTCTGCCTGAACCCAGCCTTGGTGTCCCACCTGTGCCTTATCCTGTATCCCACTAACCACAGTAGGATGCTTACCAAAATATCACTTATTGGCCTCTCTGTGCTGGGCACTTAGTCTAAACACATCGCCTGCCTCATAAAGTCCTCTTATTCCTCTGCTTTTCTATTAAAGGCCCTGCTGTTTTCCCCATTGCCCAACTCAGATCCCTGAAGTCATCTGTGACTCAGCCTTTCCACCCACTTCCTGTTGCCCAGTGAGCCATGTATAATCTGCCACCCAGATATCTTTTACATTTTGTCTCTTCCCTTCTCTTCCCCCTGCCACTACCATAATTCAGCCCTCCTTACTCTATCTAGACTACTGGAAAAGCCTTTATTTTTCCCACACGTTCCATCCTAAACTCTTCTGTCCCCTAAGTCTGCCTTAAACAGTTTTGATAAATACCATTTTTCCACTAGGTCCATTCTCTGGAGCCATGTAAGTACAGATTCTTACTAGGCCCTCAAAGCCACCTCTTTTTTAGCCTCCTCTCCTACTTAGCCAGTAAACAATTTCATCAAGAGCACCTGTGGGCAGGAAGCTGTGGCGAATGCCTGCAATCCCTTTAACTCTGAGAGACTGAGACAGGAGGCTGGGACCCGGGAGCGAGCGCAAGTTCAAAGCCGGACTCAGCAATTCAGCAAGGCCCTAAACAGCTTAGTGAGATCCTGCTGAAAAACAAACAAACCAACAAAAAAAGGGCTGGAGATGTAGCTCAGTGGTAAAGCGCCCCTCAATCCTCAGCACCAAAAAATGAAAAAATAAAAATCCCTTGTGGAATTCAGCGGAAAAGCGATTGCATAGAGTTCTGATTTGGCGGGTTGGCTCTGGGGTAAGAAACCTGCGCAGGTGATCCACGTGCTCCACGCTCCTGGAACACACACTCCTCTGGCGGGGTGCTTACTAATCTTACCGAGTCCAGAGTTCTCAGCTGGTCCCTGAGTGTGCTGTTTTTCTAGTCTGAAACTCCCTCCTGGCCGCATCTCCACCTGTTGAAATTTTTCTCATGCTTTACGGCCCAGTTCAAGTATCTCCTTCGTGAAGCCTCTTCGGATTGTCCCAAAGGGATAGGATGCAAACTTCTTAGCAATAAAGTTAAGGCTCTTTCACAACACAGCCGTCTTTTACAATTTCCAGCCCCATCTCCTGCCTGATTATTCCACTATCCCTACGTTCCCAGCACACGGAAATGCGTCCTCCGAGTAGGCCCGGGACGCAAACCTCCACCAGGAATGCCTGCCCCTCCCCCATCTCCCCTTCCTCGCTCCCTCCTAAACTTATCCTACTGGACTCAGCTCATATGTTATTTCCTCCGTGACCAAGTCTTTCGAGATTGTCCCCCGCCCCCACAGGCACTAAGTCACTCCCTCCTGCTCTTCCCCAGACCTTTAAAACCCACAGGGAAGCCAAAGGGAGCATCTAACGTGCGTTTACCTGTTTTATCTTCAACTCTAGGCAGTGAACTTGTCTAAGGTTGTATTCTAAGGACCTAGCATAGGCCTGGTCCGCGTCTCTATTCAATCCTAGAGCGCTTGCCTGCGTGAAACCCTTTCCTCCCCGGCCCTTCTTCCCCTATGTCCATCTTACTCTTTGCGCTTCTCTTGGAAGCTTTGCCTCATTTGAACTTGTTTTATTCCCCCTACTAGATTGCAAACACCCTTGAGGGTAGAAATCTGGAAGATTTTGCTCCCTACCCACAAGCCTGGCTCCTTACCCATGGCAGGAGGTCAATAAACATTTGTTTAATTGAATTGTAGGATGTTGTGCTCAGCTAGCTGCTAAACAACCCCATTTAAGGGGTTAACTAATAACACTTGGAGAAGTTCTTCTCCTTTGGGGGCATTTGCATTTTAATGGGAATCTTAAAAACCCAAAGGAAATGTTCTGTAATGGTGGGATTTCAGGCATTGTAGGGAGGCCTTTCTGTTGTTGTTGTTGTTGATGGTTCTAGGTGGGAACTAGGAAAAATTCTTCCAGCCCAGGGTTCTTAAATTTTTCTGTGCTGTGGGTCCCTTTAGCAATCTGGTGAAGCCTACTGATAGAATATTCTACTGATAGAATAATGAGTTTAAACACATAAAATTAAATGCTTAAGATTACAAAAATAGTTATAATGATCTAAATATTCAAAGCATCAAATTTGCAATACATACTTGTATTACAATATGTATCTCAATACAAGTAATTCACATTGAAATACAAATATTTATGCTTCTTTATTAAAACAATAAAGTCTACTGGCAGGTTTCATAACTACTGTAATTTTGTCATAGTGATGATTATTATTGTTTTTTGGAATATCTGTGATTCAATTGGTAAAAAATTCACAGACTTTATATCACCTTGTTCTATTGCCTATGCTTATGATTGAAGGACACGATCAACTTCAGTAAGAAGTTTGGAAAAAGAAAGCTATCGTGCCTTCACCCAAAGTTCTAGTCTTAGCTTTCATCTCCAGTTTAGGGCTGGGGATTTAGCTCAGTGGTAAAGCACTTGCCTAGTTCCATCTCCAGTGCTGCTGACCAAAAAAAAGGCACTGCTTAGCAGAGCCCTCTGACAGAATCTGAGTGGTCCTGAAGCCAGTGTTGTTCCAGACCCTAAACTTTCTTTTCTGCACTCCTCTGCCTCTGTACCTGAAACACCCAGATTCTTACTTTTTACCCTTTGTTTCCCAACCCAGGACAGTAGTCTAAATCTGCTTTATTTACACTAGAAATATAAAAGAAAGAGAAATAAAATGATTGGGTTTTCCCTCCATTAGCTGAGTTGCTAAGATGTCAGGACTTGGAAAAAGATCTAGTTCCCTGGCCTGGGAGGATCCCCTCTCTGAAGTCCTTAAGCATGGTGGGGGGATGGACAGGAGGAGGAGGGTTTGCACAAATTCAGAAGAGGGAAATCAGTTGCAGAGAGTCTCCAAGAGTTTGTACAGGCTTCTTCTAATTTCAGAACTTAATATTAGGACCAAACAGCCTGATTCCAGGGGTGGCATAATATCCATCTTGGTAGTTAATGAAATGTCATTTAACTGAAATATCATTGCATTGCTCTTGAAATACTGCACTTCCTAATGCTGGTATTATTTCTAATTTGGGTAAAATTGTATGTGCAGTTCTCTTTTTAACACCAAAATACAAGGGACGCCTTTAGTCCTTTCCTAGTTATCCTTGTGTATTTTAGTCACTTAGAGACAATTTTCCTCCAGACAGATTTACCCTTCGTGTCTCAACATATACCTCTGCTCTCAGTGGGTGTGGGCTTAGTAGATACAAGTGAATTTTATGATTAGCTGGACACATCGTTACCAGAGTGAGTACCACATTAGTTTAGCCATATTATCATCATGGTCCCTAAACATAGTGACATGGAAAGTTTTGCCTTGGCAACTTCCTGTTCTCTTGCAAACTTTTTCTTTTGTTGAGCTCATTCATTTTTATGGTTTTCACTCTCACCTCTGCATTCCCCAGCCTACTCTTATCTAGGAGAACATTTCTTCTTCCCGTCTGGTTGTCAGTCATAACCCTAAAACTTAATTCTCATTCTTCCCTAACAAATCAGCTTCACTTTTCTGAAACACCAGCTTTACCAAGTATAATTTATATACCATAAAATGAACCCATTTTAAGCATTATGATTCAATGATTTTTTTTTTTTTTTGGTAAATTTACAGTAAATTGGTAACTGTTGCCAAATAGAATACTTGTTTCACATGAAAAAGAACCTTATATCCATTTGCAACCAGTCCTTATTCCCACCTGCACTAATCTTCTTTTTGTCTATATAGATTTCCCTTTTTTAGACATTTCATGTAAATGAAATCATACAACATGTAATCTTTTGCCTCTTCTTTCACTTAGCATAGTGATTTTGAGATACTTCCATGTTGTAGTAAGTATCAGTGCTCATTCCTTATTGCTGAAAAATATTCCATTGTATACAGATATACCATATTAATCAAGTCATCAGTTAGTTGATGGACATTTAGGTTGTTTCCACTTTTTGGCTAATTAGGAATAATACTGCTATGGCTATTCACATATAAGTCTCTGCATAGACATTTTTTTTTTCTAGGTAGATACCTAGAAGTAGAATTGCTGGATCATATATTACACTTAGGTTTAATTTTTTTTTAAAAACTTAACTATTTTTGTAGATGGTAGCACCATTTTACACTCCCATACAGCAACATGTGAGTTACAGTTTTTCTCCATTCTCACCAACACTTGGTCTTGTCTGTCTTTTATAATTATTATTATTATTACCAGCCCTAGGTGGTATGTGGTATCTCATTGTGGGCCAGTGTCACAGGAGAACCCCTCCTATTTCTGACCAGACTGCTCCTCTTTTCCACTAATGCTGTGATTAGAAACAAACTTTATACTCTTCTTCCTTCCTTTTTTACTTATGTGCTACAAAAGTCAGCTTCTACAACCTTTCTCTCAGGTGGCGCCTGAATTTACCACTTCATTCCCCTTTACCCTCCCTGCATCTGCATCATTTCACACCTAAATTTCCTGCAGCCTTCTAGTTGCTCTCCTTGCCTATTGTAGTTCTCTCCTCAAATCTTCCTTCCTGAAGCTGGAGATTAATTGTTATAATAGTAACATGAAAAGGGCATGCATGGATGTGGAATCTGGGAACTGTGTGCTAGTTTAGGAGTCACTGTGCATTAGCATGTGACTGTTTTTCTTTTCTTTTCTTTTTTTTTTTCTTTTTGCAGTGTTGGGGATTGAACCCAGGGCCTTGTGCTTGCAAGGGAAACACTCTACCAACTGAGCTATATCCCCAGCCCTATCATGTGACCTTGAGCTATTCCTGTAACCTATCTGAGCCCAGCTATTTCATTAAGTTACTTAACCTCTGAACTGTTTCCTCATGTGCAAAGTAACTTAATAATAGAAACTACCTAATAAAGTTGTTCAATAAAAGAACCTATCTGACAGAGTTGCTCTTAGCACAGTGCCAGGCATATGGGAAGAAATCAGTGCTGGCTTTAATTATTCAGTGATTATTACGACTACGATTATTGTTCATTATGATGGAGCCATCCCCCAAGCTTATCACATGATTTTCATAAAGATCAGATGCAGCTATAAATATGAAAATGCTTTGAAGAATAACGTGAAAATCGCATTGTTGTTATTTTTGCGTGGTTTTTCCCTTACTCAAGGAGAGGCACTGCAGGACAGCAGCAAGAACACAGGTTTTCCACTATCCTAGCATTCTGTCTGTACCATTACGCGATTTCACAGTTGTGAAGGGCTGGGGGTGTAGCTCAGTGTACAGCACTTGGCTAGTTGCAGGAGGCCCTGGGGTTGATTCCCAGTGCCCTCCACAGACATACACAAAGTTATAAGTCTTGGACAAGTCATTTACCCTCTCCATTTTGGTCTTCTTATCTGTAAAATGGGTGCAATTATAACACATCAAGGCAGTTTAGTAAACTGTAGTTTTTTAACTTTTAGAAAAGATTTCATAATATATCTTTCTTGTATGTTTTCTCTAAATTATACTCTTTGTAATGAATCCCCATCTTATTTATCCATCTGTATTCCCCACTGAGTCTTCCATGCACATTGAAGAGAGGCTATAGGGAATAACAGTTCATATCTCACAGGGTTATTGTGTCCTCAGAATAGTGATTGACACATGCACATACTGAGTACTCAAAAGTTGGCATCTGTCACTATGATCATTTCTAATCATCTTTGCTATTATCATATTCTGCCTACATGTATACTGTGCTCTTTTCAGTGTCTAGCCTGGCTCCTTGTCTCTCCCTCCTGGGTCATCCTCTCTCCTGGAGCCACCCAATCGCATCCTTCAAGGCCAGTTCAGCTTCTAATCCTTCATGAAATCATTATTCATTACTCCAAACTCTACTCATTGCCTTTTTTTCCCCCTGAAATTTTGTTGTTTGTGTCATGTCTGTAATTCAAGTAAATGATTAATTATTATTAAACATTTTTGTTGTTGTTTCCTCAACTGGACTGTAAGATTTCTTCAGCTTCTGCTGAAACTCTCATCCTACTTACTTTGGCACCAGACACATAGTAGGTACTTATTAATTCTTGTCTGATAAATAGTAAGAGAGCAAACATTATGAAATTTTAAACCAGGGGTTCCTTGATCACCTGTCTAGCATCCTCTGCTACTATGAATCAGGGCTGATCCTGAGCAAAATTATTAATTCCAAAGCACAGCACAGAGTGGAGAAGGGAGTGATTGACAAGGAGTCACAAAATCAAGGTCAGCACTGTGTAAGTTAGTAAAGTCTGCCTTTTTTTTTTTTTTTTTGGAACCGGGGATTGAACTCGGGGGCACTCCACCACTGAGCCACATCCCCAGCCCTATTTTGTATTTTATTTAGAGACAGGGTCTCACTGAGTTGCTTAGGTCCTCGCTAAGTTGCTGAGGCTGGCTTTGAACTTGCGATCCTCCTGCCTCAGCCTCCCGAGTTGCTGGAATTACAGGCGTGTGCCACCATGCCCAGCCAAGGTCTGTCTTTATTGGCACAAATGACCTTGCTTTCTTCATCACTTCTCGGCAGCTCTCTCCAATTTCAACCCCTTCCTCCAATCCCAGTGGATTTACTGCCCTCAGAAAGCCCTCTGAGTATCTTTTGGCTTGAGTTCTGGGGAAAGATCTCCAAGCTTCAGAATTAGCCTTTTCTTTCTTCCCCACAATATTCCCTCAGCGCAGTTAGCAATTAAGGATAGAGGTATGACCAGATAAGTTCTTAAAATAAAACAGAGCTAACCCTTTATTGTACCATCCTCCCAAGGGTTTGGGGAAGTGGCATTTTAAATCCAAAGATATGAATTTCTAATGGCAGAATTTAAAGGAGTGAATCAGGAGCATTAAGAAGATACTAGTGAGTGACATTGAGCGCGAGAATGAGTGAAGTGTCAAGGGGATGGATGGCTCCTATAATCTCCCCTAAAGTCAGGTCCATTTTGGGTAATAACAGTACCCAGTATAACAGTAACAATGATAGCCAACATTTATTGAATCCTTACTGTGTACCAGGCACTATTGGCTGATGTTTCTATGTAGTCACTCATTTATTCCCACAATGCTGTAGGTGGAAAACATCATTACTCCATTTGATGAATCCTAGTGTAGTTAAGTAACTTTTCTATGGTCACACAGCTTACTAATGGCAGAGCTGGGATTCAAAACCAGGCAGTCTAACCAACCACCTCTATCCAGAAATGGCTCTGTTGAATCATGAGTCTCCTCTTATAAGGATTCTGGGAAAACAGAGGAACAAACTTCCTGAGAAAAACTTAGCTACCATCCCCGTCATCATCACAGTAGACAGGTGCTGTCCCTGTCGTCCCTGTTGTGAGCGAGCACTTCATGGAGTGCTGAGAAGACAGGCATCTGGCCCCACTGCATGTTAGAATCAACCTGACCTTCAGGTTGCCTTAAATACCTCCACCTCCATGAAGCAGTTTTTGCTTATCCTCTCCCCCTCAAATAATGTGTCTCCTCTGATAGCCGTTTTACTTTGTGTCTTTGCTCTGCCATTTATTTATTACCTTCTTTCTTGCATTGTGGTTATTTATATACATTGTCACACAGCTGAGCCTTTGCACATTGCTGAGTCCTTTGCCTGGCTGACTCCTACGCATTCTTTAAGATTCTGCTCAGGTTTTTTTGCATTCCCTAACTCTCCTGTCTAGATAGAAACCTCTCTTCTGTATGCCCCCAACACCTGGTATTTCTCCATATCATAGCACTTATTTTAATTGTTTATAAATGTTTACTTGTCAGTATTCCTGCTTGATAGATCCCTGATCCCAACATCAGGGAACATGTCTTATGGTTTTTGAATTTCATTCAGTACTTTGCACCTGCCACACAGTGGGCACTTACTAAAAACTCTTTTAAAAACGCATGAATCCTCCATGGAAGTCTGATTGAACCTCAAAGACAGAATTGTGGACTGGGGATATAGCTCAGTTGGTAGAGTGCTTGCCTCACAAGCACAAGGCCCTGGTTTCAATCCCCAGCATGGCAAAGAAACAAAGTAAAACAAAACAAAAAACAGGATTACATGTCTGATTTATTTTTTGGATCCCAAAGATACCATGCACTTAGTAGATGCTCAATAAATATAGCAACAATAAACCATTCAAAAACAGACATGAGATTCTGCTCTTAGGACATGGGGGGAACACTGGGACCTACAGTAAAAAATAGGTGATATTAAAAGTTTGCATATTTAGGCTATGTTTTAAAATTGGTAATATGAACAGCTACTACTAAAATGGATGAGAAAGAAAAAAAGTTTTTTTGTGGTTTTTTTTTTTTTCTTTTTGCCTGAAGTTTCTTGATTAAAAATGTAGCCCGGTATTTAAACCCAGGTCCATATGACTCTCAAGCCAGTGTTGTTTCTATCATACCATATTGTTAGGATCTTGGAGTAGATGGGTCCTGAAGTATCACTGTGGCTTATATAACTCTAGAGGAATAGGCACTGCATGACCTGTAATATATGTGAATAGGTCTTTTAGAGAGATCTATCTGGAAAAAGCATGTAGAATCAACTGCTGGGGGAGAAGCAGGAATGTCTGTTGTGACAATCCCAATCTGGAAATTAGGATTCCCCTGAAGTTTTGAGTCTAGGTGAAAGGGAATTCAGAGGGAAGACTTTGGAAAGAGGATGAATTTGCTTTTGACATGTGAAGTCCCCTCTGTATGGGTGAGGAGAAGACAGAAATGCAGGATTAATTTCAAGTGAGGCCTGTGTTAGACTTGTAGATGTGTTGTTTATATGTTAAGAGGTGATGGCTGAAGTTGGAAAACTGGAGAGAGAGGATGATCAAAGAACTCAGGGCTCTAAGGAACACCCACAGTTTGGAGATATAAGAAATAATTTAAATCAATAAAGAAGACAAAACATGAATATCATTACTTCTTAGAATTCAAAGCTAAAGGAAAAGAGGTAGGGGTCTTCATTAGTTGTATTCGACAATTATTTTTGGTCTTATTAGAAGATTTCAGTAGAACAGTTGGGAGGAAATGGAACTGTGATGGTAGTTACCATTTGGATAAATCTGGAGTAAAAAGAAGTGGGGAAACAGAGTATTGCTATAGGAAAGATTTTACTGAAAATACAGAAGCAAAAGGTAGGAATCCATTGGTAGGGAGAAAACTGAGCAAGGCCTTTCAGAGGTGGAATGAGATAACTGGTTGATCCTGCAATATAGAAGAAGTGTGGAAAAAATTTGGAATAATTTCTGTGGAATATGTCACAGGCAACAATGAAAATATGTAAAACAATTTTCAAGTGATAGGTAAAGAAGTTCAGTTTGTTTCATCACCTGAACTTTGGTTGGGACCCACTTTCTTGGTCCCATGTCTGGCAACCCAGCGGTGAAAATGAATAAATGTGGGTACATATTGGCATTAGGCATTTCCATTGCTGCAATGGTAGGTGGTCAAGGATTCCAAGAAGGCATTGTGGCTAGTGAGAGCAACCTGGATGCAAACCAAGAAAGTGAAGTCAAACCTGAAGTGGTTGAGTAGCGATTCCAGAGAAACTGTGAAGAGGTTGATTGTGCAAAATGGGAAGAGTAGCAAATGCAGAACTTGGAAAAATAAAATAATTTTATTATTTCCTATGTAAATGTTTAGAGGGAATCAAATGAACTAGTAGGAACTCTTACCCAGATTGTTGGGAAAGCAGTTAAGAACAAGAAATGAAATAATAAATTGGTGCAAATAGAGGGCATAATCAGAACAAATGTAAAGAACTGGTATGAAGATCAATCAATTTGGGGAGGAATGGATAGAGCATATGGGACACTTATAGAGTCTCATGTTAAGCCATGATGGACCATATGGTTAAGTCAGAAAAGTGGAGAAGGTCATCAGTACTGAAATTTTATCATTTAGGACCCAGGAAAATGGCAGGTTGAATGACACGAAGCTTGAATTTTAGAAGGCAGAATAATAAAGAGTTAAGAGACACAATCGTTTTAAGTTAAGCATGAAAATTAAGGAGGGAAAGAAATATTGTTGGAGACTTCTCAAGAGATGTATCATCTCACAGATCCGGCAGAGCTTCACAAACAGGGTGCCTCTAATTCCCAGATTGTGGAAAGCACATCTGTAGGGACATGAAACAGTATCCAACGTCTCATCAGAGTGCCAATCGTTTCAGGTGAAGCTACAGGAGGAAAGGAAGGGGGAATATTGATTTCTACCTTACACAAGAGACAGTTGGTCCTAAATTTCCAACAGGAATGAAGCTCTGGGACTCTCCCATGGCCTTCAATGGGCTGGTGAAGCCAGGGCAAGATTTGTTTCTCTTGTCATGGGCAACCCAAAGAAGAAATCATTTCCTGCCTATATTATTACAGCGGTACAACCATTAGGAGATGCCATTCCATTCTAATCTTTCATTTTGAGTCAGTATGACTTCCTTGTTAGTATTCCTTTGGTGTTGAAATTCACTAGCTTTGGTTTGGACAATGAGGTAGATGAATTGGTCATAAGTAGTACAAGCAGCAGGGACCCATGGTCAAGCTGAGGACTTTGACCATGGGAAGAATTTGTTAGAGCCTCTTGTAATCCTTACACCAGCTGGCTGAGTGGGCTCACCCTTTCTTAGTCTTAAATTAATTGTTCCTAAGGTAGATCTTCATGTTCTTTCTACAATTATAAGTACTGTTAGGAATGAACAATCCTGGGAAATTAGAACAGTGCTGTGGAGTGTTGAATTTAAATTCTAATCCCTAACTGAGAGCATAATCTTGACAAATCATTAAACTTCCATGTCAGAATTCTCATCTGAGAAATAGAATGGAGTTCCTTCCAATTCTAATATTTAGGTATGTTTATCAAGAGCTGAGGAAACTTGTACTTTTGATTCAAAGTGCAGCATACGGTAGAAAGACTGGAGGCAAACCTAAATAATAACACAAATGCAATGTATGATTAGTTGAAGAAGTAAGGAGCCAAACTTCCACCACCCTTGTTTGTAATACAGCAAATACTTATCATCCGTATGAGAAGCAAATTTCAGTAACTAAGAAAATCAAAGGTAGGTTTCTTTAGTGTCAAAAGTCCTTTTTTTTTTTTTTTAACAATTTTACCATTTGTATTTTTAAAAACAAGATTCCTTATCTTAGAATTTCTAGAGTAGCAGCAACCGTTCGAAGCATTTATTTATAGGATGCTTTTAGAAATGACTTCACCATTATCCATTAGTGTTCATTCACACACACAAACACACACACACACACACACACACGGTGTTAGATCCTTGTACGTCAAAATAGAATTCTTTCTCAAGTGAGATGGAAATGAATGGAAGTCAGAAAATTTAGATGGCAAATATTCTAGTAAAATAAACCATTGAATGGAATAAATATTTTAAAACACATTTCCATCCCATGTGTAATATAACTAAATTGATATTACTACAGAGACTCTCACCTTTAGATTTCATGACTTTTAGCATGCTTAAATTCTCCTTTTTTTCCCCCCCTCATAAGACAACCATTTATTTTGGTTGCACATAGCATGCTTAAATTCACGGTATTATTTCTCTAACCCTAGTGTTGTACACTTAATACTCCTTTGTATTTTTGTTCCAATAACAAAAATAATTTTGGACTCTGACACATGCGGGCTTAATGCCTAGCAAAAACAGTTAAGTATATTTAATTCATGCCTTATTATGAGTATTTTTCTTTCTTTCTTTCTTTCTTTTTTTTGGCAGTGCTGGGGATTGAACCCAGGGCCTCATGCTTGCAAGGCAAGCACTCTACCAACTGAGCTATATCCCCAGCCCTATTATGAGTATTTTTGAACTTGCTGAGCAGAGGTGATCTAGACTGGAATTCCTCAGTTCAAGGCTTATTTTGGCAGTAGTTTTTTCTGAAAGATACAGTGTTACCTAAACACCCTAGAAGTCCTTCTTTCCACCTACATTAGAAATCCCAAATGTGTCTTGCATGTTCTGGGTTTGGTTGTCTTTTCTTACATCTGTATCATACCTGACTCTCCCCCAACCCCATTTACAGAAGTTCTTGGCTATGTTACATCAAATATTGTATAGACAAAACTTGACAAAAAAACATTTTATTTTAATTATTTCCTATTTGGAATCCCTCACTTGCTCTTAGGTTTATATTATTTACAACCATTATTGGTTTCTTTATTTACATTCTCAGTCACAACAGAAGACAAAGAGAAAACATCTTGCTACAATTTTCCATAGGATCTTGGGGGGGTGGGGGAGGGGGGCCGGATATGTCATAGAAACTTACATGGCCAGTTAAGAGTTTTAAGTGGTTTGGAAAGCAGTGAATCAGCTTTAACATTTAGGGTTCTGTTGTACCATTTTTTACAATAGCACCATTCATTAAAAGGGTGCCCCAAGGAAGGTTTCCTATTTTATAGACAGGGAAATTGACACAGAAATAGGTATCCTGGTTAAAATCATAAGTAACAGAATCAAGAGCAGAAGAAAATTTATTTAGGTCTCTTAACTGTGTTGTCTATCTATCTTTGGTGAGAAAACGCAGTACATTCTAACCTAGGCAGACTTCACTTAACTGAGTTACAAGAGCCAGTGCACTGAGTTGCAGAAGCACCTTAGATCAAGACCCTACAAAGCACAATCGCAGAGATTAACCACAGTGTATTTTGGGGAGGGCTGCGGAGCAGACAGGTGTGTAATAACCAATCGGTCTCGGCAGCAACAGGGCTACACAAATGAAACAGGAGTAGCCCAAATCTGAGCTTTGATTCAGCAACATGCATTAACCATGATGCCTTCACTTTTCCTTTTGAGAGAAAGTGCAATCTAACCGGCTACCCTCTCACTTCACCGTGCACAGTATCGGGATCCATTGGCTTTGAGCTTTCCCAAACCAGAGGTTTTCCGAAAAATTAGGGAAGGGATACTGCGGTTGTGAAATGATTTGACGACCAGGACAGAAGGTCCCCTGTGTGGGCACTAGGTAGCGATGCCTGAGCGGGGCGGGGCGGGGCTGGGCCCGACTAGGAAGGACATCCTGCACCAGTCACCTCGTCTGCAGGACCCCAGCGAGAGTCTGCCTTGGAGAGGGTGGAGGAGAGTGCAACCTCAAGGGGGACCTGCTCTCTAGGAGGGGAGAAAGCCCGCAATAGCAAAGACAGCGCAGACAGAGAGGTGAAGGGAAGGGACCGGAAAGGGGCAGGGTGGAATTGCATCTTAGAGGTGTGAGGAGGTGGCCTTGAAGATTGAGGACTAGGCCGGGACCAGGGCAAGAGGGAAGAGTGAGGGAAAGACCGGTCCTTCAGCAGCTCCCAATTCGTTTCTGTCAAAGATGGCCAAATTCCACGCTGCCCTTCCCCCTTCAGCGCCTTTTCTAGTCCCCTTCGTTTGCTCCCAGAACGGCGGGAGGCGGTGGGGGGTCCGGGTGAGTGTGCGTGAAGAGGAGGGTGCGGGAAAGAAGAGAATACCCCCTGGCCGCACCTCCCACCCCACCGGCCCTTTGGGAGGTTCTTTTAGTTGAGAAAGAGGGCTCTGCAGCTTTAAGGTGGGGAGTGGGCGTCACCTCTGGCCGGGTGACCGGCGGGGAAGGGGACTTGGTGGGCGTGTCCATGCAAACCAGGAGGTGGTGCCGGCAGGGCAGTCCCATAGTAAAATGTTGGAGGGAGGGGCGGGAGTCGAGGAGGCGAGGCTACTTGATGGGCGGGGAGCGGGGGCGGAGCCTCTATGGGAAGGCGGGGGAGGGGGAGGAGGAAGCGGCTGGGTTGGTACCATTGCACGCGTTCCGGGAGGGGGGCTGGTGACATTCCCCTGGAGGGGGCGGGTCCTTCCCGGCGGCGGGGCCGGGCGCCGAGGCGGGGAGGGGCGGTCCCCATTCCCCCGCCAGGCGGGACGTCGGGGCCGGGGGAGGGGGCACTTCTCGGTTCGCGTCCGAGGCGGGGCCCGCCGTACCTTTCGTGGCGCGGTGCAGCTGGGGGAGGGTCGAGGGGAGGGGGAAGGGGCGGTACCGGGAGGGGGTAGCCGGAAAGGGGGAGGCGCCGGCGGACAATGGAGCCTATGTGTGCCTGCGGGAGTGGGACGGCGCCGCCGCCGCCGCTGCCGCCGCCGGGGGGAGACGCTGCGCCGCCGCTGCCGCTGGCCCCGGCCCCGGCCCCCCGGGGCTGAGAGCCGCCCCGCACCGAAGCCCCCTCCCCTGCTCCGCTCCTCCTCGCCCCTCCCCCACTCCTGCCTCCAGGGTAAGTGGCACCCCGGGGGAGGGGGAGGGGAGGACCCGAGCCGGGGGAGGGGGGGCCGCGTCCGCGTGTGGTGAGTCGTTTTGGGGGCAGAGGCAGCCGCAGCCCTGGAGGGCCGTGGCGGAGGGGGTGGTCTGGAGGGGCGGGGGTCGGAGCTGCGGATTTAGGGAGTTGAGTCTGGAGGAGCCTGTTGGGGGAGGTGGGGTACCACAGGAGAGGTGGGGAGAGACGGGCACATCTCATGGTTTTTTAGAGGTGTGTCCCAAGCAGTGCTTGCAGAGGTTACCTGAGGAAATAGGACTGTCCCAGGGTCCTGGGATGAAGGGACGTTGGAGTGGCGAGATAGAGGACTAATAAGGGAATTCAGATTGAGTTTGGTGGGGTCCGTAAAACCTGGAGATGGATAGAGAGGTAAAGGAGACTTTGCAGGCCAGTGACTTGTTGAAGGGCTGAAGGGGGCTGAGGTGGAAGCTGAGAAGAATGTATGAGTAGCGAAGGACTCCAGCAGGTGAGTTGGCGATGTCTAGGTCACTGAGTCATTGTGGGGGTCGTGGAACACACCAGTGATTTTCAAAGTGGAGCCCTCCTTACTGGCCTTTGAAAGTTGCCAAGACTATTAAGATGTCACTGGTTAGCGTTGGGTGAGTCTGGTGAAATGGAGATATCCTAAGGAAAACAGCAGGGTTGGTTATTATGTCCAAAGGAAAGGGCCAAGGCCTGTAATAGTATTGCTGGGGGCCTTATGTGAAGGCTACCAAGCATGAAGTAGGAGGCCTGAAATCTGTCCTCCAAGAGTCTTGGTCTGCAGGAGGGTAAGAAAGAATGGGTTGTGAGTGATGAGAGGAGTCTAAATTGGAGCCCAATGGGGGCTAGTAAAGTTATTAGACAAGTAGAGAAATGGCTATAACTACATCTTAGCAGAGAGAGTCTTTAAGGTGGGATAGAAATGATGCAAATTTACTTTGGTTAAGGTGAACATAGGTAATTCCCTGGCATGACTTTAGTGGGAAAATGATTGAATGGCTATGTTAGAAGTTAACATTTTGGTCAGTGTTGTGTGATGAAATATTTGTTAGCATTGATTTATTAAGGAATTGAATGTTTGTTTTTGGTGCTGGGAATTGAACCCAAGGGTGCTCAACTCCTGAGGCACATCCCCAGCCCTTTTTTATTTTGAGACAGGGTCTCACTGAGTTGCTTAGGGCCTCGAAAAGTTGCTGAGACTGGCTTTGAACTTGCCATCCTCCTGCCTCAGCCTCCTAAACTGCTATGATTATGGGCATGCACCACCACACCCAGCTAAATGTTTGTACTTGAGGCAGAGGTTTGGGTTCTTGTGCACTGAGCACAAAGTGAGGAATCAGAATTAGCAGGTAGTAAGAATAAGTTGTGAAATAGTTGAATGGTGAAAGGAGGGGGCCAAAGAATGTTGGATGGTAAGATTTATGTGTTTAGAACTTGTGATTGTGGAGACAGACGTAATTGGTTGGATCCCAGTGACTGGGAAGTTTAGCAAGGTAGAAATATTTGTGTGCATAAACATGATACTCCTATGTAAAAATTTAAGACAGTCCTCTTTATTTACTGCTGAAAAAGACCCAAACTATTAGAGGGGTAAATAAAAGAATCTGTTAGTTAAGTGGCATAAAAATGCTTGAGGAAAGAGGGTTCCAGTAATTGTTTGATGGTTGGATAAAAGAAAATCTAAAGTTTAGAAAGTTAAGCGAGTGAGGTGTATGTGTGTGACATTGGTAGTTTTATGACCTAAAGATTTGTATTGAACCATTAGCATGTTCTTTTGTGATAACTGAACTGAATTTAAGGTGATAATAGTTTCAGACTACATGATAGACATGGAGGTCATTGGCTAAAATATGGAAGAACAATTTTCATATAGTTCTTTTTTTATAAGGCAAGTAGTACATAACTGACTTGTGTACAAACGATTCCAAATCTGGACTTTTTGATGACTAGCACAAGCAAAAAAGTACTTATATACATTGGAATTTGTTTCATGAGATATTCTCCCCTTAGGCTTCAGAAGTGACTGCTTTTATAAATCAAAATACTCTGGTTTGTAGGAGAAAAAAAATATGTAAAGATTTCACAAGCATGTAATCAACTATATATTTGATCATGGTGACTTGGTTCAGTGGTTAAAACCCAAACGTGGAGTCATTAGCTCTCCACTTGCCTTGTGGTGACTTTGAACAAATCTCTCATATTATTCTCCCATCTGTGAAGTGGTAGTGCTACCTGCTCTAACCACATATAACTGTGTTTCAGCCTATCAGGTTAATGCCTATCTGCAAAGTATTTTGAGCACCTCTGAGAGTAAGCTTATATAGTCTAACTTTTTTCTCACCTCTACAAAATTACCATCTCACTAGCAGACTAAATTCAGCTGTTGCAACAATTATAGCAACATGCTTATCAAGGACCAAAAAGGAGTTTCTTGTCCATCTATCTTATTCTATTGTCTGAGTTTGGGTTTTATATTAATTTTGAAAGGTACTAACTCTCTCCATTTAGTGACAAGATAAGAATAGTGATGAAAATTGCAGAAATGTAAGTGAAGGTCACCGAGAGAGTGGAAAGATAGATGTTGTGAGTACTAACCTAGGCTGTGCCGCCTCCATGTGGGTATGTAGCCTTGAACTTGTATCTGTGCTTCCTGGCAGTTTAGTTTTCTCCAGCTACGAAATAGTGTAGGTGGGATAACTTACTTCTGTCTGCCCTGGTGAATATGATAGTTGAGTCTGTAGAAACTATTTGCTTTAGATTGGGAGTTCTTAACTTTTGTATTCCATGTACCTCTTTGGCAATTTAGTAAAGTCTAGGACCCCTCAGAGAATATTTTGTAAATGCACAAAATAAAATGCATAGAATTATTTATGAAATGGAAACAGTTATCAAAATGTTAATTGTGATATAAGTGCTTCCTTATAACACGCTGAATAATAAAACGTAGCCTCAGGTTTAATGATACTATAATTTTGAAGTAGCAATGACTGTACTAAGTTATTATGTTAGGGTATCTACAATAACTATAATGTGACATGAAAACGTCTTGTGGTTATTTTGGTAACATAGTCACAGGATTGCCAATACTTTCATGAATTATTATAACTATGTCCACAGTTGAAGGTCTGACTTTTTCCCAGAAAGTTCATAGACACACCTCCTCTCTGAAGTCTGTCCACAGAAGCCTTGGGAGTCCATGATTCCCAGATTAAGAATGCTTACTGTAGACCAATGGATTTTTTTTTTCTAGACCAAGCAATTTTAGGGAGTTAAATTATCATATCTTATGGACACTTGCCTTTTAGGCTTGTGATGTTTTTCAGTATCTCTACTATTTGAAAAACAGGGACATGGTAAACAAAAGTCCATTTTGCAACCTGTGGTGGCTATTCTTAGTTGTGGAAAAAGTTAAAAACAATGTTTCATAGGAAATTTTTGTGTCTGTTGGATTTTGCTCTATAAACTTCTCTGTTACCTATTAATCATGCCTATTCCTCAGTGGGCTAGATTTGGGGTGCGGGGTACCTATCTCCAACTTGTATTTTGAGTTTTAGTGGGTTTTGCCTTCTTTTCCCATTTTTGACCTGGGCACTTTCTTATTGCCTTTTCCAGATATTGCTTTGACCACAGAGAATTGGGGAATGGGTAGTTTTCTTTGGAATCAGTATGAATTTGGGTATGAACTTTTCCTTTTATCTTGTCATTGTAGGACTGAATGTGGGACTAGCTAGTGTTCTTCCACTTTGACTTAAAAATTCCCTTCTGTTTGGGTGGCAGAGATCATTCTCAGAAAGCTCGTGTGTCCTGATGTAGAAGAAGAGAGCAATTGGACACTTTGAAAGGTAACAAACTTGCTAATAAATCCATAACTTCTGGAATTCAGTCTGAATTTGTTGAATTTTTGTTTTTGTATCTACAAGGTTTCTTCTAAGCTAAGTTTACATTGGTTCATTGTTCTAGCAGTTCCTAAGGTAAAGGTCTTCAACTACAAATGCAGTTACCTTCTACTTTTCTGTGAGCAGGGACTTGAGCATAACTCACTTCAAAAGGCTGAGGAAAAGGCAGGTGGTGGGAGTTAAACTGGTATTTGCCATGTCACCTTTGGATTCTGTAAATGCACGGTAAGGGTGACAGTGCACAACCCCATGATAATGCATAGATCAACCAGCATTTACTGAGTTTCTACTGGGTGTCAGGTGCTGAGGTGGTGAATGATGCTGTCCTCAGGGAAATCCCCTGTCTACACATAATAGTGCCACAGTTTTATAGGTGTTATAATAGTGTTAAGAAAATGCTATATGGCCGTAGAGGACACGTGGGGGATAGTTGGCAATCAAGGAGACTTTCACAAAGAAGGGAAATTTGTTCTGAAATACTGCTTTGGATAGCCATCATTCTAAATGATTGAAATCATGTAGTTGAAATTCATTTTTAGGTGCTTGAATTTTGTCCAGACTCTTCAGTTTAATATGAATTTTTGTTTTTTTGAAAGTTTGTTAGTTATTGAAGGACAGTAGATGCATTTTACCTCATTAAGTACATACATACATTAATATTTTATGTGGACCAAGGTTTCTATACACATCCAATGTATAGTTTACTTTACTCCACAGTTTTCCTATTTGTGGAGAAAGATTGGTTCTTCCTATTGTGTACTTTTGCTGAGAAGAAGCCTTTTATTAGTTGGCATGCCAGAAGTTAAAAATGAGCTAGGAATGGAATCCTGAGGCCTTTTAGTTCCACATTCTAAGTTTGATACTATGCCTTTTATGGAGTAGTGGTCATAGCATAGAAATGAAATTTGTTAAACATGACATAGTTCTAATAAACTTGACTTAGAGCAGGGAAGTAGGAAAGCATCATTGGAAGAGTTGAATTTGGAATTTTAGAGGTGATTCTGAGCTTGGTCAAATTTATTTGTGAATTTACTTAAAACTTTACATCAACCTTTTAAGGATTCTGAATAATTTGACCCTAAGACAGTCTGGAACTGTTCTCCCTTGCAATTTCAGAACTATAAATTCAGGGCAAAGGGGGTGCTCAGTGTCATAACTCTATTTATAAGAAGTGAAGTTGAAAATAGTTCTTCTTGACCAGTATTTGTTCTGATGGTGTAATCTTAAACTCAGTTCAATACAGCACTTTGCACACAGTAGGTGTTGAACAAAAGGAGGTCACATGGCCAGGTTGCTCAGCCCTAAGTTCCCTCCGAAAAATATGAAAATAAATTTTCTTGATGGATGCTTGCCATGTAGAGTTCCAGTTGAGAGGAGGGAGGACCCATGAATGGTTTTCACTTTGTAAATTCAAAAGCCTATCTGGAATTTTGTCTCTTTTCACCTTTACAGTCAGTGCTTAATTCTTTGTACTAATAAGAAATGGGCAGAAGCAAAAGTACCCCCTACCAAAATGCCCAGAATTTCAAAAGTAGAAAAACTGGGCCGGGCAGTGGGGCATATGTGTAATCCCAGCAGTTTGGGAGGCTAAGTCAGGAGTATCTAGAATTCAAAGCCAGCCTCAGCAACAGTGAGACGCTAAGCAACTCAGTGAGACCCTGTCTCTAAATAAAAATATAAAATAGGACTGGGGAAGTGGCTCAGTGATTGAGTGCCTTTGAGTACAACCTCTGGTACTCCGCTGTCCCCCCGCCCCCCAAAAAAGTAGAAAAATTGATTTCAGTTATATTTCTCTAGCCTCTGAAGATAAAAGGTACAGTTGTGAAGGAGGAAAAGCCACAGGGGCCTTGAATTATCTACAGATTGTATATCTACTCTTTAATCATTGGGAGAAGATTCTGTTTACAAGGGAGGTGATAATTTCCTTCTAAACTAATATTTTAGAATAAGCGGGAAACCTGTTTTTCTCTTTAGGTATTCAGTGACAAATTAATATGGTTTATTTTTTTAAATTCACTTAGGAATTTTTTCCCACTATCCTCTTCCAGGTGAGGTCACCTTTAAGAAAGGGGTTCCTGGACTCACCACCTCCAGGATGAGCACTGCAGTATCGTGACCCTTGGGGTTTTGGTGAGTAGACTGATGGATGCTAACACTTAGGAACAGGCCTGGCTTAGAAAGATGATCTTGGGGAAAGTTTTAGCTTTATTTAACAGATTTTTTCCCCCTTTATATCACCCAACTCCCCCTCTTCACCTCCTATCCCTTAGTAAGCACCATTTTATCTACTTCTTTGAGTTCAGCTTTTTTCAATTCTATGTGCATATTTGTTTTTCTGTGTTTGGCTTATTTCACTTAATGTAGTGTTCTCTAGTTTCATCTATGTTGTAAATGACAGGATTTCATTCTTTTTTTAAGGTCAAATAGTATTCCAGAATGTGTGTGTGTGCATACAACACTTTATCCATTCATCCACTGACAGATACTTAGGTTGATTCCACATCTTGGCTATTGTAAATATTGCTACAGTGAATATGAGAGTGCAAATATCTCTTCTACATATTGATTTTATTTTCTTTGTGGATAAAAACCAATATTTTGCCTGGCACTGTAGTACTAGGAATACAGGGATGAATAAGTCAGTCTTTGTCCCCACCTTCATGGAACTTGTGGTCTACTGGTTAGAGGTGAATGTTACACAGATGATCACATAATTGCACATATAATTATAAAACATGGAAAAACCCAGGGTACTATGAAAAGAATGTAATGGGAGAATCCCATGTAGATTCATGGTTTTAAGGAATTCTTCCTCTCTGAAGAAGCAGCTCTCAGAATAAGACTTATTCATTAAACAAAAATGTTCAAATTTGACATGGGGGTTAGGGAGAGAAGTGTTCAAGAATGACTCCCAGGGGCTGGGGATATAGCTCAGTTGGTAGAGTGCCTGCCTTGCAAGCACAAGGTCCTGAGTTCAATCCCCAGCACCGCAAAAAAAAAAAAAAAAATTGGCTCCCAAATTTATGGCATAAGCAACTGAGTGAATAAAGGAGACAATGGTTAAGGTGTGGAAAACTGAAGGAAAAATGGTTTTGGGAGGAAGACTACACAGAGATAAATAATTCATGTTCGATCCTGTCAAGTTTGAACCATCTAGGAAAGTATGAAGTGTATAGGTATATACAGGTCTGCAGAGTGTAGGCTGGGCTACACATGTTAATCTGGCAACTCTTGGCATGGAGAGAACTCAGAGAATGAGGATAAAAAAGGACCCAGAGTAGAGTCCTGAGGAACTTAGAATTTTAGAGCATGAATAGAGAAGGGGCCTCAAAGGAAGCAGATATAGAGTAAGTGGAGAGGTAAAAGGAAAACTAGAAAAGCATGGTACTGGGAAACTGAGGACAGTTTCAAGAAGGAAGGGATCTCTGGCAAAATCTAGGAGATGAGCTGGGCATCATGGCACATGCCTGTAGTCACATTGCTCAGGTGGCTGAGGCGGGAGGATTGCAAGTTCAAAGTCAGCCTGAGCAATTTAATGAGGCCCTTAAGCAACTTAGTAAGACTCTATCTCAAAATAAAAAATATAAAAAGAGCAGGGGATGTGGCTCAGTGGTTAAGTGCCCCTGGATTCAATCCCTGGTACCCTGCCCCAATAAAGATACATGGCAAAAGTTTTGCTCAATTGTTCTTACTGTCAGAAAGGCTAGAGCTTGGGGTGATGAGAGAATAAGGAACTATATGTAGAAGTACTTTGAAAATAAAAGTGTTTTATGGTCACAGCATTCTTACTAGAAAGAATCTTTGCTACCAGCTTATCGTAAATATGTGGCAGATTAATGAGGAGATTTGATATTTGTGATACGTTTTGCATTTTTTGGAAAAAGAGTGCAACACAAATGCTAGGTGTTTCCATTTTGTGAGAAGCTGAATAAGCCACAGAGGACCCAACTCTATTTCTTAGTATATTGTGCCGAGTATTATAAAAAAAAAAACAAAGAACTTTAAAACAAGGTTATTATCTTCAAAGACATAGTCTTCACACAGAGGTAAAATATACACATAGGATTAGTCAGTACATGTGATTGAGACTAGAATGTGTGATGCAGACATAAAGTACCAGAAATTGCAGGATCTATATAGTGGTAACTGCTTTTCTTTCCTGAGGTAAATGTTTTCAGATAGATTTGTCCATGCAAGATTCATTTGCTGCTTCTTCCTTATCAGTGATTCCTGATATTTTGGTGAAAAGTTACAAAATGTTTTTTGATTCTCTATGTCAAATTTGACAAACACAATACATTTTATAGTTTAAACTAAAAAAAAAAAAAAAAAAAAGCTGAAAAGTGGTAGGGGATAAAAATACAACCTTGAATTAAAAAAACAAAATGTTTGTAGAATTTTTCTCCTGAGGTCAGCATAGAAGCATTCCATAATGTTTTGTTCTAGTTCTTTTTCCTGCCTTCTTTATTTAAAAAGTGTGTATATTCAGAACTTCCATGAACTTCTTCATTGTCCCAGTAAAAGTGGTTGGGATTGTTAAAAACTTATAAATGACAAAATAGACACTTAGCACTTGGCAATGATCATACTGCCAAAATCTAGAAAATAACTGATCTTCCCAATATTAGTCCAGTTCTCTCAACTCCCAATATATATATATAAGCTGTAACACCTGAACTATTTGTAACACTTTTTGATTCTTTAGCCACTAATCCTACACTTAATATCCTCCTCTTTCAGTGTTGTATTCCATCAGTAAGATACCTGCAGTTGGAAGGGGGAGGGATGGTGATTACAAGAAAACCATATTGGAACTCCCTGGAGGATAGCAGTGACTTAAAGTATACCTTGGTTTTCCCTTAACTAGTCTGGGCTTCTCTAAATAAGGGCTTTCTCATTTGTTCTCTAGCTAGGTTTGGGAATATTTTCTTGACCTTTATGCTGCAAATTAGCCTTGCAAATTGACTCAAAAAATCTCTTAGCCTTCAAAGAGGTTCTTTTACCTTCAAAATTATGGATCATTCCCTTGCTTAGCCATGCCTATAGTCCTTGTCATTAAGCAGTAAGAACATAAGACACGTATTTGGCATAATTTAATAGAAGGATCATGGAAATCAGTAACAGAACTGATTGTATTCGGTATTGGCTCAGTATTTGTTTTCAGAAGTACCTCCTTTAATGTCTCCTTACCCTTGAGGCCCTAAGAAAATAAGCATAGATTCATTGGACCGTGGTTTGAAATTGGGGTGGGTTTGTTACATTTTAGTGCCATTGTTTCACCACCAGAGCTAAAACAGCAGAGAGTCACTGTGGATTTGCACTACCCAGTGGTTTCAAAGCATTGTTTGGGCGGGGAGGGGGAGAAAAGAAAAGAAAGAAAAAAAAGTTTTCAAGAATTTTGTATTCAGAAGTAGAAGGAGACTAAATGGCTAAAGATTCAACTGCATTTCTTCTCTGTTTGCAAATGTCTAGTACTTGCTGCTTGGGTGGGAGTCTTGTGCTGGACAGTCTTAGTCACTCTTCAGCTACTTTAGCACCAGAGCCTGTGGCTGAATATGAGCATCACCCTTCCTTTAAGGTGAGGGATGGTCTTGCTGGCTCTTTGTTAGTTGGCTAGTGCTTTCACCTTGATCCTGTTGTAAGGTTGTTTTACGTTTCTGTTTTATGTTATGTCTCAACATTTATTGGGTGGCTGTTTTTTGTAGAGTGCCCTGGAGATGCGAGATTTTCCTTTGGCAGCAGGAGGCACACACCCAGAGAATGCAGGAGCTGCAAGGGGAAAGGACCCACTTCCACAGCGGAGAAAAACAAAGAGGAAAAAGGCGTACAGGTGGCCAGTGCTAAGGGACACACCAAGCAAGCAGTGGGCCACTGCTGCTGCCCCCAGCAGCTGCTTCTGCACCAGCCCGAGAGGAACTCGGTGAGCCCGTCCCTGTTTGTGACTGCAAGCTCAGGATTTCAATCAATGCATTCCAGTAACCCTAAAGTGAGGAACTCTCCATCAGGAAACACACAGAGGTAAGGGCAGGGGCTGCCACCCACTGCCCCTTGGGGATGTCATGGCTGTGCCACAGCATTTATTGATGAAACAGTATGTTGAATTAGAGGCAGATGAAATGGGAAAGGAAGAGAAAAGAGAATAGTAAATAGGAATAGAATAGTAAACAGGCTAATAATTAGAGCTTATATTAGTTTCCCTGTATTATTGTTTTATTCATCTTTCTCTGACCTCTCCTTTTTACCACTCCTTGCCCAAACTTAAATAAAAAGACCTTAAAGACCACCAGTATAATCTTCTAAGGTTGGCAAATGTGGAAACTGAGGCCTGCAATGATGAGGGGGCCTGAGGTTGCAGAGCTAAAACACTATGCCCCCACTCCCATGCAAAGCTTTTCCTCTGTTTCACATTACTTGAATTGTTATTTTAAAAGAAACTTTTCCCGCCCTCATTGGGGGCAGTGGTTGGTAAAATGCACTTTTGGGAGGGATTCATATCCTGGAGGATTTCCCTAAGCTTACAGGCACCAGCAGGTTTCCCTCCTGCTCTCTTGGACCTGTTCACATTTTCTAGCAGAGAAGCTGGGCTCTCATTGCAGCTGTTCTTGTCATCAGCCTGGGGGTGGCTAGTATTTTGATCTTAACGATGCGTGTTTGTTTACTCTGAGCTAGTCTTCGTGTGAGAGTCACTTCTCTATGTACATAGAAACCGTTGTCCTTTATTGACAGAAGCCCTAGAGATGGGTCCCCATGTGACTAGGGTTCCTGAGATGTGGCAGTCCATTCTGCTGAATCCTCCTCTTTGTTGATAGCTTTGAGATGGGAGCCAGAGTGGAGGGAACAAGCAAGTGATTGAGGTGCAACATGGGGTGGTTATTTAGTCCTTAGGGTCTCCTTGACTCTCCAAAGAAACTGCTGCTGCTCTACCTGGTGTCTGATCTCCTTTTGTTATTTGTTTCTTCTAGTAGCCCTAAGTCAAAGCAGGAGGTGATGGTCCGTCCCCCTACAGTGATGTCCCCATCTGGAAACCCCCAGCTGGATTCCAAATTCTCCAATCAGGGTAAACAGGGGGGCTCAGCCAGCCAATCCCAGCCATCCCCCTGTGACTCCAAGAGTGGGGGCCATACCCCTAAAGCACTCCCTGGCCCAGGTGGGAGCATGGGGCTGAAGAATGGGGCTGGAAATGGTGCCAAGGGCAAGGGGAAAAGGGAGCGAAGTATTTCCGCCGACTCCTTTGATCAGAGAGATCCTGGGACTCCAAACGATGACTCTGACATGAAAGGTATGTCTATAAGATCTTTGAGACTCAGAGGGAAGTAGGTATCCTGAGGGAAGGCCTCTGACATTTGTTGGAGGCCAGAAAGGCTAGTGTCAGTCAAGTGGGGAGAGTAGCAGTCAGATTCAGGAGTTCTCACATTGTATAATGAAACTGTTTCTTCTCATTTTTCTACTTACTGAAGCATAGTCTAGAACCACCTTGTTGAGTTCTTGCTCTGGAGGATGCATGTAGTTTGGTAGGGTACTTCACAGGCCTAACCACATTCTTATGCGTGTCTTTAGCCTCTGTGCTGATTCTACTTCAGTTTTAAATCAGTAGCTCCAGTCTTTCTATGCAAGTGGCCTAGAGTGGAGCAGTTTTTCTGCCATCCCCTCCTGTTCTCCATCAGAGTAATCATCCAACGCTTGGGTTTTGTGCTCACTGGTTGCCACTTTGCCAGGCTCGCAGACACAAGAGGAAGCCTTAATGGCCCTGATATTACTCTTGATTTATCACAGCTGATTTCACTGTGGCAGGAATGAGTGGCTACCAGATGTGGTAGAGATTTGGCAGGCACAAAAATGGAGTCAGCCAGAAAGGGATAGAGTATGATTTTAGGCTTTTTTCCTACTAGTATAACACCAAAAATCTTAACTATAGGCCAGAACATGAAATTAGTTTTCAAGAAATGGAAGCATGATACCCCAACCCAAATTAAAAATGAAAACCTGGCCAGGTGCAGAAAAACCTGACCTCACTATAATCCCAGCTAGCCTGGAGGCTGAGGCAGGAGGATAACAAATTCAAGGCTAGCCTGGGCAATTTAGTGAGACCCTGACTCAAAATAAAAAATAAAAATAAAAGGACTGGGGTAGTAGGTAAGGGGTAAAGTGCTTGCCTAGCATTCATGAGGCCCTGGGTTCGAGCTCCAGTACTGCAAAAAAAAAAAAAAGAGAGAGAAAACCTTGGTGATTGTTCCCCTTTCTTTCTTTCCTCCCTTCCTCCCCACCTCTCCCCTCCCCTCTCCCCTCCTCTTCCTTTCCTTTCCTTTCTTCCTCAGGTGTTGGAAGGCCTCTTTAAATTTGGGAGGCCTCTTATGAGGGCCAGCACTATGCTGGATACTAGGGGTACCATGGTCAACAAGATGTATACAGTTGCTGTCCTTAAGGATTTGAGTGTATCTCGAAGCTGATTATTAAACAAACAATAAAATTTGATTAATGCTGAAGTAAGAGAAGTTAGGGGGCTATGAGATCCATTAGCTGGGTCATATAGGCAAGTCCGAGAAGTTTAAAACACGTTACCAGGAGGGAGGGACAGTTATATTGATATCTGAAGGATGTATAATAGTTACAGAAGTAAGGAGGAGGGGGTAGAGTGCTTTATAACGAGTCATTTAGGAAGAAGAGTATTTGAAATTTTATAAGTAGAAAAGAAGGTTTCCTCTTAGCAAGGTACTTCCTCCTTGAAATTCTCAAGGTGGTTTGTGTTGTGATGCTGTAAATACTGGCAGAAAAAAAGGGGAGTTTTAGTCTTTTCATGACAATGAGTCTTTTTATTCTTTTAGAATGTAATTCTGCTGACCATATAAAGTCCCAGGATTCCCAGCACACACCACACTCCATGACCCCATCTACCGCTACAGCCCCTAGGTCTTCCACCCCTTCCCATGGCCAAACTACTGCCCCAGAGCCCACACCTGCTCAGAAGACTCCAGCCAAAGTGGTGTATGTGTTTTCTACTGAGATGGCCAATAAGTAAGTTGATAGCAATGTCTTGTTGTTGAGCATCTCTTATGTGTGTGTGGAGGTGGGACCTTAATTCTTTTTCCCTTCCCCCTGCAAATTAATCTTTTTTGACCCCCTACTTTGTTGCATCTTGTAAAGTTAACAGTACAAAAAGAAATAAAATAAAATATAAATCTTCCCCCATCCCCAAAGGCAACCACTGATAATACTTCCTTGACTTTCCTTTCAGAAATTTTTTGTGCTTATACAAATATACATATCTACTTTTTTAAAATACAGAAGAAAGCAGTTATACAATATGTGCAATATAAACTTTTCTACAATCTGCTTATTAATCTTTTTTAAATGTCACAAGTAATAAATGTCTATAGTGAAATAATAAAAAAATACAACAAAAAGAAAAATCTCTAGAATTCAAACATAACTACTGTGAACATCTTGCTATATATGTTTTGAGTGGATGGCTGAATCAATTTTTATTCATTTATTTGTCAAAAAAAAATACCCTCTGTACATTTTTTTTTTCTCTTCTTTTTCACTGAAGGTAAAAAGTGAATCTTAACAAACTTAAACTTTGCCTCTCCCTGGGTGTTTTTGAGATTTGGTGTTCACACTTCTCAGTTTGGAATTTTGAACTAGGATCTCCTGTAAAACACCTAACAGTAGTTGGTTAAGAAAAAGAAGGTCTTGGCACTAGGGTTATAGCTCAGTTGGTAGAGTTTGTGTTTACCTTGCAAGTACAAGACCCTCGGTTCAATCCCCAGCACCACAAAAAGAAAAAGAAAGTCTTGGGTTTTGTTTTTTTGTTTTTTAATGCCTCTTTTGGGGTTCATTGATGACTGTCTTTTAATTTCAGATGTTTGATGGTAATGGTATGCATGAATAATAAAATATGTTCCCCTTGGTTTCTTCTTATACAATATTTTTGGTAGTTCTTTATGCTTCTCCTTCCACTTCCTTAAAAGTCCAATGCAGGGTAAAGTTTTGGAGATCACAGTGAGATGGAAACGTAGCCTAGCATGTGCTGCCCTTTTGTCTTTGCAGAGCTGCAGAAGCTGTATTGAAAGGCCAGGTTGAAACAATTGTCTCTTTCCATATCCAGAACATCTCTAACAGCAAGACTGAGAGAAGCACAGCCCCTCTGGTATGTTGTTTGAGAAAGGAAATATGGCTTAATGGGTCCATAATGACTGCAAAGGAGGGGAGATGGTGAACTGACAAGGAGATAGTCTTGCTGGTATGAGCTGTATTCTGAATATTTAATGTAATCTGGCATTATAGGGTCCTAAGCATATCACACTATGCTCTTCTATCAGAATGCTGGTAGGCTGATGAATTGTGAGGGGAAGAAGATGGAAAATAAAAAGGAGCTATACAGATATTTTAGGGTCATCATCTGTAGGAAAATCTAAATTTAACCCGGTGTATAGAGCAGGTTTTTAAAAAATAACACTGTTGAGTTGGTTGAAGAAAAAGTATGAGTGTTTGTTTTAATGTATATAATTTACCAAATTGAACCAAATGATATTTCTGGTGTCTAGCATTGTCAAGGCATTGCACCAAATGCTGTGGGGGATACTAAGAAGTTCAAGACACAGTGCCTACTTTCAGAGAGCATAAACTCTGTTACTGGTATGAGTATTAATCATGGGGAAGTTAATGAGAGTAAACAAAGTTACAATTCTAGATGATATCTTGTCTATCTTGTGTATCAAAGAAATCTCCATCTCTGTGGACATAGTAGAGCTTGAGCTTTCCTGTGCTAGGAAAGGAATTTCACATTGCCCGTGCATCTACACTACTCAAAGATAGAAAATGAATATCGTTATATTTAAAATGCTCATTGTCCTGGAGTCCACTGGGTACATTGCAACTGAGGCCACCATTTTATTGACTTAGTGATAGTTTCTTAATACAGTTATCACCTCCACCTTCTCTGGTGCTAAAATGTAATCAGAATAGGAATTAAGGAAGGAATCAGTAATAATCCATTGCTCCAAATCTAAAATGAAAGGGGTAGTGTTCCTTGATTGTAGTTGCTTTATTAAATCTTACCCACCTGTAATAAACACACAAAACCTGGCCAACCAAACCAAACTTAAAATGGCACTGGAAGGAAAATTAAGGTGACCTCCACACTCCAACTGAGAGTTGCTGAAGTGGAATATATATTAACTGTACAGAGTCATACAGATTGAGCTGATTTTACCCATACAAATATATATCTACAGACAAATGTACATCAGTACTTCCAAATGAAATATTTGTATATATATTTTTTCACAGAACACTCAAAAGATATGTTTTTGTGCATATGAAACATGAATTCTACATATGTGTAGATACACAATAATTCATCTGTATTCATATTTACACAAAGGTAAACATTCCAGAGGGTTTGGGAATACAGATGGATTAAGTGAAAAAATAGGAACAAATGAACACCAGAAAGGGATCAGGAGGTTCACTGAAGGCTAGTGAAAGATATCTGAGAAAGTTTGTAGACCAGGCACTTCTTAACACTCTTAAGTCTCAGCTGTCCTAAAGTTGAGACCTAGAACATGTGTATCCCTCTCCCAAACACTCATAGGGTCTTTGTCACCAGTTGTAGGTAAGGGTGCTTTTATCCAGTACTTAGTTTAGCAGTGGTACTTAACTAAGTTAAAAAGGGCAGCGTGCTTTCTATTGGAAGGAACAGATCAAGAGATACCATGAGCTAGATAACCTTAGACTTCTGCATAAACGCTTCCTTCCTACAGATTATCTTACTACAGTTAATGTACAAATTCTTATCAAATATGGAATCAGTGATCACAAACTAAAAACAGAAACCAGAGATGTGAGGCCCCTTGGAAACTCAAGGAGGGGAACACTTCAGTAGTTACCCTGCCAGAGGAGACATTGAAATGGAGCGGCCTTCCCTGCTGCATCCAGCTGGCTGAGTACAAAGCTACAAGTGACTTAAACTTTCTCTTTCAGCAGAAGCATCAGACCTTTTGATTGACAATGACAAGTCTGCATACCCTGTTGTACTTCCAGGAAAAAGAAAAAGGTGTTAGGTGTAGCCTCCCACATACCAAGGAACTAATCTTTTCCCTGAATCAAAAAAACATAGTAGACATGTGATATCAAACCTGTTCCTTGAAATAGATACTCAGATATATTCTCTTTGGCAGAGTGGCTCTCCCCTGGGATGCTTATAAAGTTTTTGAAACCTGATCTTCAACATGGGAAAAAGGATGCCATTTGACAGTAAGGTTTTAAAAAACAAAAATCTTCATGTCCAATGAAGGGTTGTACATAAACAATTTCAAAAGCAAGTGTCAGTATAGATTTATAAACTGGGACAAGTCCTTTATAACATAACATCTTACTCTTTTAATTGTCCCTCCACTTAGTTTACCAATGATTTAAACAATCTCATTTATCTTCAGAATACACAGATTTCTGCCCTTCGGAATGATCCGAAACCTCTCCCACAACAACCCCCAGCTCCAGCCAACCAGGACCAGAATTCTTCCCAGAACACCAGACTGCAGCCAACTCCACCCATTCCGGCACCAGCACCCAAGCCCGCTGCACCCCCGCGTCCCCTGGACCGCGATAGTCCTGGGGTAGAAAATAAACTGATTCCTCCTGTGGGCAGTCCTGCCAGCTCCACTCCATTGCCCCCAGACAGTACTGGGCCAAACTCAACTCCCAACAATCGAGCAGTGACCCCTGTCTCCCAGGGGAGCAATAGCTCTTCAGCAGATCCCAAAGCCCCTCCACCTCCATCAGTGTCCAGCGGTGAGCCCCCCACATTGGGAGAAAACCCCGATGGCCTGTCTCAGGAGCAGCTGGAGCACCGTGAGCGCTCCTTACAAACTCTCAGAGATATCCAGCGTATGCTTTTCCCTGATGAGAAAGAATTCACAGGAGGACAAAGTGGGGGACCCCAGCAGAATCCTGGGGTATTAGATGGACCTCAGAAAAAACCAGAAGGGCCAATACAGGCCATGATGGCTCAATCCCAAAGCCTAGGTAAGGGACCTGGGCCCCGGACAGATGTGGGAGCTCCCTTTGGCCCTCAAGGACATAGAGATGTACCCTTTTCTCCAGATGAAATGGTTCCACCTTCTATGAACTCCCAGTCTGGACCCATAGGACCCGACCACCTGGACCACATGACCCCTGAGCAGATAGCATGGCTGAAACTGCAGCAGGAGTTTTATGAAGAGAAGAGGAGGAAGCAGGAACAAGTGGTTGTCCAACAGTGCTCCCTCCAGGACATGATGGTCCATCAGCATGGGCCACGGGGAGTGGTCCGAGGGCCTCCCCCTCCATACCAGATGACCCCTGGTGAAGGCTGGGCACCTGGGGGTGCAGAGCCATTTTCTGATGGTATCAACATTTCACATTCTCTGCCCCCAAGGGGCATGGCTCCCCATCCCAACATGCCAGGGAGTCAGATGCGCCTCCCTGGATTTGCAGGAATGATAAACTCTGAAATGGAAGGGCCAAATGTGCCCAACCCCGCATCTAGACCAGGCCTTTCTGGAGTCAGTTGGCCAGACGATGTGCCAAAAATCCCAGATGGTCGAAACTTCCCTCCTGGCCAAGGTGTCTTCAGCGGTCCTGGCCGAGGGGAACGCTTCCCAAACCCCCAAGGATTATCTGAAGAAATGTTTCAACAGCAGCTAGCAGAGAAACAGCTGGGTCTCCCCCCAGGGATGACCATGGAAGGCATTAGGCCCAGCATGGAGATGAACAGGATGATCCCAGGCTCCCAGCGCCACATGGAGCCTGGGAATAATCCCATTTTCCCTCGGATACCAGTTGAGGGCCCACTGAGTCCTTCCAGGGGTGACTTTCCAAAAGGAATGCCTCCACAGATAGGCCCTGGTCGGGAACTTGAGTTTGGGATGGTTCCTAGTGGGATGAAGGGAGATGTCAATCTAAATGTCAGCATGGCATCCAACACTCAGATGATACCTCAGAAGATGAGAGAGGCTGGGGCAGGCCCTGAGGAGATGATGAAATTACGCCCAGGTGGTTCTGACATGCTGCCTGCCCAGCAGAAGATGGTACCCCTGCCATTTGGTGAGCACCCTCAGCAGGAGTATGGCATGGGCCCCAGGCCATTCCTTCCCATGTCTCAGGGTCCAGGCAGCAACAGTGGCTTGCGGAATCTCAGAGAATCAATTGGGCCCGACCAAAGGACTAACAGCCGGCTCAGTCATATGCCACCACTACCTCTCAACCCTTCTAGTAACCCTACTAGCCTCAACACAGCTCCTCCAGTTCAGCGTGGCCTGGGCCGGAAGCCCTTGGATATATCTGTGGCAGCCAGCCAGGTGCATTCCCCAGGCATTAACCCTCTGAAGTCTCCCACGATGCACCAAGTCCAGTCCCCCATGCTGGGCTCGCCCTCGGGGAACCTCAAGTCCCCCCAGACTCCATCACAGCTGGCAGGCATGCTGGCGGGCCCAGCTGCTGCTGCTTCCATTAAGTCCCCCCCTGTCTTGGGATCTGCTGCTGCTTCGCCTGTTCACCTCAAGTCTCCATCACTTCCTGCCCCATCACCTGGATGGACCTCCTCTCCCAAACCTCCCCTTCAGAGTCCTGGGATTCCTCCAAACCATAAAGCTCCCCTCACCATGGCCTCCCCAGCCATGCTGGGAAGTGTAGAGTCAGGTCAGTATGTTTGCATCCTCACAGTACACCTTATAACCAGAGATTGCTAGACCCTGATTTTGCTTAAGAAAACGGGTGTCTTTGTAATGTAACCAGAGGCAGTGGCCTTTGCCAAAATTTGTGGTAAGGTGCATAATTATCAATACTGTGATAGGTTGCACATCCAACCCTATCCAAAGTATCCAACCCTAGCAAAGAGTATGTATGTCAGTGGGTACTGTTGAAAGGAGGAGGGAAAGTGGAACATATGCATCAGTTCCCAGAGTAATTTACATTAGCATAGGAAACACATGCTGGTGAAGTAGAATGTCTGAACCGTGGATAAATATGACTTCCGTAAATCCTGGACCCACCTACTTCAAGGGACTATGCTTGGGTCAAGAGATTCTGAGTATGGTCCTAAGCAATAGAGGGGAGGCTATTCTAAGACATTTTTGGTTCTTGTAAATATAGTTGCCCACAGAAAACATCTGTTACCTCAGATCAGCTACAATTTGTATTTTCTTCTTGGGAGAGGACCTCATGGATGGTGGTAGCTTTATGAGTGGGACCAGAGGTGGTCAGTGGAAATAGCACTGAGGTGTAATTCTAGTTGTGGTACAGTCTCCACTTGAGAAAAACCAGAATCAGAATAAGATGGGAGGCCTATCCTGCCAATCAGTGGTCTCTCTCTGTGGGGTAAACTGTTCAGAAAAACAGAGTGGAATAGCTAACTGCCTTAGACCTTTTTGAAAAGGTCAAGCATCTTGGTCATTGTTTTAGTCAGCTTTTTTGCTGCTGTGACTAAAAGATCTGACCAGAGCAATTTTAGGAGGAAAAGTTTATTTGAGGGCTTACAGTTTCATGGGTCTCTATTCAATAGAAGGCCGGCTCCATTCCCAGAGACTTGAGGTGAGGCAGAACATCATGGCGGGAGAGTGTGGCAGAGGGAAGCAGCTCACTTCATGATCAGGAAACAAAGAGAATCTACTTCCCAGATACAAAATATATACCCCACAGCCATGCCCCCAGTGAACCACTTCCTGTAGCCACACCCTACCTGTCTCCAGTTACACTCACTGATTAGGTTAAGGTTATAGCCCGATCATTTCTCTTCCAAACCTTACATTGTCTCACACATAAGCTTTTGGGGGAACACCACATCTAAACCATGACAGTCATGGAAATGAAGAGTCTGTGTAGGATGATGTGGCTGGTATGTGGGGTTGGGGCACTAGTCTGGCTTCACGGGATACTAATATCTGAATCAAATTCTAAATTGTGATTGGCATGGGAAAGAAATCCATTTATATTTCACATTCTTTTCAGTGAAAGGTTGTAAGTCATGCTTTCCCCAAACTTGATCTCATTTTTCTAACGTATTCCCACTGCGTTTTGTTTTCACATCTGCTGATCTGTCACCTCCGTATCATGCCACAGTCTCCCTCTGCACAGAGAGAGCTTGACTAGAAGATTGATGATTTGTGTCCTTGGTCTAATAACACTGTCTTCCTCATCTGTCTCATTCTTGGCCTTGCTAGTTCATAATCATAGGGCCCAATAGCTTTCAAAACAAATCTAATTCCCTGCCCATTTTTGTTTTGTTTTGCTTTGTTCTCCTAGGTGGCCCCCCACCTCCTACAGCCAGCCAGCCTGCCTCTGTGAATATCCCTGGAAGTCTTCCCTCTAGTACACCTTACACCATGCCCCCAGAGCCAACCCTCTCCCAGAACCCACTCTCAATTATGATGTCTCGAATGTCCAAGTTTGCAATGCCCAGTTCAACCCCACTATATCATGATGCCATCAAGACTGTGGCCAGCTCTGATGACGACTCCCCTCCAGCTCGTTCTCCTAACCTGCCATCAATGAATAATATGCCAGGTAAGAAGTCAGAAAGATGGGATGTGAAGCTAGTGCTAGACCAAAGAGAAACTTCTTGAATTGTTTTCTTAATGACTATAGACTTAGGCCGGTGGACATTTAACAGGTTGAAAATGTACCATTAGAGTTTCAATAGAATTAAAGTGCCTTGACTAGAGGAAGATCACACTTCTTTATCATCTTGATTCCATATTTGTAAGAGAACAGGTTTCCTTACAATTGTAATGCCTCTATGTACCTGGGCAAGTGTTTTGAGCTTTCTTTTTTTCTTTTTTCTTTTTTTTTTGGTTCTCCTTCAGTAATACTAAAAGTCATTTCTTTTTAACATGCTGATTGGAATGTCTTTAGTTCCCAAGTGTTTTCCTGGAAAGACAACCTCAAACCACAAGCCACCACAGGATTCCAGGCAGTGGAAAGCCCCTATTTCCTAGAGGAGTTCTTTCTTTAGAACTAGGGAGACAATAAAATTCTTCCTTTCTCTACTTGTTCTGTTTGCCTTCATTCCTTTACCTACCTCCACCTCCACCCCCACCAATCTCAGAAAAAAGAAATAATCTTCAATGGTAAAGGTGATCAGCAATCCTAATTAACCAGGTTAGGACATGCTTTATGAACAGCACAAACACCGTCCCTACTACACTCAGTGGTAATTCCAGAGAGAAACCAAATATTTAGATGTCCCGGAGACTATGTTAGAACATTTACACTTTGTGTTTTTCATTAAAAGTTATCATTGCCTTAACATTTCTTGTAACATAGAGTTAAATGGTCTCTTGATAAGGCAACATAAAATAATACTAGATGTCAATTGGAAAAAGACCCGTTTGGTTTCTTTGTTACTGTTCCTGATAATTGGACTTCCAGAACCAGTTAATTCTCTGTCTCCAAAAAGGGCCATACTTAAGTCATTCAGGCAAATTATTTTCTTCTGTATTAAATTGTCTCCAATGAAGAAAACTACACTTGTTTGTATATTAACTTAGAACTTTTCATAGAATTTTTCCCTTGCTGTCTTCTACACAGTCATATCATATACATGGTTCAATTGCCCCCAGGTGTGTTATAATCTTATTGATGGCAGGGATTGTATGTTGTATTTTCCCAGCATAGAACTATGCATCCTAGATGCATAATAATTATTTTTATTAATTTGACTTACTTTTCTGAGTTGCTTTTGGTTGAGTTGATTCCTTTGATATCTTTATTTTTCTAGGAATGGGCATTAATACACAGAATCCTCGAATTTCAGGTCCAAACCCCGTGGTTCCGATGCCAACCCTCAGCCCAATGGGAATGACCCAGCCACTTTCTCACTCCAATCAGATGCCCTCTCCGAATGCCATGGGACCCAACATACCTCCTCATGGGGTCCCAATGGGGCCTGGCTTGATGTCACACAATCCTATCATGGGGCATGGGTCCCAGGAGCCTCCAATGGTACCTCAAGGACGGATGGGTTTCCCCCAGGGCTTCCCTCCAGTACAGTCTCCTCCGCAGCAAGTCCCATTCCCTCACAATGGCCCCAGTGGAGGACAAGGCAATTTCCCAGGAGGGATGGGTTTCCCAGGAGATGGCCCCCTTGGCCGCCCCAGCAACCTGCCCCAAAGTTCAGCAGATGCAGCACTTTGCAAACCTGGAGGTCCGGGGGGTCCTGACTCCTTCACTGTCTTGGGGAACAGCATGCCTTCGGTGTTTACAGACCCAGATCTGCAGGAGGTCATCCGACCAGGAGCCACCGGAATACCTGAGTTTGATCTATCCCGCATCATTCCATCTGAGAAACCTAGCCAGACACTGCAATATTTCCCTCGAGGGGAAGTCCCAGGTCGTAAACAGCCCCAGGGTCCTGGACCTGGTTTTTCACACATGCAGGGGATGATGGGCGATCAAGCCCCCAGAATGGGACTAGCATTACCTGGCATGGGAGGTCCAGGGCCAGTAGGAACTCCGGACATCCCTCTTGGTACAGCTCCATCCATGCCAGGCCACAACCCAATGAGACCACCAGCCTTTCTCCAGCAAGGCATGATGGGACCTCACCATCGGATGATGTCACCAGCACAATCTACAATGCCCGGCCAGCCCACCCTGATGAGCAATCCAGCTGCTGCTGTGGGCATGATTCCTGGCAAGGATCGGGGGCCTGCTGGGCTGTACACACACCCCGGGCCTGTGGGTTCTCCAGGCATGATGATGTCCATGCAGGGCATGATGGGACCCCAACAGAACATCATGATCCCCCCACAGATGAGGCCTCGGGGCATGGCTGCTGATGTGGGCATGGGTGGATTTAGCCAAGGACCTGGCAACCCAGGAAACATGATGTTTTAAGCTGCTAAGATTGGATGTGCCGATCCTTGTCAAGATGAGATTCCAGGTCCTGAGAGCTGCTTTGAGGAAGTTCCAGGAGTACTTGCTATTGGTCATGCAATAGGAGAACAGAGACCCGAGGGCTGCTTTGAGGGAGGGGGGAACTTGAGAATGTATGGATTTACCTGAAAACAAATTATTCATTTAATCAACAGGTGTGTTTTTTTTAAGATTTATTTTTTAAAAATTATTTTTGTGGACTTGGGTATCCCATGATGGCACCTACTTTTGGGAATCTGTAGCTGTGCTTTGAGAATTGCCATCGGTCATGTGTTGCACCATTCTCTGTATGTTTACGTCCTTTGGACTGGCTTCTCCCAGGATTCTTTTCTGTTTTATTTTTTTGATTTGGGCTTTATTTTTTTGTGTGTACTGTACTATATTGTAAAAGGGATTTTAGCAGAGACTTTAGTCTTTGGGGCAAGAGGAGAACAGGAATGCTGGGCTGTTTACTTTAGGTGGAGAATCCATCTTCAGACTTTGAACTATTTTCTTTCAACTCCAGTGTATAGAAAAACCAAACTACAACCTCAGAGCAGAGTATTAATGAAAAGCACAAAAAAAGGAACTAAGTTCAGCGAGGGGTGGGGGGAGGGGGGAAATTTTTTCTTTTTCAAAATAATGAAGCTTAGGACATTTGTTTCAGTTCAAGTGCTCTTCAGCACTGTCTGTCTCTCCCAATATATAAACCCACCATCACATTCTATTTTCCTCCCCACCCTTCCCATCTTAGTTATAAGTGTGTTTTCCTCCTTCGTGCCCCCACTGGTGACCCTCTGCTTCCCTCCTCTCCTCTTCCCTTTGGCAGCTGCAATACCTGGTGTTCTGTTGGGGGTAATAACTCTAGCGAAGCCTTGGGTTTCATGCCGAGCGTCCTCCTGGCCCTGGCAGGGAGAGCTCTGCCCTGGAGTGCCCTCTGGCCTTTTTTCCCTTAGTTTCTCTCTCCCCAAGCCTACTCTTCCCTGCCCACCTCATTTTCTGTTCTCTTTTTATTAGGAATTCCCAAGTGAATTTTTTTTAATGTGGGAGTGGAACAGATGCTAAAAGCTATCCAGGATTTTGTTTTTGTTTTAAATTTTGTGGTTCCTTCCCTTTCCTCCCCCTCCCATGCGTAAAACGTTCTGTGTAACCTCCATTAAATTTGGTACAAAACCACTCGCCAGAGCTGTGGTGTCAGAAAAATAAAATATATTGTTTCTTACAAAATCGAACTGCCTTTTTTGTTCATTTGGAATCCTTTGTGTTTTGTATTGGGCATACTGGTTCCCAGGTGACCCAGAAGCATAGAATCTTTGTATTAGAGTTGATCATTAGGGTGACAGGGAAAGTACATAAAAGTGCCTTCTCAGATGAAACATATTTCTTGCTACTGAGGAGTAATTACTCATGGAAGTATATATCCTGTACTGTACTATCTCAGACATGAAATCCTAGTTACGAGCAGAAGAGCAACCCTAGTCCCCATTGCTGACCTTTACCTCTAGAGCAATTAGTAATCCTTATTAGGAGTTTTTGTGACAGTTTAATGATATGAAATAATTAAGACAAAGGGATATTTTTAGTCATTTGAATAAGCTGTGAGATGTCCCTGCATCTTGCTAAGATAAAACATTAGAATACCTGCAAGTCCTGGGTTTGCACAGTCCATGGACAGTCCTATCTCACCCCACCCCCACTGTTGGCTCCCTGTCACTTCTGCTGGCCCTGCTCAGTCTGCACACTTCACTTGCCATTGGACATGCCTTCATCAACACATCAGTGTGTGTCCTGCAAGGTGTGTATCTAAGGGACTCACTGTTGTGTTTCTGTGCAGTTTTGTTCTGGCATATGCACTTCTTTGGTTATAGGCATTTTTAGCCCAGTGAGTGGGTGTCTGTGTGCATGTTTTGTTCTTAGGTGAGAGGATCTAAGCAGGAGAGCAGGTGCAATATCATTTGCAGACTAACTTGTAAAATTGGGCTTTGCTGGTGTTTCACGGTCTGAGTTTTAACTGTGAATCTTGCTGTCTTTCTGACAAATGCTTTTAAGAGCCTTTTCTCTCCCACCTTCAGCAGTATTTGATTCAGCCCTAAACAACAAAACGTGGAGATGAATGTTAGAATGCCTGCTCTCCCAGTAACCTCCATATGTGTTGTCTTGCTGATCTTTGAGGGGCCCTATGAAGGAGGTGGCTATGATTTCTCTTGCATTTGAGAAAACTGAGCTCACAAGTTTAAGAATTCCAACTCAATGAGATCTATTATGTTGGTATTGGGTGGTGTGGATTTTTATATTCTGGAGAAATTAGGATAGTAAAATGTGTTCATTTTGCAAATTTAGCCATCTTACTAGGTTTCTTGCTTTGAATTATATATTAGAGAACAGGGTAACAGCCAAGCATGGGAAGCCTGAGATGAGAGCCTTAAGAAAGGCTGGAAACTGGCATTTGTCCATTGGTCTGGTTTCTTAGGCAGCTCCACTCCTTGCACTATTACAACCATGTAGTAGTGTCACAGTCACTAATGGTGTATTGTCCCCTTGCTACTCCCAGGTGGGGAGTCAATTCAGGAAATGATTGCTGAGCAGGTACCACCTTGGAGGGCAGGCAAGAGTTGGGTGGCCCTTGAGGAGACAGTTACATTTGGCTGGGGGAGGCTGCAGTTGGCTGCCCTCTTCTGGAGAACTTGCTGCAGTACAGATCAACTTCCCCATTTGAAACTGAGTTTTTTAACCACACCATCATAAATCTTTCATTTACTTTATCAACATATGCCAACATTTTCATCATGATGGTACCTGATAAGCCAAGTTTACTTTGAGCTATTACAACTATCTCTACTTATTATAAAGTAAAATCACATTTTGAGAGAATTTAGGCAATTGCATGGAGAACTAATAATATAAGATTTTTTTTTAAAAAAATCAGTGGATGATAAAAATGTTTCATATACATACAATGCTGTGAAAGCTCAGCCAGTCTTCTCTTACCCCCGCTCCCAGAGTTTGGGATTGAATGAAAGAAATGCATTCAATCATGGCCTGCTGCTTCACTTCAGGGGTAAGTGGTGGGGTGTGGGTCATAACATTTTTTTCTTAAGACTAACAAGGAGTATGTATGCAATTTCACTAACACAATATGAAATAAAATAATTCTGAGGTTGTAAATGAACACATACATTATTGTAGTGATCTTATGAAGAATGTGGCATGAGAAAATAAATTTTATTTATTCATTTTGTGGTGCTGGGGGTCAAATCCAAGGCCTCACACTTGCTAGGCAAGCTCTCTATCGCTGAGCTACACCAAATAAATTTTACGTTACTCTTTTAAAAAAATTGATCAAACATCTTTCCCAGTTTTCCTACTCTCTCTTACAACTTCTTGATGTTGTAATTGCTATTCAATTACATCACTGGGGCTGTTAGACAGATCCCAGCTTGGTTTAATGATCTGCTATCACTGAAATTCTTAATTTTTAAATATTGTGCCACATATTTCCATTTTTTGGTACTGGGGATTGAACCAGGAGTGCTCTACTACTGAGCAACAGCTCCAGTTGTTTTATTTTGAGATGGGGTCTTGCTAAGTTGCTGAGGCTGATTTCAACCTCATGGTCCTCCTGCCTTAGCCTCCCAGATAGCTGGGATTACAGGTGGGCACCACATGCCTGGAATTATATTTATTCTTACTTTCTGCTTAACCAGCAGCAGGGAGCACCCAGGCTAGGTAGTTGTCATGTTCCAATTAAATTGTGTACACGTTAGTCATTTCCTTTTCTTTCTCTGAGTATTTTCAAAGTACTAAAAGGAGAGGAAAGTTGTACCCAAGGACTCCTTTATTCACAAAACTGCTAGAGCACCTACTGTATGTCAAGAACTGTGCTAAGGTTGGGAAGAAGCAATAGATGTGTAAATCAACCACTATAATACAGTATGGTCACTACTGAAGTAAAAGTGCTAAGCCTGGTACAACAGCCCAGCAAGGTACCACAAAGTCTCAGAGAAGGGTGATGTGACACTTGAAGAGTGAAGGGTGAAATGACACTTGAAGGGAGTTTCCCAGAAGATAGTGGTGAGGGAAAGTGGAAACAGCAAGGGCCTGAAGAACAGGATGGTCTTTTTAAGGGATGAAGAGGCCAAAAATGAGCCTAGAGAAAGGGGGCAGGTCATGAAAAACTTGGCCCACTTCAAGGTTTTAAGCAAGAAGGCTTAGGGGTCTCACTTAGTGGTAGAGGGCATGCTTATCATGTGTAAAGCCCTGAGTTTGATCCCTGGACCACAAAAATAAATAAACAAACAAACAAACAAACAAACAAATAAATAAATTTTAAACAAGGGAATAAGGTGATCAGATTGTTTTTCAGAAAATTTGCCAACTGGGATGTAGAAGGCAGCCTGGGGCTAGGGGAAGGGAACCATAGTAAGATCATTAGTAAAAATTTGCTTATTCTCCAAAATCCTTAAACTCAAGACTCATCCCCCTTGCTTTAAAAAAACAAAACAAAACAAAACAAAAACATCAAATTGCATCACATTTCCCTGTTTAGACAACTTGAGTCTTACGTCGTTTTCTCTAACTCAGATCTGTAATTTTTTTGAAAGTCATAAACTCTTATATTTAAGAAGTCATATAATCTTAATTTTAGTGATTAAATTTTTAATAACACATGTAAAGCAAATAGTCTAAAAAAGCACAAAAGCCAGTTTGTGGCCAAACATTTCATTTCATATTGGAGGATGTTAAATAATAATGTTTAAAGGAAAGTATGCTATGAGGACTGTAATAAAATTCGTCTTTCTCCCTGCCTCTCTCTCTCTCTAATCTGGCTTCTTATCTGGGTTACCGTTAAACAGACATGAATCTGTTTTCTGCCTATAGGTGACCACACTTCCAACTGTCAGCTCTGGCTCAGTGCTTAATTGCACTTGGCAATCAATCCTGCTAGAGGAAGAAGGGTGAGTGTGTGTGTGATCATAGAAAGATGACAGAGAGAACCTTCAAAACTGATTTTATCCCACACACTTCCTCACACAAAAGTAAATGATGAATTCTTTTTTTTTTTTTCACCAAACACAAAAGAACTCAGGCTTCCCTTGCAAAATGCCCCATCCAGGGCCCCAACCAACTTTGAGGGACCCTAGGGTTCCAAAGAATTGGTTTAAAAAACCCAACCAGGAAAATGTGGCTGACTTAGGTATTTACAAATGGTTCTGGGAGGTTTGATTCCTCATATCTTGCAAAAGGTAAAGCAAAAGAGTTGGACATTTTTTTACCTGGGAAGCAGCCCCTTTGTGCACCGCTGTATGCTAGCTACTATCTTCCTTTCTCCAGTGCCAGAGCTAGGGTAGAAGGCAGAAATGGCTTACAAATCTCAATGGAATCCAGCATCCAACTAATTTATGTTAAGGGTGAATTTAAGTTCTCAAGATTTTATTTATTTATTTACTTCAGAAAAGTTCTTTCTGCGAAATCCTCCTGGGAGCCTGTGTTTATTTCTAATCTTTACCGAGCTACCAGAGCTTTCATTTTCCTCACTTCCCACTTAGAAACTCCACAGCTACCCTGTGACACTTCTCCCTGAAGACCGCTGCCTGTCCCCATGAATCCATCTGTGATCTGAGCATGTGCTTTCAGCTAGCTGTGCTTCACCGATTCTGGAGTACTGGTTTTGGCTGCTCGGTTCTCAGTGTCAAGTGCAGTTGGGGGCTGGGCCCAGCACCTTGCTAGAGACAGAGTCATCACCATGATATTCAGTCAAAATGTATTTGGTTCTATGAGGATTACTGCGATTTATTCTCCAAATTACAAAGTCTCCTAGTCCTTGGTAAAGTTCTCCACAATACTTGTCAGTAGTTGAGCTATTAAAAAGTTTTATACACACACACAGATTTATTTATACAAGTATATACACACATTTAATTTACTAAAATGTGTAAATAATTAAATGACAGTTTTGGAATGTCAAACCACTGCAATGAAGATTCATATTTTCTCTTCATTCCAACCATACTTGGTGTCTGCAAGGCCTTTAAAATACAATCATGATTATTTAAAAGTGTAATAATACCAAGAAGGAAATACAAGGATCAAAACCACACAAAGGATGAACCAAATGTCACTTGGCTCAGGAAAGAAATTATCTAGCTATTAGCCTCGTGTAACAGAATCCATGATTTTAGCAAGAACCTTTATAAGACAGTCTCACCATCACTTAAACAATAAACATTGAGCATCTACCTTATACCCTGCACTGTGCTAGGCACAATCAAATATGATAGCTGCTTACAGCGATATCCAATTGAACCCATATCCAATTGAAGAGATATACACTAGGAATGACTAGATTCTATGCTTAGTAGTACCATATTCTATATTCATATCCATATTGAAATAATTACTAACTTGGACAAGAAAGACAGACTAGACATAGTAAGAATGTAATCATACTTGTGACTCCCTTTCTGCATTATTAACCTCCCCACTTCCTGTATATCTTCCCTCATCAGCATAGGAACATTTCCGAGGCTTAATTCTAGCCCTTCAACTACTCTTCCAATTTAGTTACAATTAATGTCATCCGTAAGCTGACCACTCTAGAATTTCTGTCTCCCTTTCAGCTGATTTATATGAGTTCTAGATTCAGTCAACTGGCACCTAGATGCCGCATCTTGGGTGACAGCTCAAACTTAATGTGTCTTAAATGGAACTGCTCAGTTTCCCCAGATCTAATCTCCATTACCCGACTTCCCCATCACAGTAAACAGCATACATACATCCACCTAGCTTGATGTCAGACACCTGGGAGTCATTCTTAATTTTTTGCTCCTCAAATAAAGCCATCGACAAATCCTTCTATGACTATTTCCAGAACATATCTAAATCCAGCCACATTTTTCCATCACTTGTTAAAGTTACCATCTTTCAGGAGGTGGGGTTCCTGGTGATACAATGGAGAGTAAAGAATGAAACCAGGAGAGCTGTGAAGGAAGAACATCTGAGATGTCATTATATATTGCAGGAAAAAGATGGAGAAGTCAAACACAATGCCAAGATTTTGAGACTAAGAAACTGAAAGAATCATGGTGTTGGAAAGAACCAACTTGCTGCTCTATGGTATCCCTGACAGGTGGCCAGCACCTCTACTTGAGACATCCAGTACAGGAGAAGCCACTCTGTTCTAATATTCAGAAAATTCTGCCACTTAATGAATCAGGCTTCTTTAGACTTTTGCCTTAAACATTGGTACCAATTTTGCCCTTAGGTGTAAATACAAAATAAGGGAAATCCTTATTTCATATGCCAGGCTTTCAGATAATTGAAAACGGTTATTATGCTCCTCCTAATTATCCTCTCCCTAAGCTAATTCCCCTAGTCCACCAACCAAGATCAGTGAGATCTGCATTTGGGTTCCCTAACTTCTCCCATAGTTTTATCGTCTTTTTATCAGTTTATACATACCTTGAAAGAAGAACCAGAGAGTATTTGGTGCCCTGTTCTCATCTGTCTGATCTCACACAGTTAAAACTATTATGTCCTTTTATCTGACCACAGTTTTACTAATAGCCAAAAATTAACCTTTTTTTTTTCTGTTTATATGGTTGCACTAAAATTTTAGGAAATGAAAACCCCACAATCTTTTTCATGTAAAACCATCATTCCTCCTAATCTTATATTTTCTTTGGCTTATTTTTAGCCTGTATTCAGAATTCTAGTTATTCCTATTTTATTTCAATATTAATTTTGATCTGCTGTTCCAGAATTTTAAAATCCTTAGAAACATACTCTAACATTCTTTCTTTGATTCTAATCTGTTTATTAAAAGCAAAGCTGTTATGATTTTCATCCAAGTGATAAAAGGACCCAGAATAAAGTCCTAAAAGTCTAATTGTGAAGCCTGTGGAGGTACCTTTTATCATTCATTGTTTTTTATTGTGGTAAAAAACATCTAGCATAAAATGGACTATTTTAGTCATTTTAAAGGGTTCATGAAGATGCAATTTCATTAGTACATTCACATTGTTATGCAACCACCACCACCATCCATCTCCAGAACTTTTTCATAATGCAAAACAAAATTCTGTATACATTAAAAAACTTCCCATTCTTCCCTCCCCCAGACTCTGGATACCACCTTTCTATTATCTGTCCCTATGAATCTGACTACTCTAGATACCACATATACGTGAAATCCTACAATATTTGTCCTTTAGTATCTGACCTCATCATAATGTTTTTAAGGTTCACCCATGTTGCAGATTTGTCAGAATTATATTCCCATTTTAAGGCTAAATAATATTTCATTTTATGATATATTTTGTTTATCCATTCATCGTTGATATAGGTATTTATATTTCTTCCTTCATTTTTGACTCATGTGAATAATGCTGCTATGAACCTGGGTATACAAATAATTGAGTCCCTGCTTTTACTTCTTTTGGGTACATACCCAGAAGTAGAAGTCCTTGATTATATGGGGATTTTATAAGGAATTGTCATAATGTTTTCCATAGTGACTATATTACTTTATATTCCCACCAGGAATGTACTAGGATTCTAATCTGTTGACAGTGTTATCAACACTGTTTATTTTTGTGGGTTTTTTTTTTTTTTTTTTTTTTTTTTTTGCTTGTTTTGTTTTAAGCATGATCATCCTAATGACTTCCTTCTAAGGTCATGAAGTAGTCTCTCCTTGTGATTTTGGTTTGAATTTTCCTGATAATGATGTTGAATATCTTTTTTTCCATATATTTACTTGCCACCTTTATGTCTTCATTGGAGAAATGTCTGTTCAAGTCCTTTGCCCATTTTTTGATCGAGATCAAATTTTTTGATCAAGATAAACTTTTGTTATTGTTGAATTGCAGGAGTTCTTTATATACTCTGAACATCAATTCCTTGTCAGATGTGTGATCTGCAAAAATTGTCTCACATTCATGGCCTGCCTTTCTCTTTGTTGATTTTTTCCTTTGGTGCAACAAAGTTTGCTTTAATTTTAATTTTCATGAAGTTCAACTTATCTATTTTTCATTCTCTTTCCTGTGCATTTTTGTGTCATACTCAAGAATATCATTGCCAAATCCAATGTCATGGAGCTTTCCCCTTGTCTTCTAAGTCTTTTATAGTTAGGACTAATCTTTATATTGATATCAATTTGGTAATTTATTAAATTTTTAAATAAACCTGTGTAATTAGTTTTAAGTCTACCTATTATCCAGTTCACATTATCCATTTACCCACTGAGTAATTAGTTCTTGTATTTATTATTTTAATCAGTACCTACAAGAGTAGGAACTATAGACACAGAGTAAACCAGTCCTACCTCTCCCTCACCAAGCTCAGAGTATAGTGAAGAAGTCAAACATTGCACAAGTGATTAGAGGCATAACACAAAAGAAGAAAGGGAAACTGCTGGCACATAGGGCAGGCAAATGCAGCCTAACCTGAAAGATTTCATCAAATTTCCTGGGAATCTTTCACTTATTGATCTATCAGTCCAACGGAACTTGGAAATAATTTAGCTAAGTACTGATTCCTAATGATGATTATTGCTTTCTTTCCTAAGTGCTCAAAGACTTTTACAAGTCTACTCTAGACTTTACTGGGGACCAAGGAGCTTACCAGTCTTCAGATTCTGGAGTTCCTGATGGATTTTATTTATTTATTTAAAATATATTTTTAGTTGTAAATGGACACAATACCTTTATTTTATTTATTTATTTTTATGTTGTACTGAGGATTGAATCCAGTGCCTCACACATGTTAGGCAAGTGCTTCACCATGATCTACAACCCCAGCCCCATGATGGATTTTAAAAACAGTAATTTACTTCTCTTGAGTCTGGAAATCAGAGTATTTGAATTTCTCATAGATTACTCTGCAGTTACATTTACTTTTTTATCTACTTTAGGGTATTAGTCATCAGGTTTGAAGATCTGAACTCATTATAAGCAAACAGGCACTGTGTCCTCAACTCTGTAAGGTTTCAGTCTCTTCCAACAATGTCTGGCCATTGTGGCTTGAAGATAGGTTCTTCTGTTAGGAAAGAACTTCTTAGGATAGACTTGGAATTAACTGGACTTGTTTTGTTTGTCTCTAATAATCTCCCCCCCCACAACCCCACATAATGGAATTGTTTTTACTTCATTCTTTTGTAAAATAAGAATACAATTTTAAACCCCTTAGTTTCCCGGCTCTGTCCCACCTTGGGGTTAAGGAGGTGGTGAGTGAGATGATGATGTGGCATCTATGTGTGATCGCTGGAAATAAGGGGTGGGGGATGTCTGAAAGATTCAGACTAGCTATAGAGATGTGAATTCTCTTCACAGGAGCAAAAAGAGTAGAAAGCCAAGGGGAGGTCCAAGAGCTAAATCATGAGGGACTGGCACATTCCAAATCGGAGAAGTTTCAGCAAAAGAAACTGAAATTCACAGAACAGGAAGAAGACTTTTAAATGATCCAGCCCACCTCTCCCGTATAATTGATGAGGAAATGGTTTTCCTGATAAAAAAGAATCAGTCACTAAAGTAGCTACAAAAGCAGAGTGGCATAAATCCTCAGGGGTGGGAGGAGAGGTTTGAATGAAATAGGAGGTGGTCCACAGGGTCACATGCAGTGGAGGAATCAAGCAAGGTGAGGGCACTAAGAATGGTTCTTGAGACTGATTGATGTGTTGATTATCCAAGTACAGATTTGGTAAAGTAAAAGAAATGGAAAGGTAAGTATCGGGGGGAAGAGGGAGATAATGAGTTCTGTATATTTAGTAGTTTGGGCAGCACCAGGCAAGAGAAATAGAATGGTAGTTAGAAGGAAAGCAGAAATAAGTGAAGTTTAAAACAACAAAAATACTATTTGAAGATAGGAAGGAGTCAAATGAGGGGAAAAGATTGAATAATAAGAGAGTGCCTGCCATCCTTGGCAAGAAAATCACAAGAAGCAGGAAAGGAATCAGAGCACTGGTGGAAGTGGGCTTTGGGGAAGGAAGAGACCAGAAAGTGAAAGGAAGCCGCAGCCACATGTGTGAAAGAGACAAAACAAAGGGAAAGCCCATTCCAGAGGAAGGAGTGGAGATATGGGAGAAAACCAAGAGGATCCCAAGGTCAAAGGTGGGAGTCTCAGTCCTGGGTGTTTGACTTTTAACTCTTTGAGCTTCAAGTTTGGATGTCACTGATGTTTTGAGAAACCAGTATCATGTAACGTATGTACATATGCTTAGCATGAGTAATCAATGCATTCTTGAGAGTCACCTCAGAGCTTGCAGTGCAGAGAAGAAGCGGCTGCTCTAATGAGTCAATTCTAAAACTCACAAGATATACTGACTGCCCAGTCAGGAAATTCTAGCTGGAGCCAAAAATTGTGTTTCTTCTTTCAGAAGGGAGACCCAGAGAGCCCCCTTGGTGCTTCCTGGGCATTGAAGGGTAGCACAGAAAAACCTTAAAGAAGCATCAGAGTGGAAATTCCAAGATGGAATGGTGGAGGCAGCAGCAGAAAAGTGTTTTTCCAGACTACTAATTCTCTGGAGTACCAAAGCCATGCCAGCCCCAGGTGGGAACAGGGCAATCCTTTTAATGCGGTTATACTGAGGTCATCAGATTCTTGAGCACTTCTCTCCTCTTTCTTTAAAGTTCAGAATCATCAAATTAGAGAACCAAACTTCACCCCCCACCACATGAAAAGCAAAATGAGGCCTGCCTCTGACTCAAACTGTTAGAGGAAATAAAGGATGCTATGGAATCATAGAACCGCAGGCTCAGGGTAGGCAGAGACTGTCTCAGATATGACCCTCTGTAGTACTCTGGCTAAATGGCAGTGTAAGCTCACAATTCTCCAGTGACAAGAGTCCTGTGAGGTAGCCTACTTCATCCATACTCAGTTCTGATTATTTCAAAGATTTTCCTTATATTGATGTCAAGTCTTTATATCATTGTATATCAATGACTTACACATTCTGGTCAGAATATGGTCCTGTGGGCCCACATAAATCAAATATTTGAGATTTTTGGTATGCCCTTGGTCCCCCCCCCCTTTTTTTTTTTTTGAGCCAGGGATTGAACTCAGGGACACTCGGCCACTGAACCACATCCCCAGCCCTATTTTTGTATTTTATTTAGAGACAGGGTCTCACTGAGTTGCTTAGGGCCTCGCTAAGTTGCTGAGGCTGGCTTTGAACTCGCGATCCTCCTGACTCAGCCTCCCAAGTCGCTTGGATTACAGGCGTGCGCCACCACGCCCGGCCCCTTGGTCCCTTTGATCCCTCTCTCTTGATGGTCTTTCCCTCTCTTTGATGAATTTATGTACCTCTGATATCAAGTCTGGCTCTCAAATCGAGCACAGTTCTCTGGGTGTGCTCTTAACTGTGCAGATAGACCAGAATCAACACCTCCTTCATTCCAGACACCAGGACAGAAATCATACGTTTAGAATTTTGAGAAACACATCATACTATTGATTCCCACTAAACAAATTGCTCACAAAAATTTCTATCCAATTATGGGCAATTGATTTTGAGGACCCAAGATTAGAACTGAATTTATCTCTGTTAAGTTTCACCTTGTAATATCTGCTATAGGATCCAAAAATATCAGTATGAAAATATCTAATATGTGTATCCTGTATTCATTCATTCATTCAGGCAGGCAGGCTTTCATCCAGTAAGACACTCTTCCCAGTTTTATGTGTTCAGTAAATGTGACCAGTCTGTGCTCAGTTACATTTTTAAGCAAATCATTGATGAGACATGGCCGTGGCCTATCAAACAACATGAAACACCTTCCTGAAAACAAGAGACCACCAAATTAGTTATTTTATTAATTTCTCAAATCCATTCAATAAATATGTACTGAATCCCTATTATGTGTCAGGTTATGATCTGTATACAGCAATGTGTTCACAGATTATAGCAATGAACAAACCAGACAGGTGCCTGTTGATTACAGAGGGAGACACAGATGATAATAAATATTTTTTAAAAAATAATAGCTGGGTTGGGGATGTAATTCAGGGGTAAAGTGCTTGCCTAGCATGCCTAAGACCCTGGGTTCAATCCCCAGCCCTGCAATAAATAAATAAAGGAAAAATAAATAAATAATAGCTAACATTTACTAAGCATTTCCTATATGACAGACATTGTTCTAAATGTTCTATGTTTATTCCTCACAAAACCTTAAGTGGCAAATGCTATTATTATTCCCATCTTAAAGTGTAGTGAAGCACAGAGAAGTTAAGTCACTTGCTCAAGGTCATACAGATCCTAATTGATGGAACATTAGCCTAGGTAGTCTTCCTCCAATGCCTGTATGTTAATCACTGGGCTTCTACTGCATCTGCATAAAAATTACCACTAAATCAAACATACACACACAAGAAAATATTCCCATGTGAGAGAGAGTGGTTTTTAAGTTGAGATCTGAATGACAAAGACTTACCTTCTCAAGATCTGAGGAGAAAGCAAAAGGGAGTATGGTAGGGGATAAGGTTAGAAAGGTAGGCAGAGGGTCTATCACATGGAACCTTATACACTAGGGATCTGAACTGTAATATTCAACCAGTTATGCACATGCCTAACTGCTTCAGTATCCAGCTTACACATATCCATCTTGTCTACAAATAAAGCTGCAAAAGATACCATGTAAAACTTCCCAATCCCCACATATAATCAAAGGATACCTCCCCTATTACCCACCAAGCAGTTCCCTTCTAGTGATCACATCTGTGTAATACGCCAAGACACCCTTGCTGCCCAACCAAGATTCAGACTCCATTAAATCTCCAACCTGCTATGTGAATTTGGTCAAGTCATAGTCTGATTCTCCGTTTCCGTTGCTCCATAGTATAACCTCACTCTGAGAACTGAACCATTAAGCATTTGGGGGCACTCTGACCTAGGGAGCCATCATTCTTGCAGCCTTTCCCCTTCTCTTCACAAGGCCCAGGTAAGCTGTGTCTACCATTATGCATTTGGCTTCAGTTGCTAACAGCTCCAGGGGCTGCTCTCTCATCTCCCAAAAGCCCTGCTGGTTTGACCCCATCAAGTTCTACTTACCCAAGTGTTATACAACCCTCCCCTTAATTACACACTCAATCAGTCCCTCCCGAGCTCAGCAATTTGTGGTCTCTGGGCATCCCCTGGCTGCTTTCCAGAGGTACCTCCCAGGCTGGGCCTTGGCAAGCCTCTGAAGCATTGACTGGTTTCCTAAGGCCACGGTGCCCAGAGTTGAAAGCCTTGCTGCTATTTCACACTCTATTTCCTTCCAAATTAATTCTCTGATGAATACTGTCCTTTGCAGTGATTCAGTGCAGGCCATTTCCTTACATCTTTCCCTTACCTTTGAGACTTTTAATCTCTTGCCTCTGTGAAAAGCCTGCCTCAGAGAAAAATGCCCTGCTTTCCTACCAATATAAACAGCCCTACCAACACTGGCCCTGACCTCATGGCATACTTCCTTTGCTGGTTTACCTAGGCTGTGCCTTTACGTTCAAAGCACATACTTGCCTTCTCTAAAAATCTCTGCAACACAAGGAATAACTCAAGCTTCTGGGCATACAATAGCTGCTGAATTCTTTAAGTCCCAAATTCAAGAAGATGCAGACTTGAGATTTGTATTTGAGCAGATAGCATGTTTGAGACATGTTCATATAGTTTTTTTTGCTCAACATCTACCCAGCTCTCCCTACCCCACCCATGGCAGGTAGCATCATCACCTTCACCACAGAGAAGAGATCCTGCATTGCTGCAGGAAGTGCCCAAGGCCACAGGGCCCAGGAAAATGGTAAATCTGGAATTAATTCCAAGCAAGGTAGATGCTTCTTTTACCACCTTTGTGTGACCTCAGCAACCCTACAAACCTTTAACGTTCTGTCACCAAGATCTTATCACCAAGTGGCAAGCCACCCAGGACAGGGCACTGGCTACCCACAGCTGCCTGAAGAACACTTGGGAGGAGCCAAAAAGAGTCTTTTTCTAGCAATAATATGAACAATGCCTTACATTTATATAACACTTTGTATCTTAGGAAGTGCTTTACATACCTGGAAAATGCCATGAGGGCATATGCTAGGGTCCTATTTTTAAAATGCAGATAAATAGATTTATTTGTTTATTTTTGCAATGCTAAGTACATGCTCTACCACTGAATATGACCCTAGCTCTATACAGACTTATTAACAGAAATTAATAGACCTACCTAAAATTAAAGAGATAGTACATATGGAGAGAGGACTTGAACTCAGAACTCATGACTCAAAAACCAATGCTTTCTTGGGTTCTCAGACATTAGTTTGGACCTTTGCTTCAGAAATAGTGATTATGCCCTCCCTCCCACATTTTTCTTCAGGGAAAGGTAAATTTCACAGGCCAGGTAGAGAGAAAAGAAAAAGGAGAGAATTTTTTTCTTTACTGGGGAAGCATTTGTCAGCTCTCTGCAGACAGCCTTAGATGCCAGGTTGCTAGAGGCTGGCAGGGTGGGCTAGAAGGGTCAGAACTTTAAGGTTCTTTGGCCACTAGAGGGCAGAGCCCAAACAGACCACACAGCTGGCTCCCCAGGGAATTCCCAACAGCTGAAGAGAGAGACTCACTTTGCCCAGCAGCTTCGGGATACACAGCTATAGTCCCAAAGCTGAGAAAGATACTTCCCTAACCTGTAGTAAACAGACTATCACCCTTAACCCCACACAGCCTACTCTGCAGGTAGATGGGCACTGCCTTGGGCGCTTCCAGTTGAGGAGAAAGGGGCCAGATGCAGCTTACACAGGCCTGAGCTTCTTACAACGAACACAAATAGGTCAGCATACCTAGTCCCCTGATCTGAGGACTGGGAATGGGATGGGATGGAAACTCTCTCCTCCTTCCTTTCCCCAGGTGGGCTCCTCAGGAATTTTCAACTTGCTGTCCTTTTGAACTATCTAGGACAAGCTGTTAAAGGAGAATCAGCACACAGCAGTGACTGATCTTGTCTAATGACAACCATTTCATTCCACTGACTGCTAGAGCCAGGAGCTCTGCAAATTAAGCCATGAGACCCTCAGAAAGAGCTATTAGATGAATCTCAGATCAAGTCAATCCGACCCAACCAGCCCAGCTCTGTGGGTAACAGCAGTGACCACTCTCCTCTATGCAAGCAGGCCCTTTCTAGAAATTCTTTAAACCTTAACAGCACCCTTAAGACTCCTTGGAGAAGGGAGTCAAGACCAGGGGTAGGTTAGGAGTCCATGAAATACTTTTCACATCCATCTTTTCTCCTTCCATTCTCCGGTCAAATTGTCAGGTAGGCAATCACGAACACCTGTTTTATAATTGGGGCAACATAAGTTCACAGAGGTAAATGACTTGCCCACAGTCACACACTATTGAGTAGCCAGGGTTCTGACTCCAATCCCCTTTATACCCAGTCACACTGTCCCAGGAAGGACAGCCAGAAAGAAGGCGCCACCTGAAGAGGATGGGTGAGAATGAGCATTCCCAAAGGCTTCCTTCCATTGAGGAAGACTGTCAGAGTTAAGAATCTAAACAGAAAGAACATTCAAAGGCCCTGACTTTTTAAAATGAATCCTCACAACAATCCAGTTATTATGTATAACTTCCCCCATTTTACAAGATAGGAAAAAAGGCTCAGAAACACCCACCCAGGGACCACAAAGAAAAACAAATAGATCAGAACTTGAACCCAGGAAAACCTTGGTGTTTTCCTTTACCCCAGGCTTCCCCCTAGTGGTGGATGGGGGAAGTGTGCAGAAGTCACCCTTGCAGGCAGAAAGTAATCTTGGGCTGAATTCATGTATTAATTTGGTACAATTTTGGTGAGGTCTACTTTGTATCAATCCCTGTAATAGGCTGTATACAATAACAGACAAGAGAGACAGCCCCCTAGTGAGGAGTAGTAAGAAACACAGGAGGCCTACAGATAAGCAGGAATGAACAAGGCTGGAATAATGTGCACCAAGGCAAAGAGGCCAGAGAAGTGCCTCTTCCTTTTCTTAAAACACAGTTGAGTGTGGTCAGGGAACTATATGAGGAATAAGACTGGAGAGGTGAGCAGGGACCAAGTCTCAGAAGGCGATGGAAAGAAAGGGTATCACTCATTAGGAAACCACACAGTAAACTGGGAGGGTGGTCAACTGCACAAGAGAGCAGTGATAGACGGGCCATGTCACTCAAGTATTCAAATGTTTGGTCACTAGCATATGTTAGTCTCTATTCTAGTGCTGAGGACAGTCAATGAAAGAGACAAAGTCTGCTTTCTTGGAACTTACACTCCTTAGGGAAATAAGCAAATACACAAGCAGAGATAAATACTAAGGGAAAGAAAGACAGGATGAGGTGCAGTTTTCAAGGGCTGCCGTAACAAAGCATGACAGAATGGGTAGCTTAAACAATAAAAACTTATTTCCTCATAATGGTGGGGGCTAGAACCCCCAAAACAGAGTGTTGGCAGGGTTGGCTTATTCTGAGGCTTCTTGCCTTGGCTTGTAGAAGGTCTTGTCCTTCCTGTGTTTTCATATGATCTTTCCTCTGTCTGTGCCCTAATTCCCTCTTCTTATAAGGACAACAATCCTATTGGAGTCAGGCCCACCCATAGGACTTCCATTACCTTAATTCTTGAATACATTGGAAATATTAAGGGTTAGGACATCAATATACAAAATTTTGAAGGACACAATGCAGCCCATAACACAAGGTGATAAAGTTCTATGTCAAGGTAAAAACTACACCTACTAAAGGTGATAATGCTCTCTTTGAAGGACACAATATGACTTGTAACACAAGGTAATAAAGCTGATAACCATATCATTGGCCTGGTGCTCCTATGAGATGAGAAAAACATTTCAAAAACTGCCAGAAAGGATGTGTTCTGCAGAGAAACCCACTTAGTGGGGAGGTGTAGGAGTCTTTGTAATTAAGGCTAGAGGCAGAGGGAAGGGAGAGATTGGAGATATTTTACATAAGATCATATGGGGAGCCCTTTTGAGATAACAGTGAGCTGAGATCTGAATGAAGAGTGGGAGTTACCATTACAGATGCTGAGGGGAGCATTTTAGGAGGAGAAAAGCCTGTGCAAAGATGCTGGGATGAGAGAGGAAATGGATCACTTGGCTCATGGGGCTATTCTCTAGTTTTGAGAATGGTAAGAAGTGAGTAGGAGGATGGGATAAGGGGAGATGCTGGTCAAATGGTACAAATTTGCAGTTAGAAGAATAAGTTTTAGTGATCTATTAAACAACATGGTGATTACAATAAGGTACTTGGTCTGTTACAACAGAATGCTATGGGTAATTTAAATAGAAAACTAATTTGTTCTGTCATAGTTCTAGAGGATGGAAAATCCAAGATCAAGACACCAGCACGTTAGGGCCCAGGCTCTCTGCCTCCAAGATGGTGTCTTGTTATACATTCTCTAGAAAAGGAACATCATGTCATTACATAGCCAGAAGAGCAGGAAGAGGGCTCCTGTACACCCTTTTCACAGTGCATTCATTCATTTATGAGGGTGGAGTTCTCATGACCTAAACACCTGTCATCAGGCCCACTCCCCAATGCTGTTACACTGGGAACTAGGTTTCCACATGACATTTGGAAAGGAAATCAAACCATGGAAATTACATCTCTAAAAATAAAATGTGGATGAGGTGATGGATATGTTAATTAACTTTATTTAATCATTCCATAATACAGACATAGGAAAACATTATACCATAAATATATATAATTAATATCAAAGTAAAATTAAATTTCTATTAAGAAAAAATTCTAAAAAGAATTAGTAAGGGTAGTACAGCTTAAGTGCAGCAAGATGTCCCAGGGCCGGGTGTGGTGGCACACGCCTGTAATCCCAGCACTTGGGAGGCTGAGGCAGGAGGATCGCGAGTTCAAACCAAGCCTCAGCAACTCAGTGAGACCCTGTCTCTAAATAAAATACAAAATCAGGCTGGGAATGTGGCTCAGTGGTGGAGTGTCCCTGGGTTCAATCCCCAGTACCAAAGGAAAAAAAAAAAAAAAAGATGTCCCAGGGCCAGGAGGGCTTTTATGATGACTGGCCCTTACTTTGACAGGGAAAACGAATAGAAAATTTTGAGCATAAGAGTGGTATGATCTAACTTTGTTTTAAAAGCAATACCTGTGCTGAGAATACAATGGGGAGGAAACACAGTGGAAACAGGGAGACTTGTTAGGAGGTCTTTGCAATAATCTAGGTGGCAGCAATGGACATTTTGAGAATCGGTCAATTTTGGATAGAGTTTGGAGAGAAATAACAACAGTGTGTTAGCTTTCTGCTGCTGTGACGAAATACCTGAGAAAAACTCCACAGAGGAGAGATTTATTTTGGCTCACAATTTCAGTTTTCACTTCACGGTCACTTGGTCCCATCACTGAGCCTGTGGTGAGGCAGAACATCATGGCAGGGAGCACATGGCAGAACACAGCTGTTCACCTCATGAAGACCAGGAGGGGAGGCAGGGACAAGATAATATCCTTCAAGAACACACCTCCGGTGACCTACTTCCTCCAACTAGTCTCCACTTCCTAAAGTTTCCACTACTTTCATTAGCATTACCAATTGGAGACCAAGCCTTTAAAAGATGAGCCTTCGGGGGAAATTCTAGATCCTAACTATAACAAACAGGACTAATTGATACATTAGATGTAGGACTAAGGGTAATACCAAAGCTCTTGGCCCAAGCAACTGAGTGAATAGTGATATAATTCACCCCAATGAGGAAAACTGTGGAAGCAGTAGGTTTGAAAAGGCATGAGAATTGACCATTTACTGCAGGCAATGGGAAGTTTGATACATATTAAATATCTTAAATATCAAAATAGAGATGTCGAGTAGACAATTAGAAATGAGACTGGAATTCAGGGGGAAAGATCTAGGAGACATAGCCAGGCATGGTTTGCACACCTATAATCCCAGCAGCTAGAGAGGCTGAGGCAGGAGGATTCCAAGTTCAGTGCCAGCCTCAGCAACTTGGAGAGGCCCTAAGCAACTCAGTGAGACCCTGTCTCTAAAAAAATATAAGGGCTGGGGATGTGGCTCAGTGGTTAAGTGCCCCCAGATTCAATCCCTGGTACCAAAAACAAATAAACAAAGAACCTAGGAGACACTGTGTAAAAAATACTTAAAACTATAGAAACACTTGAGATCACCCAGGGGGTAAGTATAGGAGAAAAGGCAGAAAAAAGTCCAAGAATTAAGTCCTGGAACACTCCCATACTTAAGATATTAGAAAAGGGTACATTCAGAAAAAACAGAGAAATTGAGAAACTGGAGGAAAACCAAGAACATTTTTCAAAGAAGTCAAAAGAAGAAAACATTCCAAGAATACTGATGAGAAGTTGAGTAAGAAAACTGAAAATTGGCTATTAGATTTATCACATACAAGTCATTGATGATTTTGACAATGGCTTTTTCCATGCAGTGGTGAGGGTAAGTACCTGATCATAACTGATTCAAGAAAAAATGGCATAGTTCAAAGATGTGGAGAAAAAAATTAAGACAGCAGATTTTACAGCATATTTGTATGCTAATGGGAATAACTGGGAGGAAGAGAAAACTGACAATGCAGAAAAATGATAATTATAGGAGTGATGCAAAGCTGGAGTGTTGGCCTTGGAGAGTAGTAGGAATGGCTCGTTCTTAGTAACAGGAAGGAAGGCCTCGTGGGTACCCACGCAGATTTGATGGTGGTGGTGGTGGTGGTGATGGGGATATAGAAGTTTTCTTGATTGTTTTCACTCTCTTGGTGAAACCAGAAATACAGCAATCAGCAGAGTGAGGATGAGGAGGGGCTACTGAAGATTGAGGATGAAGAGATGTGAATAGGTTCTAGAAATAAACTGGTAGTATTGACAGAATCAAACTGATTAGACACAGGAAAATGTGAGACAAGGAAACAAGGACAAATTCCTGGTTTTGCCCCTGAGTGGATGGTGAAGGCATCTTCCATTCCAATAGGGAAACCTGTGAGAGGAGAGGTCTGGGAAGCGTGGAGTTTGAGGAAGGAGCAGGGAGAGGTGGGTGAGAAAGAAGAGGGGGAAAGGAGAAAAAAAGAACCAAAGTCCCAAATCAAATGGGTCATTATGTCTTCAGCCTGAGTCACATGCAGATGTTCTGACCTTAGAAATAAAGTCACAAATTAGAGAAAAACCCCTTTGGTCTCAACATTATGCCTTTCTTCTTTCAGAATGAGCCCTTACTATATCTACAAGAAGGAAACAAACTTACCTTATATTCAAGTACTTTGACTCTCGATCCCCTCTCCCAAACACACAAAGATGGAGGCATTGTAAAAAGGTATTTTATTTAAAAATCAACTGGTTTGTATAAATCAGTTACTTTTCATTTTCAATTTCCATTGCCTGTGCTTGGGAGCAGAGTGTGTGATATTTTTCTGGGCTTAAGGTATAACCTGACATGGTGTTCAAGAACTTGTCCAGTGGGCAGAGTTTGTCAGGGCAACCTCTTGGCACTTGTTCCTGTGGAAGAGACATAACTCAGCAGGTCCTCTAAAGACCATATCTTTCTACTGTCTTCACTTGAGCCCAGCAGTCTGAGAGGCTCTGACCCAAGTGGCATGTGCATGAACACATATAATACCAAGAAGGCCCCATCACCCAGTCAACTGCCAGAATAAAAAACACTACATCCTGCTTATACAAGCCACTCAAGAAATGATTGTTGAACTGACTGAGGGGACATAGTCAAGTGACATCACTGAGTTGGGACAGCTAAAGGTCTCATTCCTGGGGAGAGCTCTGGTCTCTTTTCTAGGCATCAGTGATGACCAGGCTGTTAAGAAGTCAAAGGTACTGGCAGCACACATTACCTCACAAAGACACAACTCTGGATTTTCAAGAGGGCTGCCAGTCAGGATGTACAACCTGACAGAGACTCTCAGGAGAAGAGCAGGAGAGTGGCCCTATTCCTAAATGAGTTTGACAGAACTAGGATAAGGGCCATGTCCCATCTAGTCACCACATGCCAAGTTTTGCTCTAGCCCTGGTCATAGCTGTGAGTCACCCTACAGGATGCAGAGAGCTGAGGGTACCAATGAAGACTCCTCTGGGCCTAAGGAAGGAGATTTGGTGCTAAACCAGTTGGGTGGCACTGGGGGAAGATACCTAGCCACCACTCTGAAGTCTTACCTCTCCGTTGTAATAGAGCTGCACAAACCACTCCTTAGATTCCTGATGCTGGTAGAGTTCCATGGTCAGATCAACAGCAAATGGAGGCCACTTGTGGTCAAAAATCCCCAGGGTCATTAAGAGAGGGATGAGGGTCACATCATGAGTTGCATAGAGGTATAGCTTTCTGAAAGAAGGAAACAGTTCTCCATAATTCTTTACTTCAGAAGTCTGGAGGCCTACGGTTCCAGGTTCTATAAAAGTGTCTATGGAAGCTCATGAGCCATTTCCAACATTTTCAAATGCCTTATGGATATCATATCTCTCTACACGAAATGAAGCAGTTCAAACTAAATCTATTAATCAAACATCTTTGTTTTGGACCTATTAAAATACAAGGAATATTAAACTATTGCCTGTCTCCTTAGAGCAAGAACAACACTTGCCTCAGAAACCAGGTGACATCTAGCAATCAGTTGAACCTAACATAAAACTCCTTTAAAACAGGTAGTTGGGAGAACCCATATTCCTACTCCTAATGTTGTCACAGGATGGGTCCCACTGGAATTACTCTACTTGCCTCTTCATTCCCATTCACTCAGTATTCCTGGTGAATTTTAAGGAAGAAGTTGAGCATGTCTGGTTTAGACCTCTCCTTGGATCCTGCCAGCCTGTGGAGATACTCTCAGCCACACAATGAGGTTAGTAAGGGAAGCTCCGCTCCTTGTTAGGAAAGCCTGCAGTTTTAGAGAATTGAGTTCATTTCAAAAGAGTATTAATAAGTTTGTTTGGCCTTCAACATAATCTCCAAAATGGCTCTAATCAGTAATAAAGATGCCATTTTAATCTACATCTGACTGTATCTATTTCTTGGGATGGATTCAGCATTTTATTTATTGACCCCCAACTCAGAATCCTAGCACTGGGTCCTATAGTATTCTACAGATACAAGGCAGCGAGTAGCAAGACAACAAAAGGCAGAAGAAATATAGTGTCACTGCAGATACTATGAAGGACAGGGAAAGGAATTCCCATGATTTGCTGCTATAATCTTGGCCCAAAGTTCCTAAATGTTTCTGTTTCCATTCACTGTCCCCTAGGCCTCCTATGCTTACTGTGTATTTCTAGCTCTGTGGACTCTCTCTCAAAAGTAGCCTATAACAATGCTTCTCCAAAGCTAAGGTACATACAAAGTTAGGGGATCTTGTTAGAGTACTAATTATGCTTCAGTAGCTCAGGGTGGGGCCTGAATATCTAAAAAGTTCCTGGATAATGATGAAACTGTTTGCCAACAGATCATACTTTGATTAGCAAATGCCTAGGACATACAACATTCCAAATTGTGTAGTGATATGGGGTTCCAGACTCTACAAAAGTGGCAATGGAAGCTTGTGAGTCATTTCCGACATTCTAAAATGTCTTATAAGGATCACACCTTCTGTATGCTGAGTGAAACTGTTCAAACAAAATCTATTAAGCAATTATATTTTGAACTATTAAAATACCAAATCAGTGCAATATAAACATGTCTGTTTGACAAACAGTAAAAAAGAATATGGAAAAATAAATTTAGGGCTCTTTTTGGCTAAAATAAAAATTTCAAAACATAATCAGAGGATGCAGCAGGAAGAAAGCTGAAAAGATCGTGAACCTCTGTGGGACTTGTGGTCTCTGAAATATCTACCTGCAGTCGCAGACAACATGATTCTTGCTCCCTTAAGGAGTTCCCTTCCCAATGCTCTCAGCTGCAGAGTGGAGCTGTTGTACTAGTACCTGATCCTGCTGGGTGGAGTGGCAGGGTCCACAGCTTTCTGCAGGTTGCTCTCCAGGATGTGTAGGAATGGGCCTACTGCCATCTGAAGACTTTCCCTACGAAAAGTGAAAAATATTTAAGCACCCAGTGCACAGTCAGCACTAAGGGGATGTAGACTGGTTCTGCCCTTTAGGACCTCAGGAGCCCAATCAGATGGAGCCAAGAAAAAGACGAGCAGTACAGGAGGGGAAGCAAGGGGCAGGAAGGAGAAATGGTGCTGCATCAAGCTGGAAGGTCCTTTGTGGACAAAGATTCTCAACAACAAAAGCATGGGGATACAGACCTGCTATGAACAGAGCCAAGACGGGAGGGGCTGGGGAAGTGGGGAGTGGGGACTGGGATAAATTATGAAGAATTAGGCCTTAAAAAATAAAAGAACAAAGCTGAGAAGACCAGGGGTAATGGTTTCCAGGAATTCCAAAAGGGCCTTCAAAAAATTAATCCGAAGGAACAACCTCCTAAATTATGTTTCCTATGTGTCAGCTCTCCTTCTTTTACACTCTTGATCATAAGGACATTTCTTATTTATGTCTTATTTAATTGACTTAATAAGAAGTTGAGCATTAGTGCTCCCAGGGTTGGCTCTGCAGTTCCACCATTTTCATTCTGTGGCTTATTACCTCACAATCATAAGGCAATGACTCTAACTCAAACCATATCCCTTCACAGCTGTGAACACAGCAGGACGACGGGGGCTGGCAAGTGTGTTTGTGTGCCTCTCAGTATTTATAAAAGAGAAAACAACAACAACAGCTCTCCTAGAACTCCAAGAACCCAACCACTGACAGAAGAGAACAAGGTTGCGCATGACCAATCCTTATTCACTGTGACAGGGTAAACTGCCAACTTCCTAACTCAAGAAATGTAGAAGCAATGGATGAAGAGTAGGTGACCAACACTGTATGTGACATGTGCCCTCGAGAAGAGTGTGTATAGGCCAAGTCAAGCTGGATTGTGAAGTTGTAACCATTTCTGCTTGAAGAGACATCAGTTTTATGAAACCAAGGCTAATTAGAATAGAAAGGACAATGGATTCGGAGAAAGCAAACTATGGTTCAGCCCAATCTGACCAGCCTGACTGTTTTTATAAATAAATAAAGTTTATTGGAACACACTTATGCCCATTCTGTTACATAGTATCCATAGCTGCTTCATGTTGTAAGGGTAGAGAAGGTAGTTGTAACAGAAATGGCACGGACTGCAAAACACAGCACATTTATTAAATATTTATATGTGTGAATTGGGGAAAGTGAGGGCAGTGAGGGACAGTTTGAGACTAGCAGTGCCACTTCATGAACAAAAAGGGGAAGCTGGCAAGTTCCAGGGAGTGGCAGCAAAGTGAGTGGCTTGGCTGGAACCTTCTGGATGCCTGAGGCTAGTGCACAAGTGGCCATGCTGACTCAAAGTCAATGCAGTCAGACTCACATACCATAGAGAACATTCAACCTTTGGGTCTCTGGGTTTAGCTTATTTCACTTAGCACGGTAGTCTCAAGATCCATCCATCTACTGACAAATGTCATAAAGTCATTCTTCTTTATGACAGTAATATTCCCTTGTGTATATATACCACAAGAATGGGATCTTAATTACAATGACATATACTCCATGTTTGTATAAATATGTCAAAATATACTCTGTCATACATAACTAAAAAGAACAATAAAAAAGTCTTTTTAAAAATCAATGCAGCCGGGCGCGGTGGCACACGCCTGTAATCCAAGCGACTTGGGAGGCTGAGTCAGGAGGATCACGAGTTCAAAGCCAGCCTCAGCAACTTAGCGAGGCCCTAAGCAACTCAGTGAGACCCTGTCTCTAAATAAAATACAAAATAGAGCTGGGGATGTGGCTCAGTGGCCGAGTGTCCCTGAGTTCAATCCCTGGTTCTAAAAAAAAAAAAAAAGTCAATGCAGTCAGGGGCTCTTATTCTTAGAATACACACTGTGCAAATTCTTGAACTGTTAGATGCCCCTTCCCAGCACACACATACCCCATCTTTCTCAGGGCTATTCCTCTACTTCACATCTCCTCCATTAAGCCACTTACTCAGAGTATAAACTGAATACTCTTACTCTATCAGAAAAAAGAGGCTTCTAAAATTTGTTAAGAGGGAAACCCTCCCTTTTGGTAGTTAAGAAACAGAATCACCAATGCCAGTAAGAGAAAGAACAAACAGGATTGTTAGCCAGAGGATCTGGGTCCAAGTCCTGGCTCTGCCACTTGCTAGCTGAGCCCAAGCAGGGCTGCTGACCTCTCTCAGCCCCAGCTTCTTTACCCACCTTATAGTAAGAATATGAAACTGATATGTAAATTGTAACATGTTGAAGAAAGTGAGAAGTATTTTTCCATCAGACTCCACATCCCCCACCAAATCTTCTGAACTTTAGAACAAAAGGGAAAAGTGACTATGAGATACTCAGCATGTGCTGGCTCCATATTCTGTGTAACAGGGAGTGGAGGCACACGGTCATCAGCTCTAGATCAGAAGTGTAAGGACTGGGGTAGGCCAGCAGAGCAGGGCTGCTTAGCCTCTTGGTACACAGTGATGCCAGCTGACAGGTGTAAGCAGGCCTGATGAACCCTTCTTCCCATGTCCTTGAGGTCTGACCAACTGTGACTTTGTGCCAGCAGCTCCCGAAGCCACTCACCTGTCTTCCCATTGCAGGATGTACAAGGCTGTGTCCACAGCTCTCTGTTCAATCACCTGTGCAAATCTCTTCAGTGTGGAGCAGCTTGGGAGGCTGTGCACCTGAAAGGACCAAAGGCACAATTTTAGAAAGACAGCTTCTTGCCCACTGAACCTGGCAGTTGATCAGCTTCCATGGAGGCTGCAGGGGCCTCTCTTCTCCCGGGAAGGGCCCAAACACTCAAAAAGTTAAGCTCCCAAAGTCCTTCTGAAGCTATTTACTCCTAGAGAGTTGAAGAGCCAAAATTACAAAGATATTTTTCCTGTTTCTGATGGCTCCCATCCACTCCAAAAAATTTCTAAGTGTATTTTTAAATTAAAAAATATAAAATACCAAGGCAAGGGATTCATAAATTTCTACTTGGCTTTCATTTTCCCTAAAATGATTTCTAAAAAGCATGCCATACAAATGCTTTATATGAACTCTTGCCTTATAGCCTTAAACCAATTTGCACATGAGTGCAAGGTACATTTATGCCTCTGGGGCAATGGTCATTTTCACAGGAGAAGGAAGGAGGATCCTACACTGACTTTGGTATCCAACTTTTGCATCTAGAGAAATATTTCCCATGCGTAATCCTCTTTATGTATTTATTACATAAAAGAGATTCTACGCTGGGCATGGTGGCACATACCTGTAATCCCAGCACTTGGAAGGCTGAGGCAGGAGGATTGTGAGTTCAAAGCCAGCCTCAGCAACTTAGAGAGGCCCTAAGCAACTCAGTGAGACCCTGTCTCTAAATAAAATACAAAATAGGACTGGGGATGTGGCTCAGTGGCCGAGTGCCCCTGAGTTCAATCCCCAGTGCCAAAAAAAAAAAAAAAAGAGAGAGAGAGATTCTATGGGCAGATTAGTTTGAGGAAAACAGACTTAAAGATTAACCAGAGTTCTTTATTATAGGCCTCTCAGATCTTTTAATATTATGACATGTATATACTCTTCAAAAATGATAGAATAAATAAGGATTCAAAAATTTTAGACCCTAACAGACACTGGATGTAAAATTTACATGTAAAAACTGAGAACCATTCCCTACTAACAATTCCTCCCTACCCATCACCCATTGTACCCTTACTCTCCCAAACACACACACATACACACACACCCCAGGTATTCTGAACAAGTTTCCAGAAACTGATCTACAGTTAAATGTCAGTGTTCCTAACTGAGTGAGGAGTTCTTGATTGTTCCTATCCCTCCTTCATTGCTCCCTATCCCTCAGTTCCCACATCCACTCCATCTGGAAGCCTTACCACAGTTGCCTACAAACCAGAGGGCCTCCATCCATGTCTCTCCACCTAGTTCTAAGGCACGAACCAGCTCATCCAAGTACCTGCCCCATGGTCATCAAACCCCAGGGCCAAAGGAAAACTATCATCCCACCTGTTCAGCAGCCATATTGTCTAAGAGAATGAGGAAGTCCACTTCGATGCTACTGTCAAGGCCCATCCCTTCCTTCACCTCTTTCAAATCCTCTGAGATCTGTGACTGCAAAGCAGCAGCCTCCTTCCGGCCTCTGCCAAAAGATTTTTTTTAAAAATTTTTAAAACATTCTTTGTATTGTATAGTGATCAATAGTTTGGAAAACATGTTTTGCTCAACTTCTTTGTTTTTTTTTTTTTAATTTGTTCTAATTAGTTAATACATGACAGTAGAATGCATTTTGACACATTGTATATAAGGGAGCACAACTTCGTCCTCTAGCTGAACATGGTGAAGAGTCACACCTGTAAGGTAATCATACATATATAGGGTAATAATATCCATCTCATTCTACTGTCCTATCCATCCCTCCACCCCTTCCCCACACCTCCTCCCCTCTACACAATCCAAAGTACCTTCACCCCTGTCCCATTAAGGATTAGCATCTGCTTATCAGGGAAAATATTTGGCCTTTGTTTTTGTGGGTTTGGTGCTTATTTCACTTAGCATGATACTCTCTAGTTCCATCCATTTACCTGCAAATGCCAAAATTTCATTATTCTTTAAGGCTG